>OZ057400.1:14618304-15177610 GCA_964056695.1 Melieria picta
GTATTTCCTCACCAGATTGAAGTGAGCGCACTTTCAATGGCGTATATTTCCGCCTGGAAAATGGTGGTCTGTTTTTCTGTAGGTTCCGAGTATCTAATCCCCGGTCCATACACCCCGATTCCGGTACCTTCCTCCGCTAGGGAGCCATCTGTGTACCAGGAAATCATGTACTGATCTATCAGATATGTCTCTGATATACCTACCCAGCTTATTTTATTACTAAATTCTGTTTTAAATCTCTTGGTGAAACAGAGCTTTGGAGTAATTGTGTCTCTCGGTATTGCAATCTCGGGATACTGGCTCGTAAGAATATCAATCTTCTTACGACTCAGGAAACCCTCGGCCCCGATATTTACGTCAGTCATCCGTAGGATAGCCCTCTTCGCCTGGGTTCGTATATGTAAGTGAAGAGGTGTAAGTTCAAGAAGAACCTCCATGGATGCTGTCGGACACGTTCTCATAGCCCACACATGACAGTCTTTGGAGCTTGCTGAGCGCCCTGATGGTGGTCAGCTGGCTGGTTCTACTAACCCAGACCGCTGACCCATACGTTATCATAGGCCTCACGATCGTCGTATAGATCCATCTCAGTATGGCTGGTGTACAGCCCCAGCTTTTACCTGCTATGGACCTACAGGTCATCAGGACCCTGGTGGCCTTTTTAATCGTTTCATCAATGTGTCTTTTCCAGTGGAGTTTCTGATCTAGTATAATACCTAGATATATATATCTAGTATAATATCTAGTATTTCACCTCCTTCTGAAACTCTATCTCTATTCCATCCAAACGGATTGGTCTGAGAGCGTCAAGTTTGTACTTTCTTGTAAATGGTACGATAGTGGTTTTAGCCGGATTTATATTCAGCCCCACCTCCACGCACCATTTCTCGGTTAACCTTAACCCTAGGATTATCCTTTCCCGCAGGGTATCTTCAAATTTTCCCCTGCATACGATTACGATATCATCCGCATAACCCTGTACCGTTAGTCCAGAGTTAGACAGCTCCTGTAGGAGGCCATCCACCACGAGGCTCCACAACAGTGGCGATAGTACACTACCTTGTGGACAGCCCCGGGTCGTGGTGGCCCCTATTATCTCGCCCGTGCTAGTCGCTGGACGCTCTAGTTAACTTTTGTTAATTGCTGGATCTAACCTCTGTCAAAGCTAATACAAATAATACCAAAACAAAATTAGTAAAATTTTTAATTACATAGAAAATGGCAAACCTCTGACCTTGTAAAAAGCTCATTCAAAAACGCCAAATTTGCTTTTCGCAATTATCATAGAGTTGTTGTTCCTTTAATTCATGCACAAATTCACACAGCTTGTTGTTTATACATATTTTGTGTATTTATTTGGTCTGATTCATCCAACTTTTTTTATGTAACTAATGACTGTCATTTTAAGCAACAACTTTACGCATTCTCACTTTTTGTTCTGCTGCGCGTTGTGCTCGAAATGCGCTACGCATTTGTAAATTAATGATAATAAAACATTTCAAGTACCACGTTTCTGGCTAAGCTGAGTGACATAATGACCGAACAGCACATTTTTTGTACTTTAAGGCAAGCATACAACAACAAATAAAAACCAACTGCAATTAATGAACATTCTACAAACTCTTACTAGACGACTGGAAATCAAACAATTTAGGAAAAAATTAAAAAAATATTTTTAATTACCTATAAAAAATAAATACCTTATGAAGCCAAATGCATTTAAGAAATAAACCAAAATTTTTTTGATTTAATGGATTCATTTACAATAATCACATCCCGAACTCTTTTTCTACCATCTCTAGCTGATTTAACACATTACTGCCATAACTGGATATGTAAATACTTGTAGCAAAAACTAAACCCTAAAGGCCCCAGCTCGCAACTTGTTAGGTTAGGTTCAAATGGCCCGTTGTGATGCCAAGTTTAGCTTTCAACTTGTTGGAAATACTTCATTCGTTTTTTTGCACAACATTAAGGATTTTATCTTTCCTTCTCTACAAGTGAAGACTACGAATGAAGGCAAAATGTCTATAGTTAGATATTCATTCCCAAGAATAAAGTTGAGAGATTTAAAACAATGATTCATAACGCTTTGAAGATAATAAAAAAAATCGATAATCAATATATTTAAAATACAAAATTGTGGATTCACAGGAATACAGGAAACAGGCAGAGACATCTTTAAATACAAACATCTTAAATACAAAAAAAAAATCTATATAAATATCAGGTGTACAACTTTGCTTCCGCCGTTTTTTTCCAAAATTAAAAGCTTTATTGCGAAAAAGTGCTTACAGATGTATTATTCAAAGTATTGTCCGTCGCTAGCGACAACTTTCTCCCATCTTTCCGGCAATTTTCGGATCCCGGCCGAAAAAAGGAGTCCTCTTTTGACGCTATCCATGAAGCAATCCATTTTTCCAATTCTTCGAAGGATTGAAAATGTTGATCTGCCAGGCCGTGTGCCATCGAACGGAATAGGTGGAAGTCAGAAGGGGCGACATCTGGGGAATACGGCCAATGATATATTTTTTTTCTAAGACTTGAAACTTTGTCCTGTAATACATGTCTGTAATACATGTTCTTGCCCGTTCGTCTATACATACAAAATTTGTGAGCAGAATATTATGAAAAATCGATATAATCATGTCCTCATCTTTGTGTTAAGTATCTGGTATGCACGAGTTAAGTTATCGCAAAGAAAATTTATTTGATTAATTAGCTTAATGTACATAGAAACTTACTGACTAAAAGAGTAAACAATATGCAATAATAAAAAAAATGAAACAATTAAAGAGAAAATAACAAAAGAGCTAAGTGATTGATCTTAGATTGAAATTTATTAAAATAATAAATTAATTAAAATTGTTTCGTATATGCCAAAACGAGCTCCAAAACTTGCATAACAACCATACAAGTTATAAGTTTTATTATAAAAAGCAATGTTTATGTTTATTTTTTACTTTTGTTTAATGATTCAAAATTTTTTTTTATTAAAAAATTAAAAAATCCTATAATCATTATTTTCGAATTTTTATTTAATTTATAATAACAGTTATTGGAGACTTTTATTTTATTGATTTTTATAAAATTCGCCAATAAAAATCAGTCAGTGTTTTTTTTGTAAAAACCATCAATAGAAATTAGTTGGTGACTTTTATTTATAAAATAAATCAGTCTAGGAGTTTAATTTTTTAAGTCGCAATATAAAAGTCATTTTCATTAAAAATGGAAATGTATGTATATTCGTGATCGGCTCGACAAGAATATTTGCGAATTAAAAAATAAAAGTCACTGATTAATTTTTATTGATGACTGACTGATTTTGATTTGATTTGATTTGAGTTGATTTGAGTTGATTTGAGTTGATTTGAGTTGATTTGATTTGATTTGATTAGATTTGATTTGATTTTGATGACTTTTTTAAATAAAAAGCGCCAATAATTATTCTCATAAGACAACTAAAATAAATATGAAAAAAATGTTATTATGTAATTAAAAAATCGAAAAAATGTTTGCTATAGGATTTTTTTTTTTTTATACAAATAAAAAAATTATAATTTTTTAATTACATAAAAATTACAAAATAAAAAATTTAATGGCAAATATGATTCTTGATGCGAAAAGAAATGTATTATTCATTTACTTGTATGACATTTCCTTCATAGTAATTTGTTCAAACATAGTTTTCATAAATAACTGTTATTTTCAGTCCCTTTAATATCATGTAAAATCTTCCTAATAAATAAAAAATTGTATGTATGGCCAGGCTTTAATGAGATAAGCTGCAATCACCTGTCCATATTCTATCACATTTCTAATAAATCAAAAAAATAAAACATCGTTTCTATATTCAGACATAAACGGGTTAATCTGAAAACACCTGTTAGCATTCCATCATCTGCCTAAAAAATTAAAAAAAAAATTAAAATCGTATCTATGGGAGGCATTAATGGGTTACAGCTGATATCACTTGTCAATATTCCATCCTATTTCTAATAAATAAAAAAATCAAGTCATATCTATGGACAGACATTAACGGGTTAAGCTAAAATAAAGCTGAAATCACCAGTCAATATTCCACAATAAGTATTCCTAAAAAATCGAAAATCGTATCTAAAGCCAAGCGTTAATGGGTTAAGCTGAAAACGCCTATCAATTTTCCATCAAATTCCTAATAAATTAAAAAATCAAAAGTCATATGACTTTTTCATATTCAGACATTAACGGGATAAGCTGATATCATCTACCAATATTCGATCAGATGTTGCTCTATAAAATATATTAAATTTTTATCGCACTTACAAGCAGGTAAACACAACAACTAGATTAGTCGAATCTTGCTCTTTTCCTTATTTGTTCTAGCAGTTGAAGCGTAATGCAATAACTGGGCGCTGTAATCTCAGTCCCTCCATTCGATTCATTCTCTCTCTTTAGCTCTTTTCGCATTTATCGTCTCATTGTTGCTCCCAATGTCCAAGCAAATCACGCGTCAGTGCAGCAGCCCCGCGAAAAAGCTCCTACAACCACACTCACTCAGCAATAACAATAACAACAACCGCGGCAATAACACTTTCGATCTATGAGCAACTGGGGGCGAACTGACTGTAGCGACACTTGCCGGTTGGCGCACTTAGCGGCGATCTGCTCGCTCCGTCAGAAAACGCTTATAAACAGTTCGGTTGCAGCATTCAAACAGTTCAGTCTCGTGTTCGCACCGCAGCTACGACAATTAAATAAACGCGTTTCGGAGCAGTAAATAATCCACTCAAAGCTACACCCACAACAACAGCAACAACACAACCTATAACTGCTATAAGGTGAGCTAGAAAAAACATATATCAACTTTTATTTTGTATAAAAAACGAAAACAAAAAAGTTGCACCTGGTTTCATTTGTGGGGATTTTGTATTTGTTTACAAAATTTGTGTGATTTGTTTTTATTGTTAACTGTACCGACCGAGTGGTCAAGCGACTTTTTGTTGATAAATACTTCTTGTTTATATATATATAGTTTTTTCAGTTATGGTCAATATTGTTGTTGGTTTGGGCATATTTTCGATTTGCCATGTCTGCAACCAGAATTGCAACAAATTTACGGTTCATTTGCATTTTTTTGCGATGTTGTGTTTTGTATTTTTGCACTCGGCTGGAAACTGGTCTCTGATCACATGGATATTAATATATATAATATATATATAATTTACATATATATATATATATATAATTTAAAAAAACATTTATGGCGGTGGAACACTTGAACTGAGCATAGAGATTTTTAAATGCCATTTATCGCTGCTTAGTTGATTTATTCACAACGATTTTTGCTAAACTTGCATTTGCATTCTTTGGTACCGATAAAAAAATCAATGTGAAACGTCTTGACATGAATAAATGCTATTTTTTAGGGCTGTAGCGCTCGTGTTAGGCCATTTTCACACAGTTCCTATGAGACATGCATGCAAATATTTTCGACTTGTACGTAACATTTTTTGCGTTTAACAAATAAATTAGCAACACTGAATGGCTCTAATTGACACTGAAATTCTCGTACAATAACTAATTAATTCTGAGGCTTTTAAATAATTACTCGTGTAGGTTATGAGAAGATAAAAGTTGTATACGAATATGAAATATCACAAGTCACATTGTATCTACAAATCAATAAATCCAAATAACAAACACCATAAAATACATTTTGGGAATGAGGGCCAAAGCCAATCTACAGTCTCAATTATATAATTATAATGACTCATCAATTATAATGACTCATCAATTATATAAATAAGTGCACTAAAAGAGTAAAACTGATTTTGCCCATTGGTATTTTTTTTTATAAAAAATTTACCCAAAAATGTTATAAAAGAAACTTGAAACACCTCATAAAAACATTCCAATCAATGACCAAAATGCATTTCCTAATAAATAATTTTTTTCTAACTAAGTAGAAATGACCCATGAGCCAAGTTTTAATCTTTTTTTTTTGTAAGTAGAAATGATCCTTGATCCTAAATAGTTTTTTTCTAAGTAGAAATGACCCTTGAGTCAAGTTTTAATATTTTTTTTTGTAAGTAGCAATGATCCTTGAGCCAAGATTTACCAAATTGTTTGGTTTTCATTTCGTAATAAATAATTTTTTTGCAAGTAGAAATGGTCCTTGAGTCAAGGTTTACCAAATCGTTTGGTTTTTGTTTTTTAGGTTCAAATGTTCTCCTTTTCAAATAATTATGATTTTCAAAAATATGTTTTTACAATCAAGGCTTTTTATTACTACTTTTTACTATTACTATTACTTTTTAGACAAATTAATTACTATTACGTTTTTATAGATTTTTTTAAAGTTGAAATGGTCCTTGAGTCAAGTTTTAGCAAATCGTTTTGTTTTTTTTAGATTAAAATGTTTTTCTTTTCAAATATTTATGATTTTGAAAAATATATTTTTGCTTTCAATTCTTTTTGATAAAGTAATTAATTTTGTTTTTATTGTAATTATTAATTTTATTCATTTTCATAATAAAATTCTCTTTTTATTTTTAATTAAAAGAATTCTAAAACATCTTCACGATTATTGTTTTGTTTTTATTGTTATAGTTCAAATATAACAAATAAATATAAATAACAGTTTCTAAATAAATAAAAAATATTCAATATTTGCCATTTGTTGTTGTTGTTTTTCCAAACTAAATGAACAGCTGGTTCAAAAATTATGTTTTTGCCTTCTATCTATCACGTTTTTATAGATTTGTTTGTTTTGTTTTTAGTGTTATTATTTTTATTCATTAAAAAAAAAACTTTTTTTTTTTAGTTGAAAGAATTACTAAACGTCATTTTATAAAAAAAAAATTTTCTTTTTGATTGAAAGAATTACTAAAACGTTTTTAACGATTTTTGTTTTTTTTTTGTTGTTATTGTTCAAATATATTCTACTCTCTAAATTTTTCTAAAAAAAAAATATAATTTTCCTTTCGTTGTTTTTCCAAACTAAATCTACACCTGGTTACCCTATTTCAGGCCCTTTCCATTCCTTTCAATACTGGCATCGTTTACAGGTGAATAATTTCCCAGTTTGTGATGTCAATCAATTAAATGAATTACAGACAATAATGTCAGCTAATTATATTCACAATGCATTTTATTATACTTATTTGTTAGAACTCGTCAGTTTCAGCACGCTTTTCAAGCGCATAATTCCATAATACTTGAACAAATTAAACAGCGGATAATTGAAGATAATTTGAATGGTACGCTTACACTAACAAAAGCTTCCACGCATTATAAAAATCACAATTTGTATTTAATTAAATAGAGATAAAACGTGATAACGAATGGCTGAGATAACAGCACGCAATTTAGTTTATATATTGCAGAATAATTTCCACTGACGAAAGAAACCAACTAAAATAATCAGGTTTTGATGGGAAGCGTCACAGTTGATTATCGGTGCGAAATTAAAATTGAAGTGTTATTGAAATTTCAATAACATTTGCTCAGTTAAAACTGAAAGGCAGTGACGACTTACGACAATGAAAATCCTTGAGCAACCTTGAGAAAATATACAATTATTCATTGTTGTTTACAGTAACTAATTGTTAAGGTGAAACGAGCGCATGGCACATAAGTACTGCAACTCAGTTTATACATACATACATACAATTTATGTGTGTGCGTGTGAGTGTATAAAAGAACGAATTTAGGTAACAGATTTATAAAGAAATATGGTGAGAATTGTTCAGAATGTTAAGTTGCAACCTTAAAGCTGTTGAAAGTGGTTATTGTTTCACAATAAAAACAAAATTTCAGATTTAAATAGTAAAATGATTACGTTCGATAATGAATATTTTTCTGTGTAGTGGTAATGCAAAAAAATGAGTGACGAAAAAAATAATCATTTGTGTGTGTTGTGATGAAAAGCGAGTTAACTTACAATGTGACCCTTTTGCTCTATTGAATTGAAGTGATTCGTTCCAAAAAATTTTTAGTCTCAGAATTTAACGATTTTGATGTTATTTGAAAGGTAAAACCTTAGTTTACCTTGTAAACTAATCTGTGCAAAAAATTAATTAGTGTGTGTGCTGCTTAAAGTCAAAACTTTTTTCACCAAAAAATGTAAACACATGTTTTCGGTTTTTTAGACTACTAAGCAAAAAAAATCATAAAAATACATGGTTAGCAAGAACTTGCTAAAACTTTCAATATAGATTGAGGATTGATGTGGGCATTTTCGCTATTAATGTTTTCTCAAAATTTGCAAATCTGAGGTTCCTACTTCATTTTTAATTTAAAATATTTTTCAAAATTAAAAACATGAAATTTGGCAAAATTTTTAGGAAGATATCTAAAAAGTATGTGAAAGTATGTTCCTGGATTTTTTTATATTTTAAGAAGCATTTTTTCTTTATCGAATAATGTAAACATATCCTCCGATATCTTTCGATCTGAGAAAATAATTGTATTTGAAAAGTGGTCCAAACACCTATTTTTCGACATATACAGGGTGGACGGAAAGTTTCTGCATACATCGTTTCAATTGTAATATACTTAAAATTCTTATTGCTTGTTTTATTTGAAAACGAAATGGGGAATCCCCAATAATGTGATGGTTTGAAAATCCTAAGCAGTTCCCTCGTAGATCTACAGTGATTTTAATGCAGGACGGTGCGCGATGTCATACGGCGAAACAGTCAATTAGTGTTGCTAAAATTCTATTTAAGCTAGTATGGGAAGACTGGCCGGGAAATTCACCAGATCTTAATCCTATTGAACATATCTGGTCCAGGATTCAAGATGCAATATTTCGGAGTCCAAAACCTGCCAATAGACTTCAACTCATTGAGAGAGTAAATCAAGAGTGGGATGCCATATCATTGGCCGAAACGTCGGTCTTGTGTGAAAGTTTTCGAAAGCGAGTCCTAGAGTGCTACGATAAAAATGGCACACATACACAATATTAATGATCAATTGAATTTTGTTTGGACATGATTTAGTGGTTTAAATAAAAAAAATTTTGAAAAGCAATACAAATGATCCTTAACGGTGTTTTGTTTGTATTCAGAAACTTTCCGTCCACCGTGTATATTATTTATTTATTCCTGAAATATATTTTATATATTTTATTTATATTATATATTTTATTTATTTCTGAAAGTATGCAATCAACATGAAAAATGAAAAAACTTGCACAAATGCAAAACCTTCATCTATAATTATCATTTTTATTGCAAAACTAGAGCGTCGTAATACAATTTATGTTACTCTTGGCAATTATCAATGTTGACGTAACTGATTAAATGTAAAATCTGAAAAATCTAACCAACACACTTGTTGCTTTAGCTTTCCAAAAATGACGAAAATGACAGTGGCTCTATGCCAAATTTCAATGCTGTCCGACTAATAATTCCGAAGCTATTCCGTATGAAGAATTTAGGTTGTATGGGAGATGCCACGCCCATCTGTCGGATCGTATTCGCACTATGTGGTTTACCGAGATTTAGTAAAGACGAACATTTCGTTTCAATGCACAGTGATTCGTTCCATAGACAAAATTCAAAAAATTTATAGTCTCAGAATTTAATGATTTTGATGTCATTTGAAAGGTAAAACTCCAACTAAGAAGAGCCCCAAAAATCTGTGCAAAAAATTAATTAGTGTGTGTGCAAAAGCGGCTCAAAGTTGAAACTTTTTTCACAAAAAAATGTAAACACATAATTTCTTTTTTTTAGTCTATTGAGTAAAAAAAATTGTAAAAATACATGGTTATGAAAAAGTTGCTAAAACTTTCAATATAGATTAAGAAATGATGTGGCCATTATCGCTTTTAATGTTTTCTCAAAATTTACAAAGCTGAGGGTTTTAATTCACTTTTAATTTAAAATATTTTTCTAAATTAAAGATCTGAAAATTGGCAAAACTTAGAGGAAAATATCTAAAAAGTATGTGAAAGTATGTTCCTGAATTTTTTTTTATTTTAAGAAGCATTCTTTCTTTGTCGGATAATGTAATTACATCCTCCGATATCTTCCGATCTCAGAAAATAATTCTATTTGAAAAGTCTAAACACCTATTTTTCGACAAAATTTATTTTTTTTCATCCCTAAAAGTATGCAATCAGCATGAAAAATTGAGAAAACTGCAAAAAAGCAAAACATACGCCTATTATTATCGTTTTTATTGCAAAACTAAAGGGTCCTAAGACAATTTCTGTTACTCTTTGCAATTATCAATGTTGACGTTACCGATTAAATGTAAAATCTGAAAAATCTAGCCAACACACTCGTTGCTATAGCTCACCAAAAATGACGAAAATTGCAAATTTAAGTCTCAGACATTGCCAAACTACAAGAGTTTAAGAAAAACAAAATGGAGATTTCACTTCAGCAGACCATGATTAACAAGTATACCAAATTTTATGAAGAACGGACCATTCCTTCTAATTTTGTCCCGCGGTTGTATGGAGTCGAATCACTGTGCAATGGGCCGTATAGTTTTTGAGTTTTTGTGTCGTGTGACCAAGAAACAAACAAACAACAAAACAACAAAAAGAGATTTATTTTTATATATGTATATATATATAGATGAGTTTATGATGAGATGATTAAAAATTCATGAAATACATAATTTCCCCAAAAATATGTTTTTAATAAAAATTATTATTAAACGCTCGTAACGAACGCCAGTGTTGACTTTTCTCAAAGAAAAATACTCTCGGTGCAGCTTTTCAATGTTGCAGTCCGTTCACTGTATTCACCCATTTGAAAGTCAAAAGCATCTTCAAATTATGAGAGACAACTATGAACAATTCATCAACAGCAACAACAACAGCAATAATATTTTCAAAGGCATGCACAATAATTCAACTTAACCCTGTAGACTGTCAAATGGGCCACGCTCACCTTTAAAATCATTTCACATTTCATAGAGACTCTGACCCACAAAACGAATCTCAATTGAGGCCGCAATGCGCTGGCAGCAGCATTTGTCGTATCCAGTGGTTGCGCCGAAGGGTGAATCGCGCCATCAAAAGCATCGCCATCGTCATTATCGCTAGTCGGCCATACTTGTGTGTGGGTACGCTGACCGCAGCACATGTTTTAATGGACATCAAGCAACGTACGAACCGTGACTGACTTCCCGAACAACACATCACTGACGATGATGACACTGGTTGATGACGACGATCACAGAAATACGTGAAATAGATGGGATTACGGTTGGGATAAGCCGTGAGTTAGACACACAACTGTGTGTGTCGGGAGGTGTAAATGTGTGTGTTTGATAAATTATAAAACGAAAATGCTCTCAACATAAATTGAATTGAATAAGAGGCCTCAGTCGCGAAGCTCCACGAACAAATGGTCTCGTTTTCATTCACAGCACAACAGTTTTGCACAGCGTTTTTCTAGCGTTACGACGGACACGAGCCAATCACAAAGCTACACAAGCTTAAGAAAATATGTCTGGAAAAATAAATAAATATAAACAGTTTACAATGCATATTAGCTTACTTTTACTTTCGATGAGAAGAACACTTTCTTTTATTATATATTTGAATTTCTTTGAAATAAAACTCTTCATCTTCATAGTAACTTTTGATACCCGCTAATTACTTTCCTTATCATTTTTTACAGTCAACAAAGATGCAGGCATCTTATGTAATAATGGCCACACTGGCCTTCTGTGCGGTCAGCACCTTCGCCGAGGTACATTTCAAACATATTATTTGTTCGTTTTATTGTTTGTGTACAGTTTTTGCATACAAATTGTTTCAATAAACAATAATCTCACTCAACTGTGTCTTACAGAAAAATGCACCCATGGAAGCGATCGCCTATGTCGAGGGACCCATATCATCTGATAACCAACAAGTCAAAGGCAACATCACCTTCACCCAGAACGCCTGCGGCGAGAATGTCTACATTCGTGTTTATGTTACGGGCCTCACGCCCGGCAAACACGGCTTCCACGTGCACGAGAAGGGTGACCTAACTAATGGCTGTATGAGCCTCGGTGTTCATTACAATCCCGATAAGGTAGCCGATATGGGCAATTTTGCAATTCGCATTAAGACTTTAAACGGTCATCGACCCATTTGGGAATTGGTGCAAAGAAAACAGCTTTCATTCATGCAAGATTGTGTATGATTGGTGTAAATTTCCATTTGATAAGGCAATGACAAATTGTGAGCTACAGTTAAATATGTAGAAGAGTTGGCGAATCAGCAGACATGCAGCTTTAAGGCAGTTTGATGGAATGTTGGAATAGTTAAATATTTAATATGTAAATATGTGAATGATTCAATTGTCACTTCCAAGTCAAATTTCAATTATCAATTGAATTGAATTATCTTTTCAAAGTCAATTTTAATGTATTTAGGAACTATTTTTGAACAGTCCATTGAAAAGGATTCTGCTAGTTGAATTTGTGGAACATAGTTTTCATGCGTACAACTACCACAACGACCCTATGACGAACTACAACTTAGCTTTTAGTAAAGTGCGACTTCGGTCATAATGAGGATTCATAACTTTATAGAAGACTGAAAAGATTAGTTTTTAATTTTTCTTAATAGAAGCGCAAACAGATTCTCGATATCAGTCCCTTTCTCTCCCTTTTGGTAGTGTTGGTGGTAGTTTATTAGTGATGTGATGTGTGATATGAGGGGGCCAGGCAAGCTAAAAGCCTTCCACAGCACTCAGCCCATTTGGACCATTATACTATGTCCATGGGAGAGGGTAGGAGAAGGGAAAGAATAGGGGAAGAGATGACAGTGAGAGCACATATTTCACCCGTTTTGTATTAAATGTACTTACAATACTGCTTTTTTCCAACATATGTTACAGCACACATTTCAAAAGGGGATGGGGAAAGGGGGCAGGGGTCCTACAGTTTAACGCCGAATGAGAACGGTGGTTGGCAGTTTTTTCTTTCACACTTGGAAGTTTTGCCATTACCTGTAATTCTTATTTGCTTCCTGTGGATAGCGATAGAAGTAAACGAATCTTTCACCAGCCCGAGCTAGGAATCGAACCTAGGACCTCTGATATGAGAAGCCAGCGCGCTTCCCACTGGACTATCGAGGCCGGACCCTAGTTTTTTAGTAGTGGTAACTCATTTTAGTCTCAAATAGTTAACTAGAAATGAACCACCTGCAAATTTGAAATTATTAAACATTTTTACATAATTATTTGAGGCCTTATTTCAAGTAACCTCCCACATTTCGGTGCAATTATTAAAAAGTTTCTATTGATCACAGTAGACCAGATTTTGACACGGTTTCATATTTCTTTATAAATAGCATAGTGGAATTAATAAAGTGTGCCAGATAGAAGGAACTCTATCTTCATCGTACACTTATTTTCTGACAGTTAATGTAATTTTGCTGACAAATGTCAGAGTTCATAACCCGTCTGTGCTGTATGAAAAAATTTCAAAATAAATTGTTTTTTTGAAAAGACGTTCTGCACCAAAACCGACACTAAAAACGCAACTACATGCCAGGAAAAACGTGCTGTCTCTGCAAAAAACGCACGGCAATGCAGTTTCTATGTTTTTCTAACTAAAATACATTACGAAATTATATATTTCTGGAGTACTGAAAGTAAATTTTAAATTTAACGACAACAAAAATAGAGGTTAATCGAACTGACACAAATAAATTGACACATTGACAATTGCTACTCAGAGAAATAAATGTACGTCATCTACCTGGTACACTTTATTGATTTCACTATGATAAATAGAAAACAAAAAAAAACATGACATATTTTGTCAAAGAATTTTTCTATTGCATTGACTCAACACCCCTCAAATCGCTCTGATTCATTGACGTGTAGCCCACACTGTCGAACACTTTTTTGCGATTAATTACTACGCTGGACACTATAAAAATTATCAGTTAGATACAGCAGCGATTTCCTAGAATTTTCTTGGAATTATAAATTTTGTTCGAAACTATTGTCTATTATTTAGAGTTAATTTTTTCGAGCATTATGACATAAATGGCAAATTATTTGTCAAATTTCTCTCTTTTTGTCATACAAAAAAGATGCCGTCCTTCTACCTGGTTCACTTGAATAATTTCACTATGCTATTGATAAATTTTTATTAATCGAATAATTATATTCAAAAACTTCTTCAAGACGTTCTTTTGGGTGCGCATTAGTCAATTTTAAATTTAAAATATTTTTGCATATTTCATCAGCAAAAAAATGTAACATTTTTTCAGAGATCTTCACACTATTGTTTTACAAACATTTTTCATTTGATGCACATTTTATTTTAAATTTTTTGGAAAATATTTTTGACAAAACATATATTTAAAAAGCTATATGCCTGGTCACGGGGGTAATCACAGATCACTACACTATTGGTGTAATTTTATAAAAATGACGACTGGCGACTGGAGACCGACGATTTATGTAGAAACAGCGGAGGTGTGAATGCAGTGGAATGAATCGAATGACTACAGAAACTACGGCTCAGGACTTTTGGGGCCAGATTCGTTAATAGACTCGCGCAAATAGCTGAGGTGGACATAATTTCCTCGCAAAGACCAAATGGTTTCCAAAAGATCCCATCTGAATCAACAAGGGAACCCAACAGATAGGATAGGATAGGATAGGAGGGGCAAAGAATGAAAGTACATGTCTCAGAGCAGTGGCGGATTCAGGAGGTGATTTTGGGGGTTGAAACCCCGCCCAAATATTAGGGTCGACTTTGAAACTACATACAAATTAAAAGGCATATACAGTCGTGTCTGGATATAGTGAACTAATTATTGCAAGGCCTGTTCACAGTATTGACGTTGTTCACTATATCAAGGTTAGAATTTTTTTCAAAAACTCGTTTTATTTTCTCAAAATACACTGTATGTATATAAATTCAAAAGATCATTAAAATACAAATAAAAACCCCTACTTTCAACCACAATCGGTTTGCACTCGACAAAAAATATAACCACTAAGGTCAAGAAACAGCTGATTTTGTAGCAATCAACAGCGAAAATACAAATTATGGGAATATCCTCTTTCATTTTTGATTCCTTCTTGTGTTTTTGTTGCTTTTTGCTTGAAATTGCTTTCAAAAATTTGTTCACTATTTAGAGGTTTTCGATTGTTCACTATTTAGAGTACTCCATGTAAAAATTTTGGTCTTCACTATATCGAGGTGTTCACTATATAGGGTGTTCACTATACCCAGACACGACACATTTATGAATATTAAAGAATTACTTTTTGAAACCCCCCCAAAATATTTTTCTGAATCCGCCCCTGCCTCAGAGTGAAAGTACATGCCGCACACACCCCTCCACAAACCTAACCTAACCTATATTTAAAAAAAAAAATTATCAAAAACTCAATTAATTTTATTCAAGTTTCATTCATTCACACACACACACATCAAAGTCTTTCAAACTCGGCCACAACACACACACACACACACCAGACTAAGTTGTGCTCACCTCTTTGCAGATGGAACACGGCGCACCCGGCGACGAAGTCCGCCATGTTGGTGATTTGGGTAATATTGAAGCCAACGCCGATGGCGTAGTCGACACCACCTTCACCGACCACTTAATTAGTCTCACCGGCAAACGCACCATTATCGGACGCGGTCTGGTCATACACGAGGGCGTCGATGACTTGGGCAAGGGAAACCACCCCGAATCGAAGAAGACTGGCAACGCGGGCGGACGTGCGGCATGCGGTATCATCGGTGTTAAGTAAATACTTTGCTTACAATCAACACGACTATTCAACAAAAATTGGAAAAAAAAACATCAAACAAACAAATCAACGTGCCGAAATTAACATTGAACATTCATTACTTGTTGTTGTTGTTGTTAGTGTTGCTGTTGTTGTCATAATGATTATTACACTACACTACATACAAAGTATTACTGTCGTTTCGTACCAGCCAAATCTAATCAAAATCACTAATGTATTTCTTGTGTTGTCTTTAAATGTTTAGTTTGATTGTGTGCTTACGTACTCGGGGTAACACTGCGTAATATTACGCACATTGTATAAATAGTAGAGTATTCGTAATTTAACATGTGTGTGTAGTAGAAATCTTAAACATGTTGGCCTCTCTTAAGAATGCGCTGCTCTTTGTGACAATAATTTTTTTTTTAATTTTTGTGGAATAAATTTAAAACAGCTAAGGAATTTTTCACTTATATAAGTATGTATATAAATATACAAGTATGTATGTGTGTGTCTTTAAATGCTTTTGTGTAAGTACTACCAGCCGCGCTTAACATTTGGGTATATTTACTTTGTGTTGTTTTGCTTTGCTTTGGTTGTTGCTGTCTTGTTTTTGTTGTGGTTGTCTACTGTCTGATGGCATCAACTCACCACACACACTCTAACACATCGTCGAAGGGTAGGTACAACTGTCCCATAAATAATTTGGTATTTTTTCTAATACGTCACATACGCCACACATATGTACAGCCATGTATCGTTACACATGTATGTATGTATTTTTAAAGCAAACCTAATTAGCGTTGCGTGCTGCCGCCCCATATTCTGCTTCCTCTTACAAATCATAATAGTTTAAACATTATGCTAATCAAACACGAGGGCGCCGCTGTCTGACTATTTTTGGCTGCCGCCCATTCCAACAAACGCACCGAAATAGGCCAACAAGGTGTGGTATTGGTAGTGCAAAATCTTTTCAGGTTAATACAATTTGATGCGTCCGTCCGTATGTCCTTGTGTATGTTTAATGCAGCCATTCACAATTTTAACAGTCACATAAATAATGTACAGACAGTCGGAAAATTAAGCACAGACAAAACATGAAATTAGGCAACAGTTAGCCATGGCAGCTGCGCCCTTTTTCACCACAGCAATGCGTGCACCCGCTTTCAACACTTGTAACCTTGGAGTGCTGCGCACTTTTTGCACAAATCGTCGATACTTACACGCTCACCTTTTCTTTCAGTCCACACCATCCACGCCATCGTTCACCAGCATTTCAGCCAACTTTCTATGTGCCACACCAGCAACCTCACGATCATGTTGTCTATCCAATCGTCTCGTCCGCCTATCCATACCCCTACGCCCATCCCCATCCCTACTACTACTAACCCCTTCAACGCACTCAGTGTTCTCCCAGTGTCTCATATTTCGTGTCGCTAACCTCACTTTCTAACAATTAACTGATTCACTTGCGTAACATTTTAGCATTCATTCGGAAGATTGGCCCTGCAGTGCGTCCGCAAGTGTGCAGCTGTCCCTGCTGGTCTTTGCCATGGCGGCACTGGCCAGACGAATGCTGTAGCAACATTTCGAATAACATTTCTATCTGAGAAGTGCCATATGCCAAGGGACAAATTGCTGAAATTTCAAAAGCAACAACACATGTTTCAACATAAAACCCACATAAATATTCAGTCATTATTATGTCGATTAATATGTAGAAAAATTAAACAAATAAAAATTGCTGAAATTTAAAAAGCAACAACACATGTTTCAACATAAACCCAGCATAAATATTGAGTTATTATTATGTCGATTAATATGTAGAAAAATTTAACAAATCAAAATTGCTGAAATTTCAAAAGCAACAACACATGTTTCAACATAAACCCAGCATAAATATTGAGTTATTATTATGTCGATTAATATGTAGAAAAATTAGAAAATTAAAAAAAATAAATAATAATAAACAAATAATATTAAAAAAAATTAAATACAAATAAAAATTTTAAATAATAAATACAAAATAGACATTTGTTGTCACTGCGCACAGTGTTGCGAGTTCCTATAGCGGAGTGACAAAAATAGAAGGAGTGGTCGTACATAAATGAAATTTGGTATACAGTTATTGAATGAGTAAAGAACCTACTGTGCAAATGATTGAAATGATTTCAATGAAATCAGACCAAAACTTCGACCACCTTCCTTGGAACGGATTGGAAAAAACTTCATATTAACAATGAAAATTATCTTAGTTCATAAAAATTACATTCAAAATATTTGTATTTTAATATAAATTTATTTATAAATGTGTATATAGATAAAATGCGCTTTTTTCAAAAGTGATTGAAAATAAAATCTCGATAAATTGCTCCACAGCTGCTCAGAAGTTGCTCTTAGAGGGTTAAAATCTTGAACTGATCCCACTAATTTTTTCTCCTGTATATTTCTTTCGAACATACCTACCCTCTATCTCCAACATTTAATGAGGCTCCCATACAAAATCATCGTTTTTAGAAAGTGGGCTCCCGCTGCTCTCAGGTTGATCCCAGACGTATCATATGTAAGACTGACCCCTATTTATTTTCCTTTCCAAATGTTTTTTCTATACACACCTAACCGCTATATCCAACTCTTAAGGTGGCTGCCACACAAAACTAGTCATTTTCAATGGAACTGGCTCCACACTTGTAAATGTAGTAAAGTAAGCGAGGAAACATCGTATCTGGGAAACTATATTACTAAACCGATTTGAACGATTTCTTCATCAATCGTCAACATTCCAGTGTGCAAAAAATACAAAATTAATTAAAGTTCAAAAATTCACCACCAGAGTGCGCCTCCCATACAAGTGAAGTAGTTAGGTTGTCAACTTTTGGGTCTGTACGAAAAAAAATCAAAGTGTACTGTCGAAACTCCATTAACCCCTCTATTCCGAATATAATAGTAATCGTAATTGATTTTCCGAAGCTATCTTCAACAAATTTTTTCATCAACAGCAGAGCATTATTTGACAGATTGCATTGGCATTCAACCAAACGGTGAAAATATCGCAAATTTGAATTCAAGTCTTCACCGAAAAATGCTAATAACTTGCATTCGCGCAAATATGCGCAGCTGAAAATTGTACAGCATAATGTGCATAATTGCCGAAACAAAATATCAAAAAATTCCAAAAGTGATATTTAGTGTTTTTTTAAATCACTTTTAACGTTTGAACTCACTTTTTATTCACTCGTTTTCATTACTTCATTTTCATCATAACGGTACTGCTCAGAGGTGAAAGTCATAAGCAAAATTTTGGTCTTAGCAGACCTAAATTATATGAAACTTACGACAATAGTAACTTTTAGGGACCTGCTCATAATTTATTTTGAAATATTCAACCTCAAATTCAAAGCAAAAATTTGCTGTTTGTACACAATTTTTTTTCAACGCTGGAAGAACGTACTTCAAGAGCTCAGAACTTCTATGTTATCCAATAGTTTTTCATAAAACTTCGGATTTCTCTTAATTGAAATATTTCCAACAAAACCTCATACTCAGATTTTTGTGGTTATAACATTGCATTTTGGCATTTTTGTCACTACTCGCAACACTGTGCTGCGTATTGGAGAAAACAGTTAAATCGAGTAGTGTCAGAGCTAATAGTTAGAGGCGATAAACGTGCATGCGAGTTGTGTAAATAATGCCAGCGCAAGTCTGTCACTAAATACGAATGGACAATGGGCTACATTGGGTTGTAACAGGTAAGAACGCTGCGGTCAGTCTTGGACGAATAAATGCTTTGAAAGCACGCAATTTTTGTTCGGTCACTTTCTAGCTTTTCGCTCTTAGCATGTAAAAGTATACGAAGGTGGAAATCCTTTGACAACTTGGACAACCTTAGACCAGTCAACATAGGAGACTTGCTGGGTTTTAACTTAACTTGACCATGTAAAAGTTGACAATAAGTCATATTTTGATCAATAAATTTCCACAAACAAAATGCTTAGCAATAAAATTTAATAAATGGCAAACTAGAGCAAAATTCTTACCAAATTGCATTCCCATATCTTATCCGTGGTCAGAGTATTAGCTGGCAAGACTGAGTCAAAGTTCAACTCCAGATTCAATACTTCGTTGAAGACGGTATCAAAATATGGACAAAATAGTTCTTATTGCGCCAGTTGCTCTCTCGGAAGAAAACAGCAAACCTCTGAGAATAAAATAATCTCTATACGTAGAATTGTTAGTCCTGACTGACTGACTGATTCATCATCGCCCAGCCCACACCGCTAAAGCTACAAATATGAAACTGTGTGTACCTATGTATCTTGAAAAATTAACCTCCACTAAGACGGGATTTTTTTGAAATTGAGGGTCTAAAAGGGCAAACCAGGGGTTAGGGTGTTGTATAAAGAAACTTGATATAATAGACCTATTGATTTCTACACGTAAATATTTTTTATTTTTTTGAAAATCAAAATTTAACGAGGAAGACTACGAACAAACCATGAACCGATAGGCCTATTGGTATTGGTGAAAACACTTGAAATCAAAAAAAATTTGACACATGTTTCTAATTTTTTTTTTAATCAAAACTTAAAGTGGTGAACCAAGTGTTAAAAGTTTCTATGAATATGATTTTTTACGCCTTTTGACTTCAAACTTGATGAAAGTATTCTTAGTTAGAAATAATTCGACACGTGTTTTTCATTTTTGCCAAGGGTTAAAAGTTTGCATGAAGAAACATGACTTTTTACGCCTTTCGACTTCAAACTTAGTGCAAGCGCTTATTTAACACATGCGAAATAATTTGACACGTGTTTTTTATTTTTTCGAAAATAAAAATTTGACGAGGTCAACGATGGGTTAAGAGTTTGGTTGGGAAAACATGACTTAATGCGCCAATTGACTTCAAATGCGGTGAAAACACTTCAAATGAAAAATAATTAGATTCGTATTTTTTCATAAAAATCTGACGGAATCAACAAAGGGTTAAGAAAAACTTGATTTATTGGTCCCATTGGTTCAAATTTGCGTGCAAAGTCGCGGTGCACTGCTATTAGTCTAGTAAAGAGCTCCCAACCTGTCGTTTAGAATCGGCATGAAACAGGTCAAGCAGGTCCTTTTCATTTGTTAACAAATTCATAAGCACAACACAGATCAATGCAGGAAGGCGTTATTCTCGTTCTTGAGGTTTCGTAGCAATTAAATATACATACATTTGTATATGCGAGTATATTTATTACTAATGCTAAACTTAATGATGACTTTTTTGAACCCCATTCAAATCTATAAGAAACCCTGAAACTCAAAAACGCGAGAGAACTTTTTTTGATGTAACAGAATTAATTAAAAAAAATTATATTGCATTATGTTAGACAGTTGAGACATTGAGGGAAATGAGACAGCGGATATTATTGCCAAAAGTGGGGTTTACCTGCTCGATGAGTAGATCAGCAATTTACTGATGCCTCTGCAAACACTTAACATTAGAAAGACCATTGCGGCCATTTTGACGGTTTTTCATTTTTGAATATTTGTATTTTCTTTTTTTATTTCTATCAACTTTTGCTTTGATGAATTTTATCTTTTTATATGTAGTCTTTGTAGGTATGGATAACTTGCGATCTTTTTGGTTTTAAGGGGGGAACTACCTTTAGAGGCCGAAAAAAAGGTCATTTTTACAGTCGATTTACAGGGAAATGAAAACAGTTCTTTTCAAATCAATATAATATATATTTACAGTGATGTCTGAGGTAAAAAAAAACATTTTTGTAAAAGTGAAAACAGAAATTTAACAAATTTTTCAATGATTCTGTAAGTCATATCGCCGCTGACATCGTAAATTGTGTAAGTGATGCTGGCCGCAATTTTAGTCTGAAATAAAAAAACCAAACATTTTCTTACTCGAGAGGGTTTTCTATCGTCGATGAACTAAAATTTTTACGAAATTCGAAAATTAACCCTCTAAAACAGGCTTCACAAAAAAAATTAGGATTTTCACAAGAAATTTTGTTATATATGCAGTCAAAAAATGTCTAAAAATGTTTTGTTTTTTAAATCTTTAGTTTAGATAGAACAATTTTTTATGCTCTTTAAAATGAATGCTAGATAATGAAAATCTGTTCATTAGTAATTTTATTATCACTCACACAATTTTGAAAAACATGGTTTCGAGAAAATGCCGTTTAAAGTTTGCGGTTTGCGCTCGGCGAGCTCGGCGCCAGTCATTTCCGGGATGCATCTCTTCCACAATTTCGAGAATTACCTTTTGAAACTTTGACACGATATTCTAAGGCAATATACCTATCGATTAAAACAATAAAAAAAAATCGATTTTTTGAAGTGTCTAAAGGTAGTTCCCCCCTTAACAGGAGTCTCGATGACAGCATGAAAAGTAAGACAAAAGTAAGGTGAATCAATTTAGCTACCTGCGACATGGCTAGATTGATGCTGAAGCAATACGACGAGAGAGCAGTATGAGCTCTGAAAGCAGTACGGCATGCTTCCTTAGTCTATCGGAGCCATCACAGACGTGCTGACCGAGCAGTCCAGCTCCACCAGCTCATCCGCAAAATATGGGCATAACTGAATCGAACGAGTGCCAGAAATGTGAAGAGCATGGCAACACAGAAACCTTGAAAAACATTCTGTGCTACAGATGTCTGAACGCCCCCTATATCCCTCAGTTGGATGAGGTTCCTTAGCTTCATAACAGGTCACTGCTCAAATTCGCAAAAAACGCAGGGCATCCTAAGCAATCATTACTTCACCAGCTTTAACGCCTAAGAAACTCCATTTGCTAACGCTTGGGACCCAATAGGGTCTTTGCGGGGCCAGCCTAACCTAGCAAAGCCTACATTAGACAATGTATGGATGATAGAAAGTTTAGACCACGACTTCTGCTTCTGCCTTGGTAAATATTTCGAAATAACGTTTGCACTCCACAGGTGGCCTCCGAGTTCAACGAGTTGTAAGAAGTCTCGGTAACAGAACTCAAGCCGCTACTAAAGTTCGCCAAAGCAGTCACCCAACAACATCTATGCGTGTCCAGCCTAACCTAACAAAACTTACTTTAAACAATGTATGGATGATAGAAAGTTTAGACCACGACTTCTGCTTCTGCCCTGCTATATCGAAACAACGTTTGCACTCTACTGATGGCCTCTGAGTTCAACGAGTTGGAAGAAGTTTCAGTAACAGGACTCAAGCCGCTACTTAAGTTAAAGTTCGCCAAAAGCAATCACGTTTCGTATCACTAAGGACCTCCTAAAGTTCTTAGAGCCTAAGCACAGCTCACCTACCAGCCAGTTATACCCACCTACCATTTAATGGTCTCGATTCTACTTCAACTTGTGCCATTGTACAATGTTACACGATATTCGATTACCATCTAGACTCAAGTAATTGCTTGCTTTCTTTTTGGTTCCTTAGTTGGACACTAAGTAAATTTTTCCTTGCAACCGCCACACAGCTGCACGAGCTGAATGTCCAGCAAGCAGGCAG
Source organism: Melieria picta (assembly GCA_964056695.1). Classification (NCBI taxonomy): domain Eukaryota; kingdom Metazoa; phylum Arthropoda; class Insecta; order Diptera; family Ulidiidae; genus Melieria; species Melieria picta. The sequence goes on from OZ057400.1 coordinate 14,641,500, forward strand.
CTTACACTTGTGATGACATTTTACTGTAATGTGTCGTATTTGTTTTTTTTTAGTTTTTTTCCTTTTTTGGAAGTTCTACCCATACACACTAATATGAAATTAATTGTGTGCTTTTTTCCGAAATGTGTCGACGAAACGAAAACAAATGATGGTGACCATTGGCCAGCAGGTTATGGAGTTAATTATGGTTTTGCCTGGTAATGGATGGAAATACTAAGTGAGGAATTCCAAAAAATCAGCGTGAAGCAGCGCAACTAACCTCAAATCATGCAGCCATATTCGGTTATATACTTTGAGAATTTGTTTCAGCAGTGTTTTATTGTTTTCGTTTGCGGAATGTTTTATAGAATTCAATGTAAGAACCAAAGGCTCCAGTGGCTATTTAACAGAGGCCATGTAGAAGAATTTTATAAATTGCAGCGAATCGCAATTGTGGCAAATTCTTGGAGCAATACACTTAAATACTTTCTATGTAAAAGAAATTATTTATTAGATGACTGCTGGACGCTTGTGGGAAGTCAGTGAAGTTTTTGAAATTATTTTTGGTGGCTGTTTGAAGCTAATTAGAAGTTAGGGCACAGTTCCTAAAATTATTTTAGGAACTTTGTTATATTTTTTGGATGAGAGAAAAAATCTAAATTTTTTAGAAAAAAAACATATTTATTATGTAAAATTTTTTTAAGTATTGCAACATATTTATACTCAAATCTCTAATCAATCAATCGGTTGATGTCAATATTTGCTTTATTTATTTTCAATGGAATTTCCATTATGCAAAGTCTTAATTATTCATAGGAAGATTTGCACTTGAAGTGAAATAATTTTCAACTTGAGGTCTAGCCGCATTTTTACTACCTACTACAACAATTTTGTCAGGTATCGATTTTTTTTGTTGGCTTTATGATTATATTGCGTGATTTCAGCGGCAGTGCTGCCACACACACACACACACAAACTTTAGGTACATAAATGTAAAGGAACTCCAGGAACTTTTATTATTCTAATGCAAATTTTCTTGAGCTTGCGATTTACGACGGGGATTATTAGGTATACTGTGTATGTATGTAAATATGTACACGCATTTGTACATTCCATCAATTCAGAGGCATGTAAAATGGTGGACAATTTTCATGGGTGAGTTAACGTGTTTCAGCGGTGTTAAACCTGTTACTCAACTGAATTTTTGTATTTTAATTTTGTACCCAAAGGTGCAACTTTATGATAACTAACAGAATTAATATGCACGTTAATGTGTGACTAAATTAAATGGTATTTTTTCACTGTACATAAATATAGATATAAATAAATTAGATCATACAAAAATTGCCACAATTACATCATTAGGAACAAATTCCAGTGAATCCTTTTGATAAGCAAAAGTCATTTTTTGACCTTGAAGCTTAAGTTATGTACATATTTGCATAAATAAGGTTGCCATTATGTAAAACACGAAATTGTTATATTAATCACTGACTTCCAATGAATTGATGGTCTGCTTTTTCTGCTTAAAAGGCGCAAAAGCCTTGAGAATTGTTTCTAACAACCATTCAGAGTCGAACACGAAGGACTAAATGCCTCATTGGAAAGACTTAATTATTTTGAATAAATTGTAGGAGTAAAAAGGGCAAAGAGTCCGAATTGTATGCCGAGCAATAACACAGCACAACAAAAAAACACTTGTTTTCTGTTGCATGGAGTTTTTCTACTGTTTCTTACTAATTTGGGTGCGCTGATTTCGAATCTATCCTCAGATTTTTTCTAGCAGCTCTAGTTAGTGAGATATAGGTACCGTGTCATTTTTTCAGTTTTTCCTCTACTTTTTCCATATTTTTGATTGTAATTTCTAAACCAAAAAACCGATAGACATGATTTTCACCTTATCGCATTAACAACACCGCACGGCTTCTTTTCCGATGCAACTTATTTTTATTAAGTTAAGTTTTAAAATGCCGCGGTAATTGGACCTCAAAGTCGGAAAATATGGAATTTTAAGGCGTTTTCTTTGATGGTCAAAAACATACACAATTTTCGTAAATCAATTAACGAGTTAGGTGTATAATGAAAGCCGACACATCAAACATTACAACACAGCCAAATTATTTGGCGGAATACACATTCGCATCGAAATAATAGCAAAAATGTGCCAAAGTAATTTTCAACAGTTTTCAGCTTTTTTCCTTTAAAAAGTAAGAGCCTCAAAATATGCAAAGTTTTTAATTTTTTTTTGCTTCGAGCAATTCAAAATCTTTTTTTGTTTTGCTTGTATTCCAGACTATAAATGGAACATATAAAAGAGCATATTTTGAGGCCCCTAATTTTTTAAGGAAAAAGTATGAAAAATGATGAAAATGGCTATGGTACATTTTTGCTATTATTTCGATGCGAATGTGTATTCCGCCAAATAATTTGGCTGTGTTGTATTGCTTGATGTTTCTTCTTAAGATACTCATATACTTCGTAACTTGATTTATGAAACATCTGTACAATTTTCGCCATCAGAAAAAACGCCTTGAATTTCAATATTTTCCTACTTTGAAACCTTATTACAACGCCAATTTAGAACGCATAAAATTACTTAATGTCAGAAAAGATGGCGTAAAATGTTGTAAATGCAACGATATAAAAATCATTTCGATAGGATTATTTATGGAAATTACAGTCGAAAACGTGAAAAAAGTCGAGGAAAATTCGTAAAAGTGACACGCCCAATTTTTTTCGAAAACTGGAGCTGTTACATAAAAACGGAATATGGTTTTGAAATCAGCGTGGAAAAACGATTCAGATTCATGTAAAAAACTCCATGCAACAGACATGCTGTTGTGCAGTGTAATACTTATTGCCGTTGTCAATACATAAAAAATTCCATTATTGAGGCATTTTTTTATGTATCTAAGTATATTAAATCCCTAGGCTCTTCTTTGACAACTTGGACAACCTTAGATCAATCAACATCGAAAACTTGTTAGGGGTTATACACAAATCGAATTGGCTTGTAGTTATAGGCTCTCCGACTGTCTATTAGACAGATCACTTTCGTCCTGTTACCACAATGGGCCCTTTTTTTGGCCTAAGAGTGTCTTTTGGCAAAGTTCCATGCTCAGACAGCCACTTTAACCCTTTCGCTATTTTGTTGCCATATGGCAAAATGCTACTTTGTAGACGTCTGCATCCTCTATGGTTGCAAGAATACATTTTTTGTTGGTCGTTAGAATAGTTTGAAGTTTTAGGAAAAATACGAAATTAATAAACTGAATATTTAAGTTTAAAGAAGAGAAGTATACACGTTTTTTTAATGGTATATCTTGACATAGTAAAGGAAGAAGAAGCAGACAAAATTAGACAACTTTTTAATTTGACGTTTTCTTTCAATTTAGATACTTTTTTTTTTTAATTTTGGCTGAAGTAAATGAAGAAATATTCAAATTTTCGTTATGCGTAAAAAGTTTTATGTTTAAGTAATTATTATAGAAAAACACTCTAAAATACAGGGTCCGAGTATAAAAACTAAAAAATTTCTTATGGAATGTTGCTAATACAACCACATAGAAGCCTAAAACGTAAAATTTAAAATTTTAACTTTCCTCAGTAAAAACCTGTAGCGAAAGGGTTAACGTAACCTAACCTAGGTTAGGTAGGTAGTAGAGTCCTGCACGAGTATGCATTTTTGCTATTCGAAAACATTCAAATGCTTTTGAATAGAATACTTCACTTCATCTCTGCGGACCGGTCCGAATGAATACGAGTACAGCTCTTCGAATACTTCGCAAAGTTCTCGATTACCGAATACGAGCACTACAGTATTCGCTTCTCACCGAATACGAGCACTGCAGTGTCCGCTATTCACCGAATATGAATAGAAACGAGAAACGACGCTCGCTGGTTCTCGTTTCTATTCGTTTCGTTGTACACATTCTTCGAATACCAAGTACCCGTACAGTATGTACAGTAGTGTAGCCGCCAAAATGAATATATTCATGTAGGACTTTAGTAGGTAGGGAAGGGTGTTTGCGGCACAGATACCAAATTGGCCCATTGTGAATCCTTTCAGAACTGTTTCTGAAGCTAACCAATTACTCTCAATCCGGGACAAACCAGTTCGATCTTTTAATAAAGAACAGCAGATCCGAAATTTCAACTTTTGCCGCGCAAGCCAAGCCTGGTCCGCTAGGAATCTTGACCGCAGGGTACGGAGTCAGCGTTCCTGCAGAGCCGGACATCACTGGACGAGAGGCGCCATTTGATAAGCATAGATCCAATGGCGCAGTGTCCAATGATGACTTCAACGAGCTGTCTAATAGAGGTTCGATTCAAGGACAGTACAAATCGCGTTTTCCTCAAGAATAAGGAGAGCCAAAGTGCCCGGCAGGTGCTACAGTCCGGCCTGCTGCGCCATGAGGACTCGATGTTCTCTTTGCTCAACCTGTCAATTTTCATATACAGGATTAACCTAACCTAAGTATATTAAATTTTTTTTCACTACCATTATTTATTGGGTTATGTGGTGGGTGTGGTAATAGTGTTCTCAATACATATATTGCAGATACCGGGGCTTCTATGTATTGGGGCTTCTATGAATTGGCAAGAAGGGCCTATTTTATCTAATCCCAGCAATAACCATAATTTTGAAACAAACGCTTCTATGAATTGGCAAGAAGGGCCTATTTTATCTAATCCCAGCAATAACCATAATTTTGAAACAAACGCTTCAAAAGCCTTTTTGCAATTATTCTCTGATCTTGGCTTGGAGAAGCCTTTTTGTCTCTCTGAAAATTGCAGCTAAGCCAACATTGACATTGCATTCTAAAATTACAATATTCACTTTGGTACAAGGTTTAAAGTGTCTAGATAAAGGTCTGAGCTGAACTAGAAAATCATGCTTTTTCGTTCAGTCTGTTTATTCGTCCATTCCTCCTTTAATCCGTCCATCTGTGTGTTCATCCATCCGCCTGTCTATCTGATCATCTAACAATGCGCTTCTCTGAGCACCTGTGGACTGGTTGGTACAAACGATAACTTTTGAAGGAGAAAAATTTGCTATGGTTTTAACCGATGATCTACCCGGTCCCTCTGAGTAGTCTTAGCCCATTATGGAATTTTGCAAAATATGAAAAATGAAATTGTTGGACAGAAAATCTTCCTGTCTGGTGATATTTGCAATCTGAAATGTGTTTAACTTGATATTAACCTATAATGGTAACTTATAGTAACCAATTTTTATAATTTTTTTTTAATTTTTAACTCGGACTTGACTGAAATAAGATAAAATGTAGTAGTATAGTTTGTTGCTACATTTTCATTTTCAAGGAAGAATTAATGTGCAAGGGTTAAGCACTTATCGTAAGAGAACAAATTTTAAATGGAGAACAGAGAACATTGATTTTTCGATTTTTGTGAGATTGGCAAAAGTTTTCCATAAACTTCACTTCAGGCTTCGGTTTTAATATACATTAAGTTAGAGTAGTGAAATTTTGACACGTGATCAAGGAGAGTTTGAGTTTTAACATAGTTACTTTTCAAGAAAATTCTAAATAAATTTTCAAGGATATAAAGGATTAAAATTTTCAAAGGACCTTTTTCATATCCTTTTTTTACAAGTAGATAAAAGATCAATTTTATTTTAATTCTTGAGCCTTTCCTCCTTCATTTGATATACTATACATATCGCCATATTCTAACGAGGTTAAGTATTTTTTATATTTTTTATATTTTTTATCCCCTTCAAAATGTTGAAGTCCTTTTAAAAGGACAAAGGATGTAGAAATGAAAAACTGAGTACGCAGTATTACTATCTTTGGTCTCTAGTTTCACGCACATATGGATTTTTTTCGGTGTGAAAAATGCTGTCGCACGGTGTTAACAGTCTCCTGGAAATAATTAGAGTGGATTAACTGCGACCTCAAGCTTTGTGTACCCAATATATTTAAACCAATGTTTACACACTATTCTAGCTATTATTATAACTGCGTTCATCGAGTGCAATGACTCGCCGGCCAATTGCAATAACATTTACCACACTGCCCCCTTTCCCATATCCCAATAATCGCTCGGAAAACTCCGCCACTTCAGACGTCACATGCGTCAAACCCGACAATGGCCATCACATCAGCGACCTGTCAGTACTACAAAAATTGTGCGGTACCCACAACACGATGTATTGAAGTAAAGTGTATGTAAAGACTTGGCTGCACCGAAGTCCGGAGGGAGGAAGCCTGAATTGCTGTGGTCAGCGACGGGTGCTGAACCACTGCGCTCGCGCGCAATCAATCGCATGCAAATTCTCGTGTCAACCAAGAACGCAATTGGCACATAAGAAAATATAAATAAATAAGTAGAAACGAAAGCCAAAAAACATAAACTAAAACAACACACATAAGTCGATGACTTAACCCACAATGCGCCACGGGCTTGCACCTAGCCACATATTTTTCTTACAGCGATTGGGAGAAAGGGGTAGACGCGGTCGGTGTAACTGTTAAATGGCCTCAATAGCACCGTTGCTCGTGAAATGCCCGGTTCACTTTTACTTTTCCGAGTGACGCGTCGCTGCCCGCAGACAAGTTTTTCAAGCAATTTACTTGCCAACGTAGGGAACATTGCGTATTTGTGTTTGTGTTGGTGTTGGTGTTGGTGTGCGTGGGTGGTTTGAGGGGGGTTTTTACAAGGCAAAGCAAAATATAACGACCACTTTGTACGTTGCCGCTTCCGAATTTCCCGTCTGCGGTCTGCGGGCTGCACGAACGGGAACGCGCTCCACTTGGCCGAACTTTGTGTTTTGGCCAACATAGTTTCGCTGCGCAACGATGGTCAGTTCAGTTCCCTGTGAGACGCCATTTTGAACGGACGCAACAACTGGACACACGCTACGCGCTCAACCAACGCGGTCGACAAACTTCAACCGTTAAATTCAACGTGAATTTTGAAAATCACTTAGCAAAAAAGGATTAAAGTGTTTTTAACGAGTAATTTTCGTCAATTTTAGACGCATTTGAATTACATTCGGGGAGCGGAAAAGCATTAAATGAAATTCAAAATGCGCACTTGTGGCATGAGCTTAGTTAAATATATACTTTTCGGTTTCAATGTCTTGTTTGCGGTAAGTAAAGCAGCTTTAATTGGCCGCCGGCGTATTTACACGATTCGTGCATTAGTAATTAAAGTAAATAAATGAGTGTGTTTTGTGGTATAGATAACACGACTGTGCGTACTCGCTGTTTAGAAACATAATTCGTGTAGAAAACACAACAACATACATAACATATGAACAAATCATAAAATGTATTATGCAGGAATGACACCGTAATTCGTTTTTCGCATTTCACATTATTAATAAAAATCTGCAAAGTCAGCAAGCGCAATTTGAACATTTACGTAATGGAAATATGGGAATTATTTCGTATTATTATTGCTTTTCAATCAAGTCACAAAACATTTGCCAGACAAAACTAGGTTAGGTTATAGAAGGGATGTGTGTCCCTTTCAGGGACCGTAACAGTTATAAGTTTTATTATAAAAATCAATGTTTAAGAGTTCTATTTTTGACTTTTATTTAATGACTCAACAAATAAAAGTTATTTTTTATTTATATTTTAAAAATCCTATAATAACAATTATTTTTGATTTTTTTCTTATTAGTACACAAGTAACAGTTTTTTTCGATTTTTATTTTAGTTGTCCTATGATAACAATTATTCGTGACTTCTATTTAAAAAAGTCATCAATAAAAATCATTCAGTGACTTTTATTTATAAAAGTCATCAATAAAAATCATTCAATGACTTTTATTTATAAAAGTCATCAATAAAAATCATTCGTTGACTTTTATTTATAAAAGTCATCAATAAAAATCATTCAATGACTTTTATTTTTTAAGTCATCAATTAAAATCAGCCAGTGACTTTTCTTTTTTAAGTCATCAATAAAAATCATTCAGTGACTTTTATTTATAAAAGTCATCAATAAAAATCAGACAGTGACTTTTCTTTTTTAAGTCATCAATAAAAATCATTCAGTGACTTTTATTTATAAAAGTAATCAATAAAAATCATTCAATGACTTTTATTTATAAAAGTCATCAATAAAAATCATTCGTTGACTTTTTTTTATAAAAGTCATCAATAAAAATCATTCAATGACTTTTATTTTTTAAGTCATCAATAAAAATCAGTCAGTGACTAAAAAAATAAGTCACCAATAATTGTTATCATAGGACAACTAAAATAAAAATCGAAATAAAACTGTTATTTGTGGACTAATATGAAAAAAAAATCAAAAATAATTGTTATTAAAGGATTTTTAAAATATAAATAAAAAATAATTCTTATTTTTTAATTTTTCCGTAAAAATTACAAAAAAAAGTTTATTGCCAAGTTTGATTCTCCGTACGAAAAGAAATGTATTGGTATATTTCATTTATTTGCATAATTTTTCCTTAATAGTAAAATTTTCAATTATAGTTTTCATAAATAACTGTTATTTCCGGTCCCTGGTCCCTTTAGATGCAGACGGGATCTTTTGGGAAACATTTGGTCTTTGCGAGAAAATTGTGCAGACAAAACTAATTTCGCTTTAATTTTTTTAACGAAATATTGCATTGAACTAATAATGATTTACTTTAACCTGAGACCATAACAAAGCCATGGACTGGAAAAAAAATAGAATTTGGCTCTGTAATTCATAATTAAAATTTAAAAAACAAATTACCGTTCTCTTCAATCAGAATAGAAATATATTGCACTGTACAGTACTTTTCGTTTATAACGAACCCGTTTAAAACGATTTTCCGCCTAAAACGAACCAATTTCAAAAGTACGCGCTGTATGGCTTCGCTTATTACGGACCCCTTTTAAAGCGAACTTTCGGTTAAAACGAACCATTTTGCCCAGTCCCTCGAAGTTCGCTTTAAGCGAAAAGTACTGTATTTGTAAATATCAAAAAGAAAGCTTAAAAATACAAAGCATTATAGAGAGGGGCAGAGATATGTAGTCACTTGTGGCAATTTTTCCTCTTATTTAAAGCTTTCTAAAATGTATAGTAGGACTTCCCAAGCTTCTTGAAAAATGGTCTATCCCTCAATCCATATTTTCCTCTCAATGCAGTTCACACATTCGAAACGAATGGTTGATGTATGATCGGGCGAATCAAAACATTAGTCTGAATTCACTTTGCGTTGATTGGTATAAAAGAATTAATATTTCATGAAGATTAAATTAGAGCGAATGGAGTCTTGTTGTATGCTTTCAGCAACATGGAAATATTTAAATTTAAAATTGATTTTTATGGAAACTTTACTGTTGACCACATTACTTATGATTTCGATGTGTAAGAAGAAACTATTTTTTTTAACTTATACCCGTCATTAAAACAAAAAACATATTAAAAAAAAGATACAATATTATAAGTTTAACTTTACAGACCTCGTTAGAAACAAAAGAATCTATAACATGATTTAGGTAGATATGCTTAATTTATGGAGTGAACCAGAAAAATTTTAGAATTTTTACGCATCCAGCATACGACAATGTCAAGAGTTAGGATCCTGGTATTTTCGAGTGAAAGTATCTATAAATATTGCAGTTTCTTGCTATATTAGTCAATTGCATCTTGGATCCGCAAATTAATACTGGACATTTACTTAACTGATAAGACGAAGTCTAGACTAAGCATTGCAAGGGAAAGCAAAGCGAGCGTAGCGACGGTTTATAATGTTATAAACAACTACAACGCGGGAAACTCCATTTAAGAGCCGAAGAATCAGGCAGAAAAAAGGGTCCAAGTAACCCAGAAGTGCTGAAGAGGGTTGTTAGCACGTATCGGAATAATCCTACGAGGTCGACTCGAGATGTTGCAGCTGCATCAGGCACATCGCAATCAAATGAGATGCGATATAAGCGAAGTCAAGGGTTAAGGACCTACGAACATCAGAAGGTGCCTGACCGGTCGGAAGCAAAAGCAAAAATAGCGAAGACGCGGGCTCGAAAACTGTATGACGATTGCGTAACCAAGTTCGATTGCGTGATTCTCAACGATGAAACCTACTCTAAGGTGGACTTCAAGCAGTTGCCTGGTAATGCCTATTTCACTACAAACAATAAGAATGGAACACAAAGAAAATACACCGAAGTGAAATACACCAAATTTCCAAAACGCTTCATAGCTTGGCAAACTATTTGCTCCTGCGGTCTACGGAGCAAGGCGTTTATTATGACAGGAACAATTAACTCTAGAATTTATATAAAAGAATGTCTGCAAAAACGCTTTATACCATTTATTGAATAGCACAAAGGAGCAGTTTTATTTTGGCCAGACCTAGCGACAAGCCACTACTCCAGGTCAACTATGGAATGGTATGAAGGAAATTGTGTCACGGTGGTCCCAAAAGAGGCAAATCCTCCCAAATGCCTGAAACTTCGGCCTATTGAAAGATATTGGGCTGTAATGAAGCAAACCTTAAGAAAAACAAACAAAGTTTGCGAAAATTATGTACAGTTCTGAAATCGATGGAAGCAAGCCTGTGCAGTAGTTACCGAACGTAGTGTCCAGTCTCTAACTAAGAACGTTAACGTATTTTGTAACCACTAATATTTTTCATTTCATTGCATATTTTTCATATTTCATTAAATTTTTTTGTGAATTAGAGTTTAGGAAGTTTATAATAAACTGCAGTTTATTTTAGTAAAATAAGACTATTACTTTTTTTTAATGTGTCCTTAAAAATTCTAAATTTTTTCTGGTTCACTCCTTACTCTGAGGTCTATTCTATGCAAGTTTAGGTCCCTTGAAAGAGTATTTTTAAGCATATTTCATACATCAGCTTAGCTTAGCTGCTTAGCTTTTAAATTAGCGGCTCCTAGAAAACTCAAATGCTTCTGAAAGTCCACTGGCTGAGTGTAATCTCTGTTGCGCACCTAATGCACAGCTAATGCCCACAACAAATCCGTCACACCACTAAATATAATATCGCGCCCACCATTATCGTTACCCGAAATTTCTGTACAATCGAAATGGCCATTTTTATTGCGTGCCTTAACTTTGACATTATGTGCTGCAGCGCATTACTATACATAGGACATTCTGAGGATTTGAGATAAACACGAACTGTGCACTTCGCAATGCTCGGTAGTGCATGCAAAGTCCAAGCAATATGTTGTACGCGCTGATATCAGCAACAGAAATCTGACATTGAACAAATACATTTACGACCCATGCTTGCTTGACAAGCGACCGAAGAGTCCATTGCGCTTTTTACTAACTGGCCCTGAGCCCTCCACCCCTAACTACTGATGTGTATCGCCACCCTATGAAATTGCCATTGTTATGCCTTTCATTCGCAGATATCGGGTCTCGGCATACTGATAGCCGGTGCAGTTGTCCTTGCCGATGTCAGCGAATTCAATCATTTCATCGAGGGAAAGGTCACGGCGCCGCCAATTGTGCTCATCGTGACGGGCCTAGTTGTGTTCCTCATTGCCTCGCTGGGCTGCTTTGGCGCCATCAAAGAGTCGCCGACAATACTGCTAACCGTATGTATGCCGCAGAGTGAGTAACGGCCACAGCAGTGCTAATCATGCAGTCTTCCTCTTCCATCCGCAGTACGCTGTGCTGCTGGCAGTCATCTTCATTGTTGAGCTGGCCGTCGGCATTGCGGCTGCCGTCTTCAAGAAGGACCTGGAAATGGTGCTGAAGAACTCGTTGCAGGAGTCCATTAAGCGCTCGAACCGCGAGGATGTAGTCGCCTGGGACAATGTGCAGCGCAAGCTGATGTGTTGCGGCGTCGACAATCCGGCCGACTGGCGTACGCTCAGTGCGAACAAGACGTTGCCGGCCAGCTGTTGTCACGAGAAGTACATCGACGCATCGGTCGGTCACTGCACCGAGTCGCCCGCTCTGGGACGCGACAAGTACTTCCAGGTGAGCATTTTTCCAAATCGATGTCCACTGTAGGCGAGGAAGAGAAATTAATGCTTTACGAAAAATTGCAGGAGGGCTGCGTGGGCAAGTTGAAGCAGCGCATCGACAAGAACGCAGTCATACTGATTGGTGTGGGCATTGGCATTGCTTTCTTACAACTGCTGGGCATTGTGCTGTCCTGTTATTTGGCTTCCACCATACGACACGAGCGCATGAAATAAACGAAAATGGGTGAGCTGTTCTGCGGCCTAATCAGATTACAAAATTCAAGTTGAAAATTGGGGCATTGTCGCGCGTTCAGGCGATTCGCGTGACTTGTCTCTGACTCCTGCGCGACTTTCTCGTTAACCTCAATTTGACTGCTTTTTTCAATTTGCGTTTTATTTTCTGTATATTTTCAGCTCACTTAAATTTAGGTCAAACTTATTGATTTCCAAAATGCCTTTTTAACTTGTCTTTCGCTTCTGTATTCTCACTTCCTTTACAGTTCCGCATGGAAATATTTTCGAAATCAACACAAAGTAGTTACACGCATCCATACATACAGAGATATTGTCATCGCAGTGGTAACTTGTGCAATACTAAACCTTTTTGGACCTTTCATCGTTATTTAGTGAATTATTGGGATTTATGTGACTTCAAGTTAACCAACCGGAGTGCTTAAGCGCAACAAAATCAGGGAATATCCGTCGACAAAAAGGAAAAAAAACAAAATCAAATTGCAATAAGTACATGCAAACACACACACATACTCGTACACACTTATGTGCAAATGGAACTTTTTCTATGAAATGCTTGAAGGTGTATTGTTGCTTTTGATAATTTAATGATTTTAATTAAATGAACTGCTAAATAAAAATGTAACCCCGTGAATCATGTTTTCGTATTGCAGAGTACATGTTGTGTACATATTAGACGATGTGGCGATTAGATGTGGTAATATTGTTTACACAACTCGACTCATTCATGGCTCTTATTCGTAATAAGAAATCTAATTTTTGAAGAGAAACAGAAAACCATTTTGATAATTTCACATGTAAATTTTATCAACCAATGACACCATAGTCATAGAAAAATTTAAACCAGTCTAAAACTACATTCGACTTTTAGTACAACTTCTTAATATTTCACGATTATGCCTCAATTGCCTTTCTACGACCTAAAAGTGTCATCTAACAATAATCCTAATGGTCTCGCACACATTTCTTCATTGTAGTTGAAGTAAAAAACCCAATCCCAGATATTTGAAACACATATTTGAAACTTTAACCCTAATTCCCAGAAGTGAGCCTCACAGTCTCACTAAAGATTTCAAATGGTGATAAATCCAAAAGATTTTCGATTCCATTATTTTCTGTAATCCTCTAATGGAATGTTAGAATTATATTGCTTTTATAAATCTAACATTTTAGACAGTTTTTGTACTTTTTAAACAAATGTTTTCAGTAATTTAGCTCATGTAAGCCTGACAGTCTCACTTTACATAGTGGGTTTACATAGTGATGGGACGATTAATCATTTGATACACAATAATCGATTTTTTCTTTCAATTGACGATTTAATTGTATCGAAAAATGGGTTTCGATTAATCGAAACGTTAATCGATTAGATCCTAAAATAATCGAAAGGAAACGTATCACTAAATTTTTTTCGCTCAAAATAAAAGCTTGAGACGGACACTTTGATGCGATGTTGAATTTGATTTATGGGCCCACCACAAGTCGCTGGCTCACAAATGTGGCAAAAAAGACAACGACCTAACCCAAGTTCAGGACGAGCTTAGCTTTTTTTTGAATGCTCCCGTTTTTAGAAATGCGAACGGTGTACCCTAAGCTTTATATAAAAAACGAGTGTGCTTATGACCACACGACTGAAGTGAAACTTCTTTCGCTCCATCTGTATGTATATATATATGTGTGTGTACAATATATACATGTATGTACATATACATATATTAATTTTCTACAAATATTTAAATTTATTTTATGTTTTCATGTAACGTTTACGTCACGCGTTCGCCATCTTACTCCCCAAGTCAAGCGTGCGTAAACCACTCAACTCCCGTTCGCCTCGCCCGATCACACTTTTCGTAACACGTTCGCCAGCTTACTCCCCAAGTCAAGCGTGCGTAAAGAAGTTTCACTTCAATAACTCGTCGGTACGGTTATCTTTTAGGAACTTCGGTACCAGCAGAGCGCCTCTTTTCAAAGGCAAGTGCAACTGCCACTGAAAAGAGGAACAGGTTCACGATCTCGCGCCTGTCAAAACTATTATATCAAAACTCTGCAATCAACAAATAAAATACAAATATATATTTTTTCCTTTGATATGTACTTACTTTCATTTATTAACTCATTGTTATTGTTTTTATAAGGCAATCGGTAAAAATTTACATACTAACATACTTTAAGGGGGAAAGCCACTGTGACGGGTCAAAAAATTAGTGATTTTAAACATTTTTTTTGACCGAGTTAATATAGGAATTTTTGGATCGGGTTTTTTTTATTTTATTAAGCAGACATCTAATAATATTTCCACAAATTTTTATTAAAAAATATTAAATAGTTTAAACAATAGAGATGATCCCGTAGCGCTTGAAAAAAAATTCCCCCTCCATGGCGGCATCGATTTCTCAAAAACCCGTACTCAGAAAAAAAAAATAAAAAATAAAAAATAAAAAAAAGGCGACCGATTGAAAATATTTCCATGTTTTCGACCTTGTTTTTTTGGTTTTGAGACAGTTTAAAAAATAGTAAAAAACAAAATTTTCCAAATCGGCTACGCTTAACCTTAACCACTACTAAGACGAACAAAACAAAAAAAAAAATTAGAAATCGGTTCATAATTGTTCGAGTTATTGATGCCGCCAGTTCAAAAAAAGTCGTTTCGAGAAAAACGCGTTTAAAGTTTTGAGTCCATTTCTCTCGTAATGAAATCATGTATCTTTTAAAATTTTCAAATCGTTGTAACTTAGTCAATTTTTGAAATTATGACTTGAAATTTTGTACACATATTTGTGAATATGAAAATTTTTTTTTTTACCCGTCACAGTGGCTTTCCCCCTTAAAATTACACGGTTAAGTTAAAATATTAAAAATATTATTCGATTATTTTCCATTTCTTTTGATTAATTGCAATTAATAATCGCTCTGTTTCAATTAATCATAGGATTCATTAATCGATTAATGAATTTTTTTTCCATCACTAGGTTTACATTACTTTTAAAATTCTGGGAATTAGGATTAAAAAAATTGTGTGCGAATCACAATTCTTCATAAAGTTTAGGCAACAACTGGCGTTTTTGGAACAAGTGCAGAATACCACACCCTCTTAAAAAAATTATTTTTTCCTTTTATCGGAAAGAGGGGCATTTTCTTATTCTAACAAACTTAAAATTTTGCCCCGGAAACATTCACAGAGGGCGTGGTCCGCCCCCAAAGTCCCAGTTATATATCCGAATTTCTCAATCAATAATCAACCGATTCTAACGATATAGGTGTCATATCAAAGGTAATTTCTTCCTCTTTCGATTAATGTATAACATTGGATATGTAATTTGTACTAATAATAAGTTATAAGCGAAAATTTGTTTTTTGTACAAAAATTTTTTAAAAACGGATTTTTTTCTCGAAAAAATCCATTATTAAGCTATTATAAGTTTGTAACCATATTATAGCCTGTGAATTCCTTTACAATGAAATATAAAAATGTACAATTTTCTTCCGACTCAAAAACTTTATAAATTTTAAACCAATTTAACGCACTCATGTTTGCCAAACAAATTCGCAACAAATATGAATTCAATGTATATAACTGTAAATTTACCGTTATGTGCAATCTTACCAGATCCGCGCTTTTTTTCGCGATCCCAGAGGTGCATACAGTTTTCCCGAAAGCCAAAGTTTTCTTGGCAATAAGTTTCTCCCAGGTGGCCGGCCTTCGGCCGGGCGCTAAAAAAATAACCCTCATGGGAGTCACCACCACATCAGGCAACAGTGAGGTGTGCACAGTATTTTTGTTCAAATCCTTTCATAGCAGAAGATCGTTCTTAAGCAAAACCTTCATAAGCGCTTTTTCAATACGGTGCTTTTACCTCAACTTGAATTTTATTATTAAAGCAAAATGACAGTTTCTAAATGTTTTATATTTCGTTGTAAAGGAAATTTCACAGGCTATAATATGGTTACAAACTTATAATAGCTTAATAATGGATTTTTTCGAGAAAAAAATCCGTTTTTAAAAAATTTTTGTAAAAAAAACAAATTTTCGCTTTTAACTCATTATTAGTACAAATTACATATCTAATGTTATACATTAATCGAAAGAGGAAGAAAATACCTTTGATATGACACCTATATCGTTAGAATCGGTTGATTATTTATTGAGAAATTCGGATATATAACTGGGACTTTGGGGGCGGACCACGCCCTCTGTGAATGTTTCCGGGGCAAAATTTTAAGTTTGTTAGAATAAGAAAATGCCCCTCTTTCCGATAAAAGGAAAAAATAATTTTTTTAAGAGGGTGTGGTATTCTGCATTTAAGCCGCGTTTTTTTTCATGGAACATTTAGTGTCTCGCAAGTGAGCTTATTTTATATTTCAAATACGCTCCAACCGTTAATTTGAAGCAATATTCAACTGCAACGTTCAATACAAATTTAAATTTATATAAGAAATTCTGCCAGCTGTTTAGAAACTCAACAGTTTGACAACCACTGTTCATAATCGTACCAGCGCTGCAAGCTTCAAAATCAGCTGTTTCGCGCCATTCACAATGCCGCCAACTAATCGCTGCACAATATTTCACACGAAAAGTGATTATGGCTGCACGTTTCGCTCGTTTTCTGTCCACCACTTCAACGCGATATTCGGTCAGTAAAAATGCCATTGGAGGCAGAAATCTTGTGGAAAAAGTAGCCATAACTGACGATGGTCAAACAATTGTGGCTTGGCATCCCGACACAACGTTTCCCTACGAATGCTCGCAGCCCATACCAAAGGCAGCTGAGGCAAAGGGCGCCTCGCTGATCAAAGACGAGGCACTGCAGACGGCAATACGCGCATTCAAAGAGAAGCAGCCAGAAGTGGCACGCCAGGAGCTCATGCAGCTGACATTTACGACCAAACATCGTTGGTTTCCACGATCACGCGACAAGCGCGCCAAGCAGACGCCAATGGACCGGCCATATTTGTAGTGAAATTGTAGAAAATCTATATAATTTCAATTGTGTATAATTGAATCTTATTAATAAATATATATATATACACTATTTCGTAACTTCAACTAAATGTAGGTATTAAGTGCAATATAACTACGAGACGATATGTTTTGTCGAGGTTAGTCTAAACGCCGTTTCTTCAAAATACTACCCAGTAAAGCAGAAATGGCCGGCAACTCCGGCACTGCTTGGTGACTAGCAGTTGGCTTGGAATTCGACAAATTTCGGTGTTGCGGGAAAGTGGGCATTAACTTTGGATCGCAAGCTAAAACACAACGATTGTCAAAAGACATTCAAGTCATTCGTTCATATTATCACTTACGCAATGGCGGTTCCTTGAAGTAGCTGCTCTGCAGGCATTCCTCTGCTGTGGCACGTTTCTTGGGATCGTACATGAAGAGGAAGTTCAATAGTCGTAAGCCGGCTGCGGTTAGGTACTGAAATTTTGGTTTCAAATTATTGTACGGCTGTTGTTTTAATGTAAAGTTCTGCAGCGCCGGCATGTTGGGGAAATCGGGCCAAATATTCTCGGACGGCGTGCCAAGCAAATCAATTATCATGTCCAGCTGTGCTATTTCGGTGTTGCCTGGCAGCAGCGGCTTATGCGAGAGCAATTCACCCAAAATGCAGCCCACTGCCCACATATCAACGGCTGTGGTTTGCGACGGTGAGCCCAGCAGCAGCTCGGGCGAGCGATACCACAATGTGACCACTTGCGGCGTCATGGGCATGGCCGGCTCTCCGAATAGGCGCGCCAAGCCAAAGTCCGCTAAAAATAAATATTATGTATTAATTCCAACTTCTTTTTAATTACGGCAAGCATTACCGATTTTGACACAACCCTTATCGGTCATCAGCAGATTGGACACTTTTAGATCGCGATGTATAATATAACGCGAGTGCATATACTGCAGTCCATGCAACAGCTGCAATATAATGCACTTCACTTCCGACTCGGAGAATGGCTGCGACATGTTATCGAGCAACGAGGCCAAGTCCTGCTCGCAATACTCCATTACGAGAAAAATGCTGCGCAGAAATTATTGTTTAACAGTGAAACTTATCAGCCCAGTTAGTGGCATATTATGTACCTCTCCAAACTTTTGCCCACTACAACATCCTTCAAGTTTACAATATTCTCATGACTGCAGGCCTTCAAAATCATAATCTCCCTGAGTCCGCTAACGGGCAGTCCATCTTTTTCTTGATCCATGCGCACTTTTTTCAATGCAACGATTTCATTGGTACGCGTGTCGCGCGCACGATCTGAAATATGTATATTATCAACAAAACATGCAAGGAAAGTAGCTACTTTGGCTCCAAGCTTACAAACAATGCCATAGGTTCCTTCGCCAATGCGGTTCAGTTTCTCGAACTCAGTCACAGGCCGACAGCGTCCATGCTGAAAACACAATCAATGTAATCAAATTTCTTACGCGTACATTCTTTTCAAAAGCTAACCACATCCGATTCATTTATCTCGATTGGTTCGCCCGATTTAATGGATATGAGGTACCCTTTTCGCGTTATTGGCGCCTGCGGATCTGAAGATTTCGTGGGCTCGCTGGTTTCTATAAAGCAAAGGAAAATTAATTAAAGCATCATAAAATTTATATTTTAAACTTACCTTTACTCATCTTTTAAAATAATGAATATTTTATCATGCAAATTCAGGCCAGAGTAAATCCTTTACTTTGTTCAGGCGTTCCACTTGCCGGCTGGTTGTTGGTACTGTCAGACAGATGTCTGAAGTGTGACCATTCACAATAGCTGAAGGCGATGTATGTGTATGACAGTTCAATCCATTGTGGTTTACATTATAACACTTTTCCGTTACACGAGTATGAAACACAACGCTTTTGCGCGGGAACATTTGTTGAGCATGAAATAAAAAGAAATATTTAGAGAACTCTTCACTACATTAAAATTTTCTAAATTATTTGGTGTCAGTCTAATCACTTTCTAATAAAACTAAAAGAATATAAGACGATTGTGTATGGACTTTTGTCTAATGATCAATGAATGAATGAGTTGATTTGAACATCTTTAATTAAAAAATCAAATCATTTCAAATATATGAATTTTTGCCAATTTTTTGTTTTCCTTTATTACATGTAGACGACTTGGCACATTTCACATTAAAATCTCGTAAAATTGTCGATTCGAAAAAAGAGAAATTCAATTGCTCGACTTATCATTGTTTGTCACGCTTTGGCGCCTTTCCTGCAAAAAATATATACATAAATAAATCATCATCACAATGTAAATACATTTGCCGACAATCATATATACATACGTGTACATCTTCTGTCAACTCGAAGCTGGTCCGTGGAAAAAAAACTGCTCTTAACACTTTGCTGATGAACTGCACACGCTGCGACCAGCTTGACGGCACTTTAGGCTGCACCACACACATCCAAAAGCGCACCTGCTGGCCAACCCCTACACATCCGAATTCATCTTCTGTGACTGTAAGCTGCTGCAACGGCCTGTGCAGACTCGCTATTTGCCCAGCAATTAGCCGATCAATTAACACCTCAAACTTGAAACTCGAGCATTTTCATTGCTGCGATGCGTTCGCATATAAAAGCAAAATGTATTTCCTCGCCGGATATCAGTCCAGCAGCTACCCCGCTGCACATTTATTTTAAACAAGTGGATTACAAGTGTTTACCATTTAAGGAATAACACAACGAATTGGAGAGGACTATCCTTACACACACACACACACACACACATCTATAGCGAAATGAATAAACACACATTGTGGCTAATTGTGTTGATTTTAGTGGTTTATTTTGCCATAGTTTTTGGCAATGAATCGGCAAGCGCGTCAAATGTTGAGGATAACAATGCATTGCAAATTGGCCCACGCACAGACCTGGTCGACGAGGCTAGAACAAGAAGGCGTCATCGATTGTGTAAGTGAACGATGGTGTTTTGAAGTAAAATTTTGCAACAAACAAACAGAGGAATGGGGAAAATAATTGCTTGTTGTAAAGTGAATAGCTGGCAGAAATCTGGTGAAATAATCAAAATAAGAACTAAAAAATTAAATATTAAAATATTAAATTTTAAAAATATATTATTAATATTAAAATGTGGAAATATCTTTTAATTGATACAAATAGTTGGAGTAAAAATAGTGTGAAAACAAAATGTCACCAGTAAAGCAATTAAAATAAATTCTTACAAAATGGGTAATAATTAATTAATAATAATTGACTGGCACGACAGCCCGCTTACGCGAGACTAAGGCCTAGCTTCCCGCAACCACCCGTGTTGTGCGTGTGAATTTGTACGCGGGTGGAAGGGACCTACAGTTTTATGCCGGTTCCGAACGGAAGGTTGGGAGCTTTTTCATAAGCAATTTTTACTCTCAGAGGTTTGCCATTTCCAGCTTACAAAATGGGTGATGACATTAAAAATCAATTTGATTCAAAAATTCTCTGTCAAAACTGCATCTTTTTGTTATAAAAAAGTTATAAAATGTTTAAATTTGTTTGGTTTAGTATTGTTCAAAAGATGGATTTTGCCTTCTACTGATTATATAGTTGGTTCTATGGAAATCGCCAGGACTAAGTATAACGATTAAAACGATCGGTAGTTTTTTTTTTCCTTTCTGATTGGTAAACACTATCAAACGAACAAAAATAAAGTGTAGACTTGAAACACTAAATTTTATTTGCACAAATCATTATTGATCTTCTTTTTCAATACAATTTTAATTTTCCTTCTAATATCGATAACATCAAGCATTTAGTTTTCAATCTGCAAACTAAAGATTTAATTATTTAATTTTTTTTAATTATTATTATTATGGTTTACATTAAAATAAAGATTTATTTACTTATAACTAAATAAACCCTCACAGAATCATACCAGATGATACGAACTGCATTTGATTTGTTTCAACTGAAGTTTCTAGAATTCAAATTTTTTTAATTTTTGCTCATGGCTCGACTTTTTTCACTTTTTATCAATAACCTTCAATTAATAACATTTTTTATCTTACAACTAAATCCAGCAGATAATCTACAATAAAAATGTCTTTCTCAAATTATAATTCATTCGTCACCCCACAGGGATTCAAAAATTCAATAAATTCTAAAAATATCTCAATTGGCATTATGCAATTTCATGATAATTATGCAAATAGTTATTTACATAAATTCGAGCCAAGATCTACAAACATTTCATTGAAATCTTATGCAAGTCTATGCAGCATTCTGCTGTCGTGAGTAACAATCAACACTTTTTATCTCTACGGAGAAATTGTACTGAAAAGTCTGCGCATAAGTTTCGCCATTTATTTAGTTATTTACTTGTGGAAAGTTTTTCTCTAGTCCAAGCAAAAAAATGCAAAAGAAAAAACTCCTGAGCCGATTGCTTCAAACTCACTGATCACGACATTTTTTAAATACAAACTTGAGTAAAAGTTGTTATCACAACTGCCTCGTTAGCACTTTTCACTTTCAACAATATCGATTCTATGGCAGACTTCACGACGTCAGCGCGACTACGACTGCATATTGCGGTAGATCACGTATTGTTTGTTAAGCGTCGTGATTGTTTATACAGGTCCAGATGATAATTACAAATCAATAAGTGAAAGTGAACAGATTTACATGGCACTATTACACAATATTGTCGATTGGTTGACAAAAAATACATACAAAAAGAAATTTTAAGTTGCAAAAAGCCCCTTTATACATAAACGTATTCCTTATCGATTGCAGGGCATATGTGGGGCTGGCATGCATTGGCCATTGCATACTGGGTCAAGGTGAAGCTGATAATTGTGGCGTTCTTTGTTGGCAGTGCAGTCTTTGTTGCGTTGCGCTATGTGTGGCCGCATAAATGTGCAACATCAGAGTCCGTGCACGATGGACCCATATATTTTGATCATCCGTAAGCAAAGCTGCAATATTAAATCACCAAAACCTTATAATGAATATGAACGAAATGAAACTGTTAACAAAAATCTTACAGTCCATCCTACTCGCATCACGACCACATACCCTACTCCTTGGATCACTCGTCGCACTTCGATCACTCGCCGTCCTTCGATCACTCTTTCGGTTCCAGCGGCAGCAGTTTCGATCCGTATTCCGCCTATTCCGGCTCTTACAGCGAAGATATCACAGCTACTGGCGAAGTGCAGCCGTCTACAGCGCCAGCAACGCATCGACTGGGTCGTCGCAGTGTTCGGCAAGGACCGCAACCAATGAAGACAGAGGAACAGTGAGTCCTTACCACATTTTCAAGCTCTTCAGCCAGTTGTATTATTTCATTTAGAATTGCCGAGTTCATATTCTCCTTCCTGGGGCTCGACTCGAAGGCCTGTCGGCGTCGTTTCGTGTGTGAAATGGAATTCCGTTCGCGTCTCAATCCACTCTCCAGCATGGCCTTCCGCATTGTGGGGCGTGGCTTCTTCGAAAAGTACACAAACGCACACAACGAAGGCGGACACGCCAACTCCTTTGCGCAGTGCGCTGCAGTCAATCCCGAATGTGTTTTCATTGAGCAAAATGTGGAAGACGAGGCTCAAAACGATGAGACGAGCATCCACACCGAAACCGACATCGAGGAATTGACCAAACAGAAAGTTGAAAGCGAACTCGATCAGGCTGCGGTGGAGGACAATGTTATTGCCGAAACAAACTTAAACCTGGAAGCGCAGAACGACGAAAACTTGAAGGTGGAAAGGCGTGTTGCGCACTTGAGACAAAGAGGCGATCGGCAGCTGAATGTGGTGGCCCAGCGTATATTGGCCCAAAAGTACTGAACTAATTGTTGGGTACAAGCAGCCTTGCCAATATTTGCGTGGAATTTCAATTATTTATTAAACTATTTATTGACCTTTAAGAAGTATTTTTGTGAATTTGTGTAAATTATTTAAGTGCGTAATTTATGATAAAATAAATATAATTGTCTTTTGTAAATGGTGCAGCATTTCATCGGAGACTTCTATGAAAGCAATACAACATTACTTGTTACGTAAATAGATCAACACTGGCCTTTGATCTACATTTTTTATTACACGTATTGACTCCCGCACAATTAGTGCCCCCACACAATGGGACCACAATGCTATTTTCTAATAAATTTCTTTAAAATCATACGTATAGTAGCTCGTTATAAATATCCACATACCAAATTAATTCTGCTAGTACTAAATTACCAGCCCAAGTTTTTCTTTTAGGAAATTGAACTAAACCTAAATGTCGCAAAGAAGTGTCGCTTAAATCTTTTTGGTCTTTTTCTTCTTTATGGCATTTATTTGCTCGGCCATCTGTTCGATTTCTTTCTGGTTTATGGGTTCGTTTTTGCGCACATCCTTCTTGCTAGATTTCTGCTTTTGCGCAATGTCCTGCACCACTCTGTTCACCTTTGCCCATACGAAATTCAAACAATCCATTGCAATATCTTGCTTAAAGAACGCAATCGAAACCAACGCCACCAAGATCAGCGCCGAGATCGAGTTTTGATTCAGATCGGCCTCGGCCGTGCGCACTTCGGGCTTGAAGTCGAGCTCCACAAAAACGGAGCTGGTGTTCGCCACAAATTGCTGCATTGGCAGCACATACGTATACGTTTTATCGGACAGTGTTGATTTAAGTTCCACCACGTATGTCTTACCGTCCAGTGGTATGCGTGGGAAAAACACCATTATGCCGGGATTGTATCGCGATTTGGGATTGAGCGGAGTCTCCACACGTTGCGAGTAGATAGGCGAATCTGAGGCATCCTTCCGATACATAACAATACGCAAAGTTTTGTAGTGATCATTCAGTGAAGCAGTCACGCGCGCTGTTACGTCCACAAAGTTAATTGGGCTGATCGCAATCAGATTCACTCCGCGCACGTCCTCTTCGCCAATTTTCACACGCCGGAACTGAGGAATGGATCGCTCAACACTGACACCGGGCTTGCCCGCATCCTTTAGGTGCACAGTATACATGCAACCCGGCAGTAGGCCGCGCAGCCTATATTGTCCATTATTTTCACTGGTGCCCTCTTCCTGGTGCTCCATGCAACTCTCATCAGCCGTGGCCTCAATGTTCACCTGACCAAACGGCTCGCCATTGAGCGATGTAATAGAGCCAAATATGGAATAAGCTACACGTTTGCCGCTGCAAGTAAATATTAAAATACATTAACTGATTAAAAGTAAATTTCAATGCTGCACTTACACCAACTCCACTTCAATCGTCTCGCCGTCTTTTATGTCGATCATTTTCGAGTTCGGCTCAAACTTGTATTCCTTCATCATGGGGCGCAGGAAGTATTGCGACGGCGAAAGGGAATGGAAGTTTATTGGTTCGTCGCCGGTCACTAAATTCTTGCGATAGCTTTCAGCGCCGCTCAGCGAAAGCAAAACTCCACTCAAGGCTTTGCCCGACTCATCCTTCACCTTTACGACAATTTCACAGAGCTTATGGGCACTGAACGAAGCTGTTTGTGGGTTGTATTCGGAGAAAACATACGACTCCTTCTCCGCTCGCAACTCATATTTCAAGTTCTCATCGATGGGACCAAACTTGAATTCACCGGTGATTGAAGTGAGTGTGGTTTGGGCGCTTAGTTCGGCATTGTTTAGATAGCTTAGTGTGATGGTGGCATCTTTAATAGGAGGCACAACTTTGCCATGCAGTATTAAGCCACGCACTGCTACGAAATTAAATGCAATATCAATGCAATCATTCGAACCGACCAGCTCCTTTGATTGTGGCGTGAAGAGCAAAATATCACTTTGCGGCGTTATAGTCAGCACCTCTTCCGGCTTCAGGTGCGTGTCGTAACGGAAGGCGAATTTTCCATCCACCTTATGCGCTTCGGCCGTGGGTGTGATTATCTGCTTGCCCAAGGAAGATGATTCGACAGCCAATCGCAGCGAATCCGCAGTCGATTCTGAGGAGAGTACACGTACACCGATCTTGTGGGCAATAGCTGTAATCATTATAGGGTTGGTGTCGGTTGTTGTGAAGGTTTTCGGTAGGTCATTGCCGTAAAGATGGCAGCCTTCTAGTTTTATTTTGTATGAACCGAATTTCGGTACACAGAAAGTGTTGACACCTGCGAGCAATTTGAGCGTATCCGCAGATGTAACCTGCTGAGCAGAATCTGAGGCGACAAATGTGTACTTCATCTATGCGAAAAACAGTTAAATAATTAGAGGACTGAATCGCACGCCAATTTGTGGCTACCTACAATAGCTCGGTGGCTGGATATTATCGAAACTTCATAACCTCGTTGCACGAATGTCGGCGCCGACTCGCTGGCCGTTGCAATGTTGATTAGAACCCGCGTGGAGTCGAAGCAGAGATTAGATTGTGGTATGGTTATCTCGTAAGGGCCAGGTAAAATATCTTTAAATACGTATTTGCCACCTAGAAAACGAAAACAAATGTGTCATGAAAAATGCATTGCAATGCTCATTTTAAAAGAAGTTCAAATGAATGCGTTTTAAAC
This sequence comes from Melieria picta, assembly GCA_964056695.1. Classification (NCBI taxonomy): domain Eukaryota; kingdom Metazoa; phylum Arthropoda; class Insecta; order Diptera; family Ulidiidae; genus Melieria; species Melieria picta. The sequence goes on from OZ057400.1 coordinate 14,667,100, forward strand.
GTTCAACTCACCCTGGGCATTCACAGTCTGCTTCTGGCCAGTTGGCTGACCAGCAGCGTCTAACGAGTGCAACGTCACTTCGGCAGCAGTGCAAGTTTTTGGTGCATCAGGCAAACATTTCAGTTCACCTTTCAATACAGCACGCAACTGCGAGAAAGTTATACCCTCCAAGGGCTGTGCCTTCACCTCAATATTCTGTTGAACTGGGAAGAACTGCACTCCGCTTGCTTTGTCCGCTTCAGTTGTGAGCACTTCGATGCTAAATTTACCACTGGGCAGGAATGTGCACCATTCACCCGTTTCCGCTTTGCTGGAAACTGTGGTGTGGAAGTTGGCTGCGTGTTGTGTAATGCCGACCACATAAGACTTCTTAGACACTACTTTGCCACAAACTTGATAAGCAGAGGGCACCAGATTGGGTAGCGCAGCAATGGATAAATCGATTTTTACCGGTAGCTCATCGAATTGTAGTTTTTGCGCTTCTACGTGCAGTTTAAAGGTACCCGACTTTATATTTTCCAATGTATAACCACCATCGCTGCCAGTTACACCCACCTTTTGGCTATTCAGTTTCACAATAGCACCGGCAATGGGTGCACCTTGGGCGGCCGACAGCACTTTACCAGAAACGCTGAAGCCGGTTATCTGAAGGAAGTAGACATTTTGAAATAAATATATATGCTCGGTAATTGTCTATCACTACTTGCCTTGAAATCATCCTTTAGCTGCAAAATGTCTTTAGCAACTTCTAATTCGATGAACTGCGGACTAATGTGCAGTTTGTATTTGGTGTCATCAGCAATGGGCTGCACCAGATATTTACCCGGTGGCACACCCTTGAAACTGTACTCTCCCGATTTGTCAACTAGTGTATGACAAGCAGAACTTGGCTCATAATCTGGTTTGTTAACAGCTAATGCTACTGGAGCAGCTCTATGGCATATTAGAGGCAAAGTTTGCTGTTAAGCATAAAAATACATAGTTACAAAACGCTTCAACATACTTATTTGATATAAACACTTACTCCCTTTTTCTTAAAAATCGCCACACCTATACCAGAGGACAATTGTCCGTTCGTGTCAAAGCGGCCCAACACATCAAAGCCACCAACCACCAGAGAGTTCTCTGGCAATTCAGTGTTGCCGCTAACCACTTGTACAGTGTGCGTGGCCTTGGAGAAGTGCCATTTTGCATGCGAAGCGAGTATCTTATAGGTGCCCGGAATGATGGGCGTGAAGGAGAACACACCATTCTGGTCTGTGGTCGTACGACGAACGTCTTTGCCATCTTCCGACTTCAACTCGACATCCACACCGCGCGCACCACCCGTGCTAAAACCGGCCAGCGCCACTTTTCCCGTGATGCCAAAGCCCTTGAATGCAAAGTTTACATCTTTGCCTTGGCTGCAAATATCCGACTTGCCATCGAAGTTCAGCTCCACCTGTTCGGGTTCGAAGCTCCAGCCGGGCGGCGGCGAGATGCGCAACAAATATTCGCCCTTATCGTAAATGGGTAGAAAGTAGTAGCCATTCGATGGTGAACAGTCGGTTTTGTCTTTCAGTGAACCTTGTTTGGTTAAGCTGCCGAAGAAGGGGGTAAAATGTGCAATGTTCTAAAATGTAGGTTAAGCCCAATCGACTCAAATGACCAGTAGTACTCACAGTTTAATTTCAACTTTCGAAAAGTCAATGTCCGCATGGCTTTTGATGAAGCCGCCACAGCCCATAACTTCGTTGGCGAATGCATTTTGCAATAAGCAAATTAAGCTAATTAAGGAAAACAGCAAAACCCCGTGTAAAGCGCCCATCATCGAACGCAAGTCAAACGAAACGAAAAAACTGCGCCGGCAAGTGACGTGTGATCGGCTGTCAGTGGGCGCAGCTGATCGATCGGCAAGGCAGTGCCGATAAGGCAGTTCAGAGGTTCTGCAGTTACTTGGGCAATGCGCTCGAAGTTTGGAGTACAATTTATATTACTATAATTACTGCAAAATATTACAATATAAATATGTGAACAAGCATGCATGAAAGTAAACAAATTAATAAAAGTTGCTAATAATGTTTAGTTATCTTTGAGGTTAATTCTATAATTTTAGGTTATTTTTACGAAAGTTGTTTTCATAACGTTCTACTAATCAATCCGATTTTGATCTTGCAAAATCAACGCCTTAAATGTTGAAAGTTTAATGCGCATTTCGAAGATGAAAATGTTCATAGGCAAATGGGATTCACATTGGCAAATGCGCATTTAATGCTAATACTACGTTTACATTGAGCCCAAATGCGTGATTTGGGCAAAAATTCTCAAATGCGAAGCCAAATCACGCATTTCCCCATACAAATTCAAATCTACGAAATGACTCATTTCAACAAAACGACGAAGCAAATGCCATAAAACATGACGAATTTTATCGAACGCATCACAAAAAGAAAGCGCTTTCAAAAGCTTCAAAAGCGTTTGCTTCTTTTTGACAGTTCAAAATCAAAACAAACGAAAATGATCAAAATGGAAATTTGAATGGAAATGTTCGTCTGCTTCAAATATGTAGAATATTCTTAGCATGTAAGGTATGAAATATACATGTATTCAAATATTGCAGGGTGTAGAACATAGAGGCAGCAAAAAAGAAACAAATTCTTTAGTCAGTAGCCGGAGAAGCGCTGATCTATGAGCTGCGGCAAGAGGACATGAGCATTGAGCATTTGACATTAGCTGCCAAACAAAACGCAAATGCAATGCAAATGAGGCAATGTAAACACTTTGAAATGACTCATTTGAAACTACGCATTTGGGTTCAATCACTAAGCAAATAAACACATAGAGGTGGCAACTCGCACAAATTTGTGCACCAGCGCAGTAGGTCCCATACGCACTTCGGCTATTCGAACATATTCGCGATGACTTCGGCAAACTTCTCAATTCGAAGTCAGCTTTCATAATTTGCTTTATGTTGATGTGGTCAGCAGTGTTGCCGTTTTGGTCCAATTGGACCATAATTGGTAGCTTCGTTTCATACATTAAGGCTTTGGTAGGTTGGTTGGTTTGTTGTGATTTTCAAGGAATTTAGGTAGGTTTCGACAAGCGCATAGTATAATAATAAAGTAGTCTAATCAAAACTCTCCCGCTCAAAATAAACAAAATATTTTGAAATGACGTCAATTTTGATGTCTGAAATTTGTCAGTTAAAAAAATGTTCAACCACAGTCGCAACTTCATTCAAATAAAATCGTACTAAAAGCCAAAGAAAAATGCTTAGGTATATTTTAATACAACTTTGTTTACTCTGCTGATGACGTTTTTGACAATATTTGTCAATCAAAATAGAGGTACATTAGGGGTACTCTCTTTAATTAGACTACTTTATTATTATACTATGGACAAGCGATGTCAACGTAGTTGCCAGATTGATGAACATGTTGCCAAATTCTAAAATAATTGAGAGAAGATTTAGATAACACTACTCGACACGAAAAATGCTCCTAAAAATAAAAGTATTTTTTAGACTAATCTTCGGCTGCTGAACGCGAAACTGAAAATCAAAAAATTTTCTTAAGAAGCGTTTTCGAAAAATCTTCGAAAAACACGTTTTTTCCCTCTTATTTCAGTTATGAGCACATATCTTATAAACCAGCCATCCGACTAACACAAGTGGGCCATCGTTCAGAAGGCATTTGGATGGGTCTCGGAAAAATTTAAAAAAATTTTCGCACGGTGTAATAAATGAAAAGTTGGTGTTTTCACTCCGTGCATCATAACTTTGTCATTTTTCTTTTAATTCTACTATTGATGTTAGGCTTAATATTTGCTCAAATAATATATCTTTCATCTTAGATTTTAAAACCAGAGGAGATCATTCATTTTATCTATAAAAAAACGATTCGAAAATGTATAATTTTTGAAAATGGTCGAAAAATTCACTTTTTTACAACTTTCATCGTCAGTAACTTACCCAAATTTCATCTGATTTGGACAATCGATATATCGTTGGAAAGGTTAGTTAATTGCCTTCTGAACGACGGGCCACTTGTGTTAGTCGGATGGTTGGTTTACGAGATATGTGCTCATAACTGAAATAAGAGGGAAAAAACGTGTTTTTCGAAGATTTTTCGAAAACGCTGCTTAAGAAAATTTTTTGATTTTCAGTTTCGTGTTCAGCAGCCGAAGATCAGTCTAAAAAATACTTTTGTTTTTAGGAGCACGCGATGAACCCATTTTTTGTCGAGTAGTGTAATTTATATCCAATTGTGACTACCTGACCCGCGTTTCATTGGTCCGTGATACATGTATCATGGTCTCAAACCGCACCAGGCAATGACTTATTTTCTGTTGAGAGCAACGGTTATGGTTGGAATGGCAACCCTAATGAAACGATTCTCCACAACTGTTGGCTTCATCTCAACAGCTGACTGTCAACAGCTGTTTGCGGCATTTTCTATTCTGTTGTTATTTAATATTGAGCAAGTTTTCAAAATAAATATTTTCTTATTGAAAAATATGAATAAATTGGCAGCAAGAACATCGCGAAACTTATTAAGATGTGTGAAATCACGTTGTGCAGTTTTCAAGGTGCACGAACCACGAAATGACGGGGTGCAATCTTCTGGGCGAGCGATTGTGAGGGCCGTAGAACAAGAGAACGCTGGTGGGTTGAAGAGTAGACGTGTTGTACTGCACGTCCGCCGTCTCAAATAGAAAGTGAATAATGCTAACATATTTTGTTCAGCCTCCGAGCTCTTTGAATTCCACGGCCAGTGGCCAGAGACGGAGCAGAAGAAGTTCGTCAAGGACATGCGCCTAGTTACAAATTTCATCAGTGAGGAAAAGGAGGAGGAGATTGAGCTATATATGCAACGTCTGCACTACGAATATGATCACTAGGATGATGTTAGTGAGAATTTCAAATAGTTTTAAGAATAATGTTGAACAATGTTAGTAATCCACCTCGTAAAATAGGCGATTCACGGTTTTCGAGAAACGGAACGCAAACAGTGGTATCCTCACAACCGCGCTGTACTGGAACGTATAAGACAGTTGGCGTTCGATGGCGAGATTATGCCCTACGTGCACGTATTAGACCTGGCAGAGCAGGGCGTGATAAAGCCGCATGTGGACAGCACGAGGGTAAAGTAGAGCATTAATTTAGTGTTTTGAATGAAAAGTGATTTTGGTATTTTCTGAATTGTTAGTACTGTGGCACTACAATAGCTGGTATTAGTCTGCTAAGCGACAGCGTTATGCGTCTGGTGCGTGTGGACGAGACAAAGTACAAACAGCGTAAGGAGAGCGATACGAACACTGCGGACCATGCCGCGACTGCACCTGCTACGGACGACGCTTATCGCAACCAGCCCAAAACAACGTTGGAGAACAACTTCTACGCCGATGTGCTGCTTAAGCGGCGCTCAATGTACATAATGAGGTAAACACCGCCGCTTGAATGTTCAATTATTTTTAATTTCGCCATTCTGCTTTGCTGTTGCAGTCATTCGTCACGATATAATTTTACGCATGAAATTTTGTCAAATGATGTAGCAAAATTTCGTGGAGAAACGGTTAAGAATGGTCGCCGCATTTCTATTATTTGCAGAAATGACCCTTAACCTGTAGCTGAGAAAAAACCGTAGCAGAAACATATCTGTTTAGAAAGGACAAAATGATTGCTGAAATGTGTAAAAAAGGATCCATTGAAAAATTATTGTTGAATTTTTGGCTATAACTTTGACTTGTAATGCAGCAACGCTAAGTTTTGTCTACTTTAGCTACAACAAAAACACGCATTGAAAAAAAAAAACAAAAATGTATGTTTTTATATTTCATTGAAAAGAGAATTCCACACACTATAATATAGTGTAAATTTTTTTGTACCTTAATAACGAGGTTTTTCGAGAAAAAATCGGGTTTTGTAAATTTTATAAAAAAAAAATAATTTTTTGCATATAGTATATAATGTGGTACATCAAAATAAAGGTATGAAAAAGACCTTTCGTTTGATACCCATATCGTATAAATCGATTGAAAATTGACTGAGTTATTTTGATAAAAGTTTTGAACTTTGACCCCGTGCCACGCCTTTGGTAGGCGTTTCCCCAGCAAAATTTGTGGTTTGTTACATTCACAAAAACCAGTTCTATATAGCCAAATTTTCATTTTTTTTCACGCTATTCTGCACTTGTTCCACCAATTCGGCTGCAACACTCTACAATGCGTTCAAAGCGGAATCCTCAAATTTCGGCGCGAAGCCGGTGCACTTCCTTAGCGCAACTCCCAAGGCCGACAACAGTTTCTGTGCTAAGCAGTACCGCTTCTTAAAATATTTGTTCTTTGCGACCGGGACATTTCGTGCTTCAAAAATTTCAATTGTAAAATGTGGCTTAACTAAAGACACTTTAATCAAATTTCAAAGAAACTTAAATTGAACATTCCTGCACAGCCCATCGTTGGGCCGAAAACGGGCCACCGAATTTCAACTTCCATAAATACATTTTGAAATTAAAAATATACGACAGTAAGGAAAAAAAATAAAAAAATTTAAAAACGTAAAATTCGTCGTTTATGGATATGCTTCAACTGCTTGAATGCAGTGGTTGCAACGATATAATGCAGACTAATGACTCAAACACATTGAGATTTTACATTGGACACATACAAATCGTGTTTTAAGATATATCTATTATTATTTCTGGCAATTATGCTTTGAAGTCGAAAAAGTAGCTGATTAATACAGAACACTGGGAATAAATAAGAAAAGGCTATAAATAACAAAAAAGATCTTCTATTGGCCACTTAGTTCCATCTGTCCAAGAAACAAAAACATTCCGTTCAAGCATAATATGCTCAACATGTAATTGTTCATGCTGAACTGGTCGGATATCGCCTTCGTCATCGCTATCTCCACGTTGAAATATCATATTTTCCATCAGCATCGAAGCTTCGGTTAGTTCAGGGTCCAAAAGATAATTTGCAGCACCGTTATTATTACCTCCAGCAGCAAACGAATCCTCCACAAACTTTAGAAAGTGCAGATGGTTCATTAAATCATCCCACAGAACTACGTATTCATTCAATGAGCCAATTGCGAGAATTATTTGCCTGTGCAATTTGTATGCTTCCGAGTAAAACTTTAGTGATAAGTATTCAACATTTAAGTTGAGCTTATTCAAACTATTTAATTAATGACTTAGACAGAATAAATAAATAAATTTCTTAATTCTGTTGCTCCAAAGCATTGGTTTTCGCTACTGCTTAGATTATTTTTTTTAGAGAAATCGTCCTCTCTGATTTAACTCCAGCATTGAAGTTCAAAAATAATGTACACCTTATCCTCAAAATAGCATTTGCTTCCTTCCATCTCTGTCACAGAAAACATACAATCCAATTGATAAAAAATCAGACACGACAAGACCACGTAAATTTTGCACCAACTAACTTATGTCACAATTAATGGAATGGCACGGAAAAAGGGCTCCAAATCGGGTCAGATGGAAAAGTCTAGTTGAAGCCCTATGCTCCGTAGGGGACTGAATAAAGAACAAACAAAAAATATATTTATAAACAACTCTGACAATAATTACGTCGAAAATAACAAAAAAACTGAAAATAACTGGCAAATTTGTATGAAAATACAGCATGGTCTGGCCAGACCATGGGGGGTTCAACTAAGGGGTATAAATACGTTATGCACGATTCTCGCCTTGTTTTTGTAAAACTTTTGTTCATGTATTGGTTTTTGTGCTTAGAAAGGATCAGTTGAGGATATCGTGAAATATGAACCCGATAGCTTTACTACAACCTTACTAAAAGTGGACCCAAAGTTCAATATGGTCTGGCCAGACCTGGGTGCGCACACAAGGGTTAAGTAATTTTCTATTAATTTTTTTTATTATTTTAAAATGACTGTATGTATTTATATATTTTATGTTAATTTTAATGTAATACTTTTAATTGCAGCATATTTAATATGCTAAACTGTGTTGTTTTTGTGCTGAATTTAATTGTTTTTGTTTTTAAATAATCTATGTATGTTTCTGTGTTTGAAACTAAATTTTTGTTTAACAAATTTATTTCGGTAAGCTGAGATTGATTTTGGACCAATTTTGGTAGGGAAAAAATATTCTGAGAAGTAACACTGGTGGTCAGTCGCACATCAACTCGCTCGCTCTCCCAATCAGTGTTGTCACTTCGAAAATTTTTTCCGACCAAATCCGACCTCAACCGACCAAATTAAAAATTTGCGTTATCTTTAAACTCATTTTTAAATTACAATTTTATTTATTTTTAATAAATTGTTTGCACTAAAAAAAATATATTTACATCACAAAACGGACCGAAATTCGTTTAAGCAGACCAGCGGACCAAAGTAAAACAATTTTACCAATTTTGGTCCGAAAAGACCAAAAGCGGCAACTCTGCTCCCAATTCCATTGAAACAACAACAATTTTATCCGTGACCGTTACATCGCCTGACATCGTCCTAACGGAAAGCAAAGTCTTCACAAACCCTATATAAGTTATGTGATATAACGACGCCACCATTTTTTTTTCTCGCCGCGTGTGCGCCGGTTGCTCGATAGTGTTTGCAGTTTTTTCAGCATTTTTTGACAAAAGAGTTTTAAGTAAAACTATTGGCATTTGCCCAAGAGAAAATAAACAACATTTAATTCAATCTGTTGCTTAACTTGTGCAATTAACGAGTGCTGCCTGATCTGGATAACGTACGTGTGGCGCTGCGCATTCGCCCGCTGGTGCAGTCCGAGCGCGATCGCGGCTGTCAGGAAGAGGTGCAGCATATACGGGGCGCTGCACAGGTTATCGTTAATCGTATGGACACGTGGCACGACGCGTTCCTGTTGCTCCGGGGTCGGCTCCGCACCTGCAGCCAACTGCGGCGCTGCATTATGCAGCTCCCTCAACAGCACGGCAATCTTCTCGTATGTGTTCTCGCGCTCAGCTATGGCCTCTTCGTGTGACAGCTCCATCAGCCGCATACGTCTGGCCGCCGATTGGCAGCGCTGCTCGGCAGCTTCGCGCTGCACACTGCTCGTCCAATGCCTGGTTTTGCTCCTGTATACGCACAGCGTGCTCTCGTCGCATGTCGGAGATAGCCTTCAGCAAATGCTTGAGCACCGCGCGCGCCTCGGCAATGCAGCTGATACTGTCGTAGAGGCAGCGCATGCGCGCCTCAAGATCGGCAGCGCATACCTCCTGCTGCAGGTCGGTAATTTGCGCGTTGCTCATTTCCAGCTCCTCCCCCAAGTTGGCAAGCTCTTGGGCTGCTTCGGTGCCTGGGACTGGCGGGCTTATCTGCTGCAACTAAATTTTGCTGCTAGTTGTGCTGGCATCCTTGCATCCATGCATAGGCATGGAAATATTAGTATGTTGGATTCATGAATGGCGTTTGTATAAAGCAACTTACCGTTTGTTGATGGCCATAGCCTCCTCGCACTTGCGCTTCAGAACGTTGCGCTGCTAGGTGTGCAGAGCTTCCGTGCGCGCCATCTCGTTTTGCAGTTTGAGGTCCTTGTTGCGCAGTTGCATCAACTCCTCGCGCATAAGCTCCCACTGACGGAAGTTCTCCGACGCCTGTCGCATAGCACGAATCAGCTTTACCTTCGATTCGTCGTCACACCGCCGTCCTGGCTGCCGTCACTGTAGTCTACCCGATCAGCCTCATTCAACGATTGTCGTTTGTGTTCGTCCGTCTCTCTCTGCGTGAGTTCGTGGTCACCTGTTCCTTCATGGAGCTGTATCAGGAACAGTTGTACGATCTGTTGTCGCGAGAAAATCGAAACGGCATTGTGATGCAAGGACTGACGGAGCAGGTGGTGAAGTCTGCACGCCAAACAACGGACTGTTTGTTGCGCGGTTCCTCGGGATGTGCAGTGGCAGCGACTGCCATGAACCAGCATTCGTCGCGTTCGCATGCAATTTTCACCGTTACTATACAGGCAACCAAGAAGGACGAGATGTAAGTGGGCGCTTGTTCCTTGGTGTTATTGGAGAATTAATTTGTTGTTTTGCAGGCGTACAGTGACCACTTCAAAGTTTCATTTGGTCGATTTGGCTGGTTCGGAGCGCTCTAAGAAAACGCAAGCCACCGGTGATCGCTTCAAGGAGGGTGTCAAGATCAATCAGGGATTGTTGGCGTTGGGCAATGTCATCTCTGCGTTGGGCTGTAAGTGAGAAAAGCAGTACCGTTGAAAAAATTCAGTAGAGTAAGTTCGGGTAATGTGATATGGTCGGGTAATGTGATATAGTGGCTTATTTCACAAGTGCGTTGACATTTTTCAAAATCAACCATTTTAAAACATCATAACAGCTAAAAAACTCGTGCTGCATGATTTTGGATGTGTTTGCTTAAATAGTTTACAGTCAGTGTGATGAAGTGCTTTGAGTAGTGCTTGCACAAGTTTTTGGTCATAAAGTTTGAAAGCCTAAAAGGTACAAAAAAAATATTAGAAAGTTAGAGGCTAAACAGAAGTAAATCAGTGATATCCATTATGAGTTTGCGAGGTACGCTTTTCTTAACAAAATTATTATTGTTTTTTTATAATATTTTTTTCGTAAAAAGTCAATTTCGGGCAATGTGACATAGTACATCAGTACCCAAACTTATGACAGTAGTACTCTTTGTATACAAAAAATGTATATAGACTTTATTGGAATATTCTCAAAAATATGTTATGGTTAAGTTTTAGATAAAAAAAATCCATGAAATCATGTTTCTCGATAAACATTTTTAATATGGCGTTCAAACTGACGACGTGTTAAACCATTTAACAAGTTTTGAAACGAGTTTAACGCAGGGTTGCATCCGAAAGCTTTCTATGAAAAAGCTTTTTTGTCAACTGAACACACCGCACACACTCTGAACACACACTAGAAAAACATCCCTTAAAATTCAGCTGTCATTTCATCATAACAAAACCAAACAAAAATTGAAAATTTGAAAAATTGGAAATGAATGAAAATAATCGTTTTGCTCGCACTGCTTTCATTCCATTCGTTGCCTTTTTATGGCATCTGAATACAAGGCGTCTAATATTTGAACGAAGTTGAGTATGTTGCCGTGGATTGTCAAATATGCACCAACATTTCGCTCGAATTATGCTCCCAGCACATCAGTTCACAAAAATATTTATTTGTTGTTTGTAAACAAACAGCTGTCAAATTTAACAGTCATTGAGCAGTCTGGCCGGTGGTGTTCAACAAAAAGCTCTTTTCACTTAAACTAGTTTAAATGAGTCAGTTTGAACGCCATATAACCCTTGGTTTACCCCGTCAGATTGTGATTTTCCTTAAAAAAAATGAGAAACACGTCTCTAATTATTTTTGATTTGGAGTATTTTCACCAAGTTTGAAATTAATAATAACAATTTTTTAATTTTATGGTATATCATATTGGTATATCACATTATCCGCCACTTTTATCAGACGCCACTATTTGGATATTTTGATTTGTGATTAAAAAACTTGTCAACAGTTTATCTTAAAGCTGTGACGACGAATCGAAGGTAAAGTGGCTTCTCCCCAATAACACCAAGGAACAAGCGCCCACTTACATCTCGTCCTTCTTGGTTGCCTGTATAGTAACGGTGAAAATTGCATGCGAACGCGACGAATGCTGGTTCATGGCATTTGCTGCCACTGCACATCCCGATGAACCGCGCAACAAACAGTCCGTTGTTTGGCGTGCAGACTTCACCACCTGCTCCGTCAGTCCTTGCATCACAATGCCGTTTCGATTTTGTCGCGACAACAATTCGTACAGCTGTTCCTGATATAGCTCCATGAAGGAGCAGGTGACCACGAACTCACGCAGAGCGATATGGACGAACACAAACGACAATCGTTGAATGAGGCTGATCGGGTAGACTACAGTGACGGCAGCCAGGACGGCGCTGTGACGACGAATCGAAGGTAAAGCTGATTCGTGCTATGCGACAGGAGTCGGAGAACTTCCGTCAGTGGGAGCTTATGCGCGAGGAATTCATGCAACTGCGCAACAAGGACCGCAAACTGCAAAACGAGATGGCGCGCAAGGAAGGTCTGCATACCTAGCAGCGCAACGTTCTGAAGCGCAAGTGCGAGGAGGCTATGGCCATCAACAAACGGTAAGTTGCTTTATACAAACGCCATTCATGAATCCAACATACTAATGTTTCCATGCCTATGCAGTCTAAAGGACACCTTAGAGCGTCAGAAAGTGGCACAGTTTCAGCGCCAGAAAACGCAGTCAGTCAAGGATGCCAGCACAGCTAGCAGCAAAATTGAGTTGCAGCAGATAAGCCCGCCAGTCCCAGGCACCGAAGGAGCCCAAGAGCTTGCTAACTTGAAGGAGGAGCTGGAAATGCGCAACGCGCAAATTACCGACCTGCAGCAGGAGGTATGCGCTGCCGATCTTGAGGCGCACTCGTTAATTGCACAAGTTAAGCAACAAATTGAATTAAATGTTAATGTTTTACTTGAAAACTCTTTTGTGAATAAATGCTGAAAAAACTACAAACACTATTTGCTTTTGTTTTGGATATTGGTAGCACTTGGTAGGTAGTGCTTGGTGGCAAGGAAGCCTAAGAGGGCCCTTATAACGCCAGGTTATCTTTCAAATGCTCAAAAAGGAGGTTATTGTCAAGGAAGTTATAATAGATTAATTGTGTTTGCGAATGTTATATAGAATGTTAGTAATTTGTTTGTTTATGCACTTACCGGTGGTGACAGTGATTTACAAGGAGTTAGCAAGTTTGGCAGCTTGTATAATTTTTACTAGGTCTTTAAATTCCACAAGATTGTAAGATTTCAGTAGGTCCTTGAGATTACTAAATTTGTTAAAAAAGTTGAAATTGGACCTTACCAGATTTAAGTCATGGCATTCGAAGATAAGATGGTTGGGGGTTTCTGGCAAACCACAACGGCTGCAGAGGTTGCTGACACTTGGAGTGAATTTTCTCAAGTATGATGTTCAAAAGTTTTCTTTCGTGCGGGGTCAAGTTGCAGTCCTCGTTTTTGAACCACGGTTTCCTTCTGATGTCATTTGTAATGTCCGCAAACCCGTTGCTTAATCTTTTAAATTCAAGATTCCATTCTTCCCAAATTTTGGCTTTCAAATGACGAAGGGCCTCATCTGGAGTTAAGTTATGTATTTCTGCCACCAAGTAGTTATTTGTCTTTTCCTTTTCTATACACTGCAGTGCCTATAGGCTGTCAGTGAGTATTGCAAGTTTCGTAATTTTGTTTACCACTGCTATGTTTATCGCCTGTTGGATGGCGACAAGTTCTCCCGTCATGGAGGTGAATTTTTCACCAAGCTTGAACAGAAGAGTGAAGTAATTTTGCTCAGAGTAAACCGCACATCCCACCGAGTCCTCTGCTACTGAGGCGTCGGTGGCCAGGATGAAGAACCCATTTTGGCGTAAGATGGCTAATTTTTCATTATGAATAGCCACTAGTTGTGCGTGCGCTAGGTTTCTTTTGGCAGAACTTAAGTTAGCCTTAACTAATTTAAGTCCAGGATGCCTATTAAAACTTGTATGTATGTGTTTATTTTATCGAAAATGTCCTTGTTTTTGCTATACACCACCACCACCCATAGTTAAATTATATAGCTTGAATTTGGTAACATCGGATATTGCAACGGTTCTTTTCAATTGCGTAGTCTTTTTTATTGGCGTGATTTGAATTTTGAAAGACTTTAAATAAGTGCAAGTGACCATGGTTCAACTATATTATTATTGTGCCATGCAAGTGACGTGTGATTGGCTGTCAGTGGGCGCAGCTGATCGATCGGTAAGGCAGTGCCGATAAGGCAGTTCAGAGTTGCTGAAGTTGCTTGGGCAATGTTCTCGAAGTTTGGAGTACGATTTATAAAAAATGCATTTTTTCAATATATTACTGCTATATATTACTATAATTGCTATATATATTACTGCAAAATATTACAATATAAATATGTGAACAAGCATGCACCAAAGTAAAAAAATTAATAAAAGTTGCTAATAATGTTTAGTAATCTTTGAGGTTAATTCTACATTTTAGGTTTTTTTCACGAAAGTTGTTTTCATAACGTTCTACTAATGCATCAATCTGATTTTGATCTTGTAAAATCAACGCCTTAAATGTTGAAAGTTAAATGCGCATTTCGAAGATGAAAATGTTCATAGGCAAATGGGATTCACATTGGCAAATGCGCATTTAATGCTAAGCGTGTGTTAAGTTCGCAGCTTATGCGTTTAGCAAAAAATGCAACAAAATGACTACATATAAAAAACTGTTTATATAGCGTATATGGAATTTTAAGTAAAGATCAAGTCCATTTGATCACTAATACAATAAATTATTTGATCAAACGATTAACACAAAATTAAACGAAAATAATTACAGTAAAGAGTAGAGAAGAATTTAATGAATTGCAACGCGTCTGCAATTGGCATTGACTTTGAAAATTATGAGAAGTCATCAGGCAGCTGAGAACCAGCACAAATTGAACAACAAAGAACTGTGTTATTGTTGAGCGCCAAGCGTAAATTCCTAATAAAAGTGCAATAAATTTTAACAGAGAATTTTCAGTTATCTGATTATGTGCCGCACTTACATATGTATGTGCAGTTTTCCTCTGAACGTTAACATTTTATCTAACTTCAAAGTGGCCGAAAACAATTCTGGCAAGTCAAAGCAGAATATTTATTGTGCGCTTAATTAACGCGGCCAAGTGCACGTTATTAGAGGCGCACGAGTAGTAGGAAGTGATTTCGAAAAAAAATAGATATTTCGACAAATACTTTGTGGTGTACTCACTATCAGTTGTCATGCAGCCACAACTGTTTTGAAAGCGAAACCAAATATCAGCGTTGTAAAGTGCATGCGCAGAGCCATTAGCATGCGCCACATTTCTAAACTACCTGTCCGGCGGGCTATCACAATAGGCCACTCAATAGCAGTCGCCGTCTGTGCGCACAAGTGCGTCTCCTGGCATTTAATTTCAAAGTTATTATTTCTTTGCCAAGCCGCAGAATGCCAAAAACCTTTCAAAACATGTCTAGCCGGCATTCCAACGAAGGCGACAGCTTAGCGTGTCGGCTGCCCAGCACATAATGGCCAACCTGCCCGACTGATCTCAGGTACTAGCTCAAGTTTCAGCACAGTTTTCTGCTCGATGCATACATAGCTCAAAAATCACTTGAGAACTTTTGTCAATCGAGCAATAGGCGAAACCTGTTGATAAGACAGCACAATACAAAGGTTGTTAATTTTTGGGATTTATTCGAAACACTTTGACAGAAAGTTTAAAGTTCAATGAATTTTATTGTTATGGTTATCGTTTCGTTTTGCCGCAGTTGCAAGTAGTAGGATTTTTATAATAATTTTTGCGCTTTCGATAATTGAAATGTAGTGAAAATGTTATCAAATGTCGAATTTGTGGTTGTTTTTTTTTTAATGTATAAAAATACAATTTTCAAATGTTACTTTGCATTATAGCTGCTAGTAATATTTGGATTTAAACAATGGAATTGTGCAAATATTAAAGCGCAACAAATTTTTCTGGACGTTCGTTTTATTAAATGTTAAATATTATTATTTGTTTTTTGAATAAATCGTATTTCTAGATTTCGCAATACGCCAACAGGAAAAAGTAATAAGAAAATGCCCAACTTAGAGACTTTCCACCTTATAGCATTTCAGCGTTTTAGCAATTTTATTTATTATCATCTTAATTATTGGATTATATCATGAATGAAATCAACGAATACTTAAGTGATCAAACTAGGGTTGTAATAAAGTATAACATTTCATCATTTTTGGGGGGAAAATGGTTTTTTCTGAGTCGTTGCTGACGACATGAAACCCCTACTTGAATCAGATCTCGGCAACGACCCATGAACGCGTAGTACACTGCGTTCTTCTTCATCTTCGTTAACTAATTAGAGTTTTAAATATTCAAGAAATCAGGAGATTATTTAAATCAGGAAAGTAAATTTAACAGGACTTACAATTGTCAATATTATATTCAAAAGTTTAACATTGAGAATGCGCAGCACAATCCTTTTTGAGCACTTAGGCCGAAATCCAGTAATCCAGGAATCTACATGGTGGACTCTTCAGAAACTAGGTTCTTGGGGGCTCAGGTTCCAGCATTATTAATTAAGAGGAAAGCTACCCAAGAAACATTTCTCTATTGAGTTTTACTTGAGTCGGTATATGATGCCAGTGTTGCCAGATCAGGAGATTTCCTCTTAGAATTGTTTAGGAGAAAGTTTAGTAGATTTTGATTGTGATGCATTTGACATCATTAGTGGCACTGAAGTCTTGAATATGGAAAGTTTAAATGTCGTCGAAATAAATGTTATGTTATAAAGTTAGAAGGACGAAATTCAAGGATGTGGTAGTGTACATATTAGTCCTTAAGATATATTTTTTTCAAAAAAAATCTATTAGAAATTTGCAAGGATATTCAAGAGTAAAGTTTTAAAAGGACATTTTCAATACATCTTCGTCCTTTTGCACCAAAACATTAAATTTTCTAAGATTCTAAGGATTTTTTCTTTCATTTGATACCCATATTGTTATTCTACAATGCGTTAAATTTTTAAAATAATTTTTTGAAATAAACATGTCCTTGAAATTTCAAAGTCCTTTAAAAAAAATCCTGATGTCAGAGAGAAAAACTAAAAACGCAGTTTTACTACATTTGGCCCCTAGTTTTGCAAGTATATCGATTTTTCATGTGTAAAATATGTTGTCGCACGGTGTAATGTATGCAATGTTCATGCATTGCAATTGGAAGTTTATTGAAAGTTTACAAAAGCGAATTTCATACCGATCTCATTTTTCATATATTTTTGTTTTTGTTGTTGTTAAGCTGAAGTTGTATGAAATAAAAGGCTAGAATAAAAAAAATTTTAAATTTTTATTTTTAAAAATTTAATTGAAATTTAATTAAATTTAGTTTAATTGCTTCGTTTTAATTGGAAACAATTAAAAAAAATTTAAGAGATTGTTTAAATTTTTGGAAGGAAATTTCAGCTTTTTTAGATTTGGCAGAAAGTAATTTCAGGTATCTGGCAACACTGTTTGATGCAGCAACGGTCTAATGCAACTAATTATTGCACTATGGCGATCGTCATTGTGTAGTAGTTCATAAAAAAAGTAATACATTTTATATAAAATATTAATAAAAGTATTTTCCATTTAAAGAGCAAGCGTTCAAAATTAAACCCATATGGAGGAATTGAACCATTGAATTAAGAAACCAATTCATATGCAGCAACAATAAACAACAACAACTACCCCTATCTATACCGGAATAGCGCTGACGTCTGCAACAAAAACTAATGACATTATTATGCAATAAATTCGAATCCGAAATTTGTTGCAGTTGTACTGTATGCGGCACACACAGACACCCGTTGCGACAGTCCAAACCGTACCTAAATAAAGCATGAAATCAAAAAACCAAACAATCAAACACACACGCGTACACACAAACAAACATACGCATAAAATAAAATCATTAAGGCGATTAAAAAAGGCAAAGCGAAACCATCGCAGCGATCGTTATGATATGTGGCGCGCGCCTGTCACCCAAAGCAAATCGCAATTTGGCGCATTTTTCTCAGAATATTTGGCTACAGTTGGATGCTGAGCGAAATTTCAAAGGGATATCGAAAGCAGCTACTATACATACATATATGTATGTATATACATAAGTAGCCAGTAGCTGCCGCGAGAGCGAGCATGTGTGCCAAAAAACCAGAACCGATAAATAAATCGCTGTTTGCGTAAAGAGAAAGAAATCGAGAAGTGACCACTGGAGTAGCAGGAGACGCAGACCACAGCAGCTGGATCGATCCATCAAGCGTCCAAGCAAGAATGCCTCCGCAACTCGACGCGCACACCGATCGCGGCGTTGACGGCGTTGTCGCTGGTGGTGGTGTTGCTGCTGTGTGCGCGGTGACTGTGCCGAGGGAAAGCTGTTCAGTTCAACGCGAAACACAGCCTCGTGCGGACGTCTTTCCCTAAATCGGCGACATTATTGGCGGCACTCGGCGAGTGAAAGAATCGTTCTTGCGCTTTGATTTTCGCTTTCAGCGGCACATTTCGAAATATCCAGGCAGCCGGAACAAGTTCTCGTCACGATTGTTATCGATCGTCGTACATACTTACTCAAGTACGGTTGAAGTGTGGGGCGCGGCAGCGGCTGCTGGGCGCACAAGCGAAGCTAATCGAGTGCACTCGATGCGTTCAGAAAATGTCGCATATATTAGTCAAGTTGTATGCAAACACAACAGTCGCCAGAGATCGTATCTGCTAGATGCACAAATTGCTGCTGGTGCATGCTGCAAACTGCTCGTTCGATTGAGATCTCGCTAACGTGTTTGATAAGAAGTCAACGGAAAACCCGTTTCGGAGCCTCCGAGTGTAACGACGACTGCAGCAAAAGTCGAAATCAAAACAAAGCAAAACAACAACGTCAATTTGCAGTCAACAAAAGCGGCTACAAATCAAATTACAGTGCATTTAATTTAGTATAACAACAACAACACTAGCAAAAACAAAACATTATCGTTGTTGTTGCGTGTCGGTGTGTTCGGTTGAGTGTATGCAACGCGTTGCTGCTGGCTGCTGGCTGCTGCCTGTTGACGTCTCGGTGGCACTGCAAAGCTGCCACAAGTGCTTCTTACGTCTGACTTCTTGCTGCTGCTTCCTCCAATCGCAACACTCGTTGGAGTGTATCCGTTGTAAAGTTCAATTATATCTGCGGCAGTTGATAGCAGACAAGTAGAAAAAAACCGCAAAAAAGACGCTCGTTTGCTACTTGGCTTGCAACTTGGATTTGTTGTTGTCGTCGTTGTTGTTCTAGCTGCATTAAAATTATGACAACCGAAACACTTAAGCCATTTATACCGCAACAATGTGTTGACAACTTTCCGGCGGTGCATTCGAGCACAACACGCCGCCATCGGAGGAGCAACATCATAGCAATTGGATTAAGCGTGACGGCTGTTGTCATGACTTTGACATTGCTCGGCTTCACGGTAAGCATCTGCTCGACTACACATGTGATTTGTTAGTGCGCGAAAAGACTATCGGACGGAACTTGACTAGCGACATACGACATTTGTACATATTTGGAGCGTTCGAACAAGCTTTAACTGCTACTAATTCTAGACACTAACCAGAGATTATGTCACTTTAGATTGCTTAAGAATTTGTGAAAATTAAATGAGGCATTTTACATAAAAATGAAAGTCAAATTAACTTTTAAGATATTTAGTTAATTTTTTTTAATATTATTTTATTTGCAATCTGTCCTATAAACATTCAGCAAATTTGAGCAATTAATTGTATTTAACAGTGTAAAAAATAGATTATTTAGTTGATAAATGAAATCAAAATGAAATGAAATACAATAGAAAACAATTTCATATGGAAATTATATAAAAAGAAGTTGCTGCAAGTCGCCACAACTAAGAAGAGACATCTACATTTCCTTATCGGGGATTACCAGTCGAATAGTTTTGCTGTGCATACATCTTTTTGATTTGAAAGTCCTCATTGTCAAGTAGACTAAATTATTTAAAACTACTATTCCAAAGTGCAAAATGCTTTTACCAAAGAAGAACGTTTCTAAGTAGACTATTTATTGATACAATTTTGTTGAATTTTTGCAAACGAAAATTCGCTGATGACATTTATGACCCATTGAAATTCATAAAGCAACATGTCATTAAGATAATACGGACGAACGGTACCACACAAACACACACATTTCTATTCAGAGTGTAGCTTAATGATCATTTGACTAAAAGATTAATTGCCACATACGCATACACATGCACGCAGCGATTTAAGAACTCAACCAACTTTCGCAGCGCCAAATGTCAACTACCTACAAAAACATTCGTCAATTTCAGCTGCTTTATACTACATACATATATACATATATTGATATGTACATATGCATATATGTCGTTATGCTGTCTGCTGCGATGTCGCATATGTGTGAATAATTGCTTAATTAAATATAAAATGGCAACATTTGGCGATAAACAATGCGCGTGGCTGTGTGGCTGCCGGAGAAAGATTTCAGCTAAGCGCTGACACTGTGTCTGTGAAAGCGTTCGCGCGGATTTAGAATTTGCCAATATTTCGGCAAATAAATGATGGCCTATTTACAAAGCTTTAACGTTTTATAATGATTGTTTAATTAATGTCACTAATGTTGGCCACTAATGCAAGACATAAAGTGGAGTAAGAAAATCAAAGGAGTTTAGTAGAATGAAGAGCAAGTTTAATAATAAAATAGCAATAAAATTACAATTTATATATTCAAGTTGTTGCCTAATGCATTTCTAATGTTGGCAGACTATGAACGCAATCAAGTATTGGAACCACTTTGATGTCTTAATTGCGACTACTTTTGAATTTGTTTATTCTTAGACTGTGCAGTGCAGCCGGCGTGTGATTTACCTGTGTAAATCGGCATAAAAATTGTGAACACGAGCTACATATATGCATACAACAGACCGACAGTCGCTTGGTAAATTTTAAATAATGTCTGCTTGCCTACGTAGCCCCACGGCCGGTCCATATGATTTATGATCTTGCAGATAGAATGAATGTTGATCGTTGGAAGAGAGCATGATTTGGTTCATTTGTCATGTTTGAACGCCAATATTGTTGGCATAGCACCTCCATCAAACAATCCATGCCTCCACAATTCGATGTAGCGAGTAGAGCTGGGAAACTATCGATAGTTGGCCCATTCGATATTTTTGATAGTTTTAGTGAAAAATATCGATACTATCGGATAAATCAAAATTAGATTATTAGATCAGATATTAATATACTTACTAACGTGTATCCGGTATTACAGCCGGCAATTGTATTGAAACATATTTATATTGAAAGCTGTTACCAAGACTCCTACTTTGATACGTATGCCTGTTGTTCGATATTAAGATTTTGACTTGCTTGAAGAGCACCACGCCACAACAACAACCACAAAAACCAGTGCCAAAAAACCATCGTCAAAATAAAACCATCCATAGTATCGATAGTTGTATCGCTATCGATTGATGTACAGCTCTAATAGCGAGATTGTGCAATATTGGAGTGGGACAGCAAGTTGAGCGTTCACATTATTTATTGATGACTTTTATGATATTTATTGCTATTCTCACACTTGTGCTAAAAATGTGTTGCCGTAGAAATTACACTGACCCTTTAATCACTCAAGTGGTTGTTTCGAAAATTTGAAAAATTGTATATAAAATAGCAGTTGGTATGTTGTAGGTATTCCATTTCATGCGAATCGCATAATTACCATTGGGAACAGGTATTAGCCTTACGTGCGCAGGATCGAAGCGGAAATTTTCAAAGACCAAATCATGCTGACAACAAAAACAATATTATAATCAGTGAAAAACCATAATGTATGTATGTATGCAACATATCGTCGCTGCAGAAAACGAATGTCGTATGTTCCATTGAATTTCATAGCACATACAACAATCCTATTCTCAGGCGACGATATGTCTCACGGTGCTCACATTATAGGGACAAGTGTGATTCATATTGCTGTACTTTTCGAAACCAAATATTTCATAGAATAGCACAGCAAAAGGATTGCGACGCTTATTGCGCATAAAGGCGCACGCATCGACGTTGTATTCCAAGATTGGCCGTTGATTTTCGAAACCTCGTTTGTAAATGCCGGCAAAAATCTGCAATCAAAGTTCTTTTGTTACAGCAACAGTAAAGGCTGATTGATCTGCGCTTACCGTAATATTATCTATCGGTTTTTTGTGTAATTTTACCCGCACCGACACTTCGCTAACATCGCGTTTTATTGCTTTCAACTTGCACAGCGTAAACTCGCAAACTGTCTTTTCGATAATTTCGAATTTTATGCTGGTAAATTTAAAGACTCGCTGCTTTAAGTTGACGCATTTTTATGAAATATAAATTTTTGCATTACAATTTGACAAGTGGTTTTTCATCAAATTTATTACATACACCTTGAATGGTCTGTCGAGCTGTTAGTAATATCATTAATAAAATAATTAGATGCACTTGACGTTTTAGTGGCATTTTAAATACTAATCAAATGGTTTTAAATTCGTACTTGAAATGAAATGAATACTCATAATAAATGCGGGAGAGCAGTGCACATTCAATGCTTAATGACGTTTTAATCTTTAAATGATCTAAATAATTTATTTAAAACAAATATCAATGGCAATACGCTAAAATAACTTAAATCATAACTTATATCACTTCAAGATAGAATGCCTATAAACTTTATATGGGAAAAATAAAAACAGTTCTACTGTGTTCTTATGCTTCATTCAAAGGCTATGAAAAAGAACAACAATATATAAAAAATTTCCTCAACTTTAACCATAAACATATATTTTAATCTAAAGGGATATCCCAATCCAAGTCAACTCACTAAGTTATTACATGCTTACTCGCTCTGTTAAATCTTGACTGTACATAGTTTCACACAATAATAGGAAAAAACACAAACATTTGGAAATTTATCAAATGTAAAAATAGCTTAAAATTGTTTGTTACGTTCACTACAAAAGATTCGGCAGGTTCTAGAATAAATATTGGACATAGTCTGTCTGTAATGAGAATTTTTTGTCTTACTGTTCTACTTTTATAATAAAATTCCTACATCCTTCAGTACATCGATTTCTGAAGAGTTCAATTGAAGTTGAAGAGTAAATTCCAATATATTCTCTTAAGCTGATCTTCTATGTCCATGATACCACAAACTCAACTTAAGGGGGTCTTCTGGTTACGAGCTGAAAATTTAAGTCTATTTTTCGGAGTAAATTGCGAAGGAACTACTTGAGATAACCCAGTAATTTTTTTTTTTATTTTATTGATACATGCTTTATCTTGTAAGATCAAATTTTGGAAATTAAAAGTCATCACACTCGCGACTTTAGAACGAGGTTGTTGCCTTTTTTAAACTTGTTGGTAAGACTTCTTCAAGAAATATTAATCGAATTCGATCAATTTTTTTTCAGTTTTTCAGGAGACATATGGCTATGTTTTCCCGTGTACGATTTTTTTATTTTGAAAATTTTCAAAACTAGGAGGTTTTTTGTAAAAAGTTTGATTTTCGACCATGTTTTTTGGTCTATTGGTGAGTGTAAAAATGGAACAAAATAAAAATTTCAAAATCGTACACGGGAAAACATAGCCATATGTCTCCTGAATAACTGAAAAAAAAATTGATCGAATTCGATTAATATTTCTTGAAGAAGTCTTACCAACAAGTTTAAAAAAGGCAACAACCTCAAGGTCGTTCTAAAGTCGCGAGTCGCAAAAACAATAAATAAGAAAAAATGAATGTAAGTGACTAAAAACAAAAAGAAAATCATCATTTCCGCCGCAACGATTCGTCATTTCTTATCAGTAAATAGACATGACGTATATCCGCCCCGGCAACTTCGCCGCATTCTACAGTCATTTTATTTTATTTTCTATTTTTTTTTTTAACTCAATAAAGCAAAGCATCACTTGTCGTTACAAGTTGGTTTACAGAAAATTTTTATATACATACTACAAAGTACACGCTGAAAAATCTTTAAAAAATATGCTTTTTCAAAGAAATCATTTAACTGATTTTTAATTATCAAAATAATAGTTTGCAATATTGATTATATTTATTTGAATTGTATGTTTCATGGAGAAATGTTTGAAATGACCATAAAACTCTGACTCTGACTTGACAAACTATGTCAGTTTTAGCTAACTAAATACGTGTGATGACATTTCTTAAAATTCCACCGGTTTTAAACTTTCCGCAAGAAAGTTTGGCTCCTTGAGATTAAGTTGTCGTTTTTAAGGGTTTAAAGGAGGCATTGTTTAATTGTTTGTTCCTCTTCCTCCTCAGATATTATTGAAACTATGTTTTTTCTGCGGTTCAGCATAATGTCGCTTTTCTGCCTTTTTCAGTGATTCACATTCAAGGCATGTCCTCATGAATGCATAAAGACTGTGTTGGTCTTAGATCGACAGTCCAAAAGAATAGCAACATAAAAAGAAGCTTGTGAAGCGTTAGAATTAGAAACTCAATACTATTAAAACCTATAAAACACTATTTTTAGTGTTATAGTCTCTTTGGTGATATCTACACATAAGGGATTGCAATACCGGGATTCGGACAATTTCAATCCCAAAAAAATCCCGGGAATGACAAAATCCTATCTCGGCATCGAAACATAAAAATAGCTTACTTTTTGCTTTTGTTAGCTTAATTTCGAAAAAGACAAATCTTCTTTTTTAATACATAAAATAAATTGCATACTGCCTGTGAGGTTTAAATAAGTTTCAATGCAACAATAGCTCTGTTTGTGCACTTTTTCAGTAAAAATTTGCCGGTAGCTAAAATCAGGGAGTAAGCAATTCTACGCTCCCAAAAATGAAACAATCCAAAAAAATAAACAAACAGAAATTTTTTAAAACTTACAAGTTTAACTCTTGTTTACACCAGTGTGACTTGTCACATTCACAATACAGAAATTTTTAAAAACTTACAAGTTTAATTCTTGTTTACACCAGTGTGACTTGTCACATTCACAATACAGAAATTTTTAAAAACTTACAAGTTTAACTCTTGTTTACACCAGTGCACAGTGATTTGACTCCATACAACCGCGGGACAAAATTATAAGGAGTGGTCCGGTCTTCATGAAATTTGGTATACCAGTTAAGCATGGTCTGCTGAATGGAAATCTCCATTTTGTTTTTCTTAAACTTTTGTAGTTTGACAATGTCTGAGACTAAAATTTGCAAATTTCGTAATTTTTGGTGAGCTATAGCAACGAGTGTGTTGGCTAGATTTTTCAGATTTTACATTTAATCGGTAACGTCAACATTGATAATTGCAAAAAGTAACAGAAATTATCTTAGGACCCTTTAGTTTTGCAATAAAAACGATAATAATAGACGTATGTTTTGCTTTTTTGCAATTTTCTCAATTTTTCATGCTGATTGCATACTTTTAGGGATGAAAAAATACATTTTGTCGAAAAATTGGTGTTTAGATCACTTTTCAAACAGAATTCTTTTCTGAGACCGAAAGATATCGGAGGATATAATTACATTATCCGACAAAGAAAGCATGCTTCTTAAAATAAAAAAAAATCCAGGAACATACTTTCGCATACTTTTTAGATATTTTCCTCTAAGTTTTGCCAATTTTCAGATTTTTAATTTAGAAAAATATTTTGAATTAAAAGTAATGTAAAAGCCTCACTTTTGCAAATTTTCAGAAATCATTAAAAGCGAAAATGGCCACATCATTTCTTAATCTATATTTAAATTCTTAATCTATATTTTAGCCGCTTCTTGGTAACCATGTATTTTTGCAATTTTTTTTACTCAATAGACTAAAACACAGAAAACATGTGTTTAGATTTTTTTGTGAAAAAAGTTTCGACTTTGAGCCGCTTTTAAACAGACACTAATTAATTTTTTGCACAGATTTTTGGGGGGTTTCTTAGTGGGAGTTTTACCTTTCAAATGACATCAAAATCATTAAATTCTGAGACTATAATTTTTTTTAATTTTGTCTATGGAACGAATCACTGTGCAGTGTGACTTGTCAAATTCACAATACACAAGGAAATGGGTGTAAATAAGAGGGTTAAAGAAAGAAACAGCTGATATAAAAGTTGAGTTATTGAAACTTGAATTATAGATTTTATTTATTCCGATTTTGTATTATTTTGAAATGGCATACGATTTCACTTACATACTTTACATACGATTTCACTTACTGGTATTGAACCAGATATATGCTTTTTATCAGCAGGTTTATCAGATATTTTGGCAATTAAATTTTTTTATGTTAATAATTTAATGTTGTCATTAATATTTGGTTCTTAGTTTAAAAGTAACAGAATTTTATTTAACAGAATTGTATTTAATTCCAAAATAAAATGTATTTGATTGAAAAATACTTCTATAAAGTTCCATAAAATAATATATTCAATCCCTAAAAAAATCCCGAAATCCCGGGATTGTAAAACTGTTTCGCGATTGCAATATCTACTACACATAAACACACACTACTTTGTCACTGTGTTCAAAAGACTAAAATTGCTCCCGAATATTTTCCATTTCTTAGAGTGTACTTGTATCTATCAGTTATAAGGAAGTTGGCGACTTGCAAAGGCAAACGGCAAACAAGTACATGCAACTCAGTCGTAATTGAGTACAATTGAGCGAACGAGGATGCATAAATCTTCGTTAACATTTTCGGGAATTTCGTATTGTAGCACACAAAGTGAATTGTGAATTGGGCAATGTAATGTTTAGTTGGGAATCAATGTTTTCGATTTGTTTCGCTTGATGAATGCATGTAGCAACTTTCATAAATTGACTGCTCTTACATATTTACAACAATAACATTTCAACATCACATCAGTTATATCTAACTTTTGCAACAATTTCAATAACCTTGATGAAGGTCATGCTTGGAAATATCACTGATCACACTTTTCATACATTAAATTGTTTAATCTCATAGGGAAGTTGTGCTTTATGGAGCGGGAGCGTGCAATTGGCAAATCTACAATGTCAGTCAGTATTTATGGTGCCACATGACATGTGCAGCAAGTAGCATACCCCACCAATAAAAAACAAAAACAGCAATTCGAAATGAATCCAACAAATGTTCAATCCACGCCACGATTCAGTGCGAAGTCCGAGTGCTGACGAGACACACAATGCTCGCGCCACATTGAAAGATTATTGATTTTTGTTGCTTTTTGTGTGCATAGCAAGATCTGTTTTTTGTTTTGGTTGTCGATCCATTCCATGGAACATGTGTGTTCATCTTTAAGAGTTGTCGCAACATTTTGTTTCTTTTTGTTTTCACTCGAATTTGCCGCCTGCTGGACCACTAATGTTGGGATAATTCTTAATGGGTGTGAAATTTGACACTGCGGCCATAATGGATTATAATTTCAATTAGCTGAATAATTGCGTCGATCCCGAGCAGCGATAGCGCCTTCCTAAGTGGCTGTCACTGGGCGTACTGTAAGTTATGCGTGTCGGCATGTCGAATTTTATGCTGAATTCTATGTTTGCGTGTAATCATTAGGACAGATTTATTGCTACCACAATTATGTTGAGCGCTCTTTAATTTTATAGTTTGTTAGTACTGCAGAAATGTAGGTCATATGTTTATATTTGTGCGTATTTACAAGCAGGCTGCCGGCTTGTCGCTATATTTATTTTTTCCATCTCATACTTTTTGTTTTGTTTTTATTGGCCGGCACATAGTGAAAATCGTAAAAGAATTGGCATTTATTTTTAGATTGCTCATGCATGCTTTTAAAATTTCAATAAATACTCTTGAATAATGTTATTAAAATAATTATAATGTAAACACAATTATAATTTTAAATCATTGAAACATTTAAAATAAAACACTAAATACAAATATAAACATTTTGTATTTGTAGTGCTGGCATCTGAAGCGTTTGTCGATGCTGGAGGCCGAAGTCAAAGCGCTGGACCGCGTCATTGCCAACATGCAGAAGCGTCTGGGCATTGAGTATTTGGAGGATCTCAACGATTTCGAAAAGGAGGTAAGCACGCACAACAACAACGCCGGCCGTTATGTGCAATGGCCAATTGAGAGCATGTCGAACCTGATCGCCACACATTCGTTGGCCGCATTATGAGTTACAGTGTGCAAGCGCGTATTTTACGTAGGCTGTTGTTTTCTATATAGTCGCGTCGAACTAAACGTCGACACGAGCATATTTCAAATTTATACGCTCGCGCACAAAAGTCTACGAATATTTCAAATGGCAGCGGATCAAACTGTTGCTGCGCACTATTCGGTTGCCCGCCCATAAAGTTGCCAGCACAAAGTGGACTTATTTATTGTGTTCCATCGACTTTAATAAGCTCTACAAATGGCGAGGATTTATGTCAAATTCCACACATATATCAAACGGAATTAAGTGAAATTAAATAAAATAAATATTATGTGGCGGACGTGCGCGTCTTTACGCATTTCCCATGCGTTGCAAGCTCGGCAAATTGCCTACTGGGAACATCAAGTTTTCATGTTTGCAATATTTCAAAATATGCCTTTAAACTTAATAAAATCGATTCATCAAATTTTTGCAAATGTTTCCTCTCAAATGGCTGACATCATTTTTGCAAGATCGTTTTTTTTTGTTTGATTATCTTTCTTTTGGCCTCGGAGGCGAATGTTTTATTAATGCGCGCCAACGTCAATTCGGTCAGCCTGCTGCCAAAATATAGAATTGTTATGCTTGCAATTGTTTGCCATACATTAGCGAAACTTATGCTGATTCTTCTCGGACATTGCAAATCTAATGGAATGGAAGCTGCGCATTTTAAAGCATCACTTTGCATTCGGACAAAAAAGTATTTGCTGAAGTACAGCAAATGTCCCGGAATGGCGTCAATCTCTAGCGAATTTATGCACTACTGCACATTTGAAATTCAGTCAGGGTTGATTGAAATGCCACAAGATAACCCCGAAAGCCGATAGCAGTCACTTAAAATTTGAATAGCAATTAATGCAATTTGTTCTACATAAATATTTAGTGTGTGTTTATGGCTGGTAATGCAAATGTTGCACTGCAGTGGCTATTTCTCAATATGTGTTTTTGCACACTAAAACATATCAGTGATGGCAAGAGTTGACACCCCGAAGACTCAAATGTTGTGGTATCGATGCTATTCCTTCCAAAATAAAACTTGTTGATATCCTAGGAAAGTCCTCAGAAAGTTCTTAAAATGTCATTGTTAGATTCTTGAACATATCAGTGACGCAAAAAATCGACACCTCGGAGAATCAACTATTGTGGTATGGATACTTTCACTTTCAAAAGAGAGCTTCTAGATATCCTAAGAATGTGCTTAGAAAGTTCTTTAAATCTCTCTGCTAGCTTTTCGAACATATCAGTGACGCAAAGAATCGACGCCCTGGAGAATCAAGTATTGTGGTATGAATACTTTCCCTTCTAAAAAAAAGCCTGTAGATATCCTAAGAATCCGTTTAGGAAGTTCTTTAAATCACATTGTTAGTTTTTCGATCATAAGAGTGATGAGAATAATCGACGCCCTGGAGAATCAAGGGCAAGTTCTAAGCAAGTCCTAAGAATGTTTTAAATCTCAGATCTTAGATTTTCGAGGCAATGTTTTGTGTATATTTTTTTTAATAATAATTTTAATTTTATAATTGACTGGCACGACAGCCCGCTTACGCGAGACTAAGACCTAGCTTCCCGCAACAACCCGTGTTGTGCGTGTGAATTTGTACGCGGGTGGAAGGGACCTACAGTTTTATGCCGGTTCCGAACGGCAGGTTGGGAGCTCTTTCATAAGCAATTTTTACTCTCAGAGGTTTGCTATTTCCAGCTGAGAGGACAGCCACCGAAAGAGAAAACGAGTTTTCCCGTTATTTTTTTTTTAGGTGTTATTACATGCAGTATTTGACTCGCGGTCCAACGCACTAACCAACTGAGCCACGGCGGCTGCCTATATTTTTTTAATAAACATAATTAATTAAGACTGCAAAAAAAAAAAAATTAAAAAAGCAACAAAAAAACAAACAGCAAAAAAAATAATATTTAAAAAAATAATTAAAAAAAATACAAAATCACATTTTGTTTGTTCTTTTTTAGAAATATGTTTAGCTTAGGCTGTACGCATAAACATAAATATATACAAAAAACATGTGTCAAAGCAAACACATTTTTATTTGTATTTCAGTAGAAAATGTTTGAGAAAAAGTTTGCAAAAGCATTTGTGACAGTGGCGCCAAAATTTCACTCGTTCATGATATATTTGCAGCATAGTATAATTATAAAGTAGTCTAACCTGAACTCTCCCCTCTTTTGAATACAAATTTTTTGAATTTTCTTTCACAATATTTCATTTTGATGTACAAAATTTGTCAACAGAAAACATAGGCGCATATTGATTTGAATACAAAATATTTTCAAAACTCTGTTCATAAAATTTTCTGTCAATTTTTGTAAAAAAAATAGAAATACATTAGAAATACTCTCTCAGGTTAGACTACTTTTTTATTATACTATGATTTGCAGCAGTCCCCAATATTTTACTTATTATTGTAAATTATTTTAGACACTCAAAATGTATGTGCAACGTTTGTTTGATAGAAAATGTGACAATTTCACAGCAGCTGATCAGATTCGAAAGATTCGAGTTCGAGTTAATTTTAGCAATGCTGAAGTAGTTATTCGTTTCTCGCCACTTGATACTCATAATCCATTGGCCGATTCATATTTTTTTATTTGCTTTCTGCCTCTTTAATGCTTCACTTAGATTCAATGCTGATCGTGAACATGGCGCACGCTCATTAATTGTGCGCCATTGACTGAAATTGAAATGTAGCGCACAAAATTTGAGTGGAATAAAATTTTATGTGGAAAATCATAGACACACATATTAAGTGCTTGGAATCTTGAAATTTAGCTTCAAAACGTGTCCAAGGTCAACGAGCGTTCTTGTGAGAGTAACCAGAAATTGGATATTTTGAAATTTGTATATGAAAAAGTCACTAAAGGACAATTTTGTTTTGATCTTCAGTTATAAATTATACAAAAAATGTGATACTAATGAGGAACTGCTGTAAGGTAAAAGGAACTTTTTAGAGAACTTTAGAGAACATTTTTAACTTGTAGCGGAAATTAGGAGTCTGAATAGTCCTATCGGCTAGATCCCCTAGAAGAAGTTATCCTCATTCTTATAGCGTGTGCAGGACCAATGCTTTGAAGATGAAGTACCTACATTTTCTTGCTCTTACTTGTTCATGCAGCTCCTGCGGAAATCATTAGAGAACAGTCCCAACACTTTGAAGCGGGTATGTAAGGGACAATGACTCGTAGGAATACCTATCATAGGTCCGGTTGACGCACGCTTAGAGATGTCTCTTAGACATCCTGTAAATTCTGTATTGGCTTTAGTTCATTTGAAGTTAGTTCCTTGATTGGAGCCTGTACAGGAGAAGCTTACAGGAGAGAAAATCCAGGCGTTGTCACATCTTGGCCAATCTGTTGTGTAAAGGTAAAAAGTACAGAGAAACCCGCTTACCTTCCCTCTTTAGTACGTACCCCGTTTAAGTAACCAACATGGCTGGCACCAGGGGTGTAACAAAAGAGAGAGGAGGATTGGATGTCAGAACCAGCCCATAATTATTCAACATTTTCAATCACTTTGCATGGTATGTAAGCTGCCACATTAGCAAAAAGGTCTTTAAAAAAATAACAACAAATTTTTTTGACCAAAATCAATTTTTTTTTAATAGTCCTTTTCAGGCTCAATACAGTGATTTACATATCTAAAAGCATGTCTACTGAGTGCTTTAGATTGTCGGGCGGGATGTCCTTCAGGATGTCGGTACAAGCCATTTGGATGGTTTCTAGGTCTTTTGGTGGTTTTTTTTATTGGCAAATGCATTGTATTGAAAAGGTGAATGTTGCATCAAGTGAAAACAAAGAAAATTTGACTTTTAGTCAAAAAATTAGTCACAAGTGTCAATCGATGAGATGGCGTCTTTCGGTAAACAAATGTTCATTGTTATTAAGATGCTTCAATCCAGTTTCAAGAATTTCAACCCCAAAAGTTGACAACCTAACTATTTCACTTGTATGGGAGGCGCCCTCTGGTGGTGAACTTTTGAATTTTAATTAATTTCGTATTTTTTGCACTCAGGAATGTTGACGATTACTGAATAAATCATTCAAATCGGTTCAGTAGTTCCCCAGATACGATGTTTCCTCGCTTACTTTACTACATTTACAAGTGTGGAGCCAGTTGCATTCAAAAAAATAATTAGTTTTGTATGGCAGTCCCCTTAAGAGTTGGATATAGCGGTAAGGTGTGTATAGAAAAATCATTCGAAAGGGAAAATAATTGGGGGTCAGTCTTACATTTGATACGTCTTGGGGGCAACCTGAGAGCAGTGTGAGCTCACGTTGTAAAAACGATGATTTTGTATGGGAGCCTCATTAAGGGTTGGAGATAGGGGTCAAGTATGTTCGAAAGAAATATTTAGATTGGAAAGTAAGTGGGGTCAGTCATAATTGTAACCCTCTAAGAGCAACTTATGAAGTTTTTTCAAATCCGTTTGTATGAGAGGTGGTCGAAGTTTAGTCAGATTTAACTTTTGAAATTTTGCACAGTAAGTTCTTTACTCATACAATAGCTGTATACCAAATTTCATTTATGTACGACTACTCCTTCTATTTTTGTCGCTCCGCTATATGAACTCGCAACACTGTGGGTACTCAAGCGAGTTTTATTGTAGCATTTTTCATCCTCCGACCTTGAGCAGCCCCGGAAGTGCTCCTTGAAACTACCGGTAACTTTATTTGCAACAAATACACAAATTAAAGTCAAATAAAATAACATTGGCACTACAACTTTGACATTCAGATTTTGTCTGGTCACATTAACGTTTTTACTACATATAAAATTAAATATGGGGGTAATTGAACTTTTTTTAACCAACTATCAGCGGCAAGGACACTGCAATCATGTTGAGTGCAAACCGGCATTACTGATTTTACGATTACACCAAAATAAAACCGCATAGTTTAATTGCAAATAATTAACCTCAATTTTTGCTGCATTGCTTTGCATGCGCAACAAGTGAATCGAGTAAGCAAATACTTTTGCGTACACTGACTGTCCGCATTCGAATGGCGAACGCCACAACGCGCCGTGCGTCACAACACAAGTTTACCCTTCGTGGCGGCACATTGAGAAATTGCGGATGCGCGAGTGCTGTCGGCCCGCCCCACACACATAGAGCACCCTCCGAGCGGAGTCCGTGCCGTGACTCATCGGCACTCGGTCCGGTTAACGGGGCTAAATGCTGGCGCTGCTGCATTCGTTCCGTTTCGTTCCGCTACATTGCGCAGCGTTTTCGCGTCTTTTTTTTACGTCTCGTAAAGATGACATGAAAAATTGCGTGAATGCACATTTTTGTGGCGACTGCGGCACAAGTCTTAAATTTAAATGTAATTATCGCACAATTAGAGTAAAATTAGAAGATACTCGTATTTCGTGACTAAGGCGGCAACTTGAAATGTTTATGTGCTGCTGTGGATGTCATTAAAGTGCCAAAAATTGGCAAATTGTCAACGAGGCATTGTGTGCAGTGGCGCTTTTTTCAGTTTCAGATTTTTTTTCAAATGCCAGCAAAGTTCAAATCACTACCGGGAATTTCTTCAAACAACAGTATACAATGTTTGAAAATTATAATTTAAAAAAATGGGCAATAAATGTATAAATAATATTTTTTTGGACATTTGAATATGTTTCATAATCTTTAAATATGCAATTCCTATAAGAAAGTTTTCTATTATAAAACAAATTAAAATTTAATTGTACTTTTACATATTTAAATTCCCTAAATAAATTTGAAACAAGAACTTTTTATATAAACAAAAATCTTACTTCAAAAAACCATCTGTTTTAGCAACATTTGACAATTCAACCACACAAAATTCAAACTTTGTTCGCATAAAAATACAAAATTCATTACCAGAGAACCGATATGATTAACACTAATCCGACAAAAATAGTTTTCACCATAAAAATTATGAACACATGGCCTGGCGACTCGCTCAAAATTAGCCTTAAATTTCTGCCATTTCAAGCATTTCATTGCTTAATCATATTCAATGTATGTGATTTTTTTGCAATATGCAAACTTTTATACTGATTTTATTACCAATATGACTTATAAGTAAATCATTTCGTTATGCTTCTATGCATTTTATGGTTGTTGTTGAATTGGGCGCTGGAAATCAATGAATCGGAACTGTGCTCGTACGTGTGCGGCATTTTATGACAAAATAATGTGACGTAGGCAATTTGTTGTTTTTGGAAAATTCCCACTCAAAAGTAATTCAATTCCCACACAAAAGTATTTGCAACAACCATATTTAAAAAAATTCTTCTATGAAAATTCTTCTATATAGTGAAACAAATTAATTCAAAACGCAATATTTTCAGTACAACAATGCGCTCATCGACGATCCAGATATATTACCCGATGACGACGAAGAGGATATCGACGATGAAGAAGACGGTTTGGACAATGACGAAGACAACGATGATGAAGACAAGGACGAATTCGATTATGAGGAATTCAGACGCAAATACACCAACTATGACGACGATATGGATGATGATGGCGATGAGGACATGAGCGTGTCAGATGATGATAATCTATATGATGATTTTGAAAAGTACAAGGACTCGAAGAAAAAACAGGAAAAGTAAGCTACAACATTTTTAATGAGATTTTTAGACTCGTTAGTTCGATTGGATTTCAATTAAAGTTTTTTAAAGAATTTAATTGACATTTTTTTTTTTAATTTTAATTTTTTTAAGAACTATGCAAAAGCGTGCCATAACGCTGGAACAAGAAAGCCAGCAACAACAGACAACAGATGTCAAGGTATCCACTGAAGCAACAGAAACCTTGCCAACAACAACAACAACCACAACGCCAAATAATCAAATGTACAAAAAGAAAATGCTTAAAATGAGGTAATGATTTTTTACATCTCAAGTATTTGTAATGTTTTTGATGAATCAATGTAAACAACACTTTGCAGATTGTCCTCGCAGGACAACAAAAACATTTCACCAAAGCCTGTGAGCGCAAGTTTAGTTAATAAACGCCTAAACAGACGCAATCGTGATTATCGCAAGAACCAAAATGGAATCGTTAAAAGTGGTAAGAATAAATTGTAGATTTATTTTTTTGTAACTGAACGACTTTTCTGTTTTTTTTATTCAAAAAAACACTGCTTTGTTTAAAGTGATAACAATAAATTGAATTTTGACATTTTTTTAATTTTTAATTTTTAAATTTAAATTTTTTAATTTTGAATATTTTGTATTTCACATATTAAAAAAAAATTGTTAAAGTTGCTAAAGATAAATTATACGTTTTAAATTATAAAAAAAATGCTTATTATTCAAAAAATGACAAATTGAATTTTTGCATTATAAATTTCAAGAGCTAAAGAGATATTATAAAGTTTATTATTTAAATTTTCAATATTTTGTGTTTCACATATTAAAAATAATATTTAAAACTGCTAAAGATAATTTATAGATTTTCCGTTATTAAAAAATTGTTTATTATTAAAAAATTGATAAATTAAATTTTTGCATTATAAATTTTATAAAAATCTTATGCAATTGAAAATTCACGAGCTAAAGAGATATTATTTTAAGTTAATTATTTTAATTTTCAATATTTTGTGTTTCACATATTAAAAAAATGTGTTAAAACTGCTACAGATAATTATAGATTTTCCGTTATTAAAAAAATTTTTTATTATTAAAAAAATGATAAATTGAATTTTTGCATTATAAATTTTATAAAAATCTTATGCAATTGAAAATTCACGAGCTAAAGAGATATTATTTTAAGTTAATTATTTTAATTTTCAATATTTTGTGTTTCACATATTAAAAAAGATGTGTTAAAACTGCTACAGATAATTATAGATTTTCCATTATTAAAAAAATTGCTTAGTATTAAAAAAATATTACAAAAATATAATAAAATATTGCAATTGAACTGCATAAATAAGTTTGAAGGAGACGGGATTCAATGCAATTTTAATGAATGAGCAATGCAATGCAATTTTAATAATGAGTTCAACTTTAATTCTACTGTTTTTAGATACACTAACAAATACAAAATTTTTTTAAATAATAAAACAATAATAAAAATAATTATTTAAAGTAATAAATAATTAAAAACTACAAAATGCACTAATGGTATACAGCACTGGCGCACAGAGAGGGTAGGTTGGAGGTTAAACCCTCCCCCCAAACACAAAAATTGCTGGTACAAAATATGGTTTCGAATGGTATTCGGCTCAAAAGTTGCACGCAAACCCCCAAAATGAAATCTTGTGTGCGCCATTGATCTCAGCATTAAAAGACTCAGCTTAAAATTTTTCCCATCGCACGTACTTATGTTAAGAATAGAACTTAAAGTTAAAATGAGTATTCAGATATAAAAAAAAAAAATTGCCAACTTCTGCTATCTGATCTTAATTTGTTGATTAAATTTTCTAGCTGCATCTTCTCCCCTTTCAGCCAAAAATATGCGCCAGCTGCCGACCATTAATTCCACGCCTGCGGCACATTTTCATCTAAATCGCAAAGTGCCTGACCGATATGCGGCCATCAATGTGGACTGTAAGTGCAACTTTCATTGACAATTCCAACTTTGAATTTTTTTGATTAATTTTTATTGAATTTAATTTAATTAATTAATTTTGTATTATTTGCAGCATACAACGGCGACATGTACATTGGCCATCCTAGCTGGTCCAACGAAATCGACATCGACAGCTATTTCAAGGTCGACAACGGTGTGCTGACGGTGCACGAGCCGGGACTGTACTACGTATACGCACAGGTGTGCTACAACAACACACACGATCAGAATGGGTTCGTGATATTCCATGGCCATAAGCCGTTCTTGCAGTGCCTGAACACGGTGCCCACAAATATGCCGCACAAGATACACACGTGCCACACCAGCGGTCTCATCTATCTGAAGGAGAACGAACCGATACATCTGCGCGATTTTCACAGCGATCGCGCAGTCATACTGAAGGACCTGAACAACAGAAGCTACTTTGGTCTGATTAAGATATGAGCGAGGCGAGGAGGCGCGTTCAAGCAATCAGTGATTGAAATCGAATCGAATATTTAATCGAAGCTTTGTTAGTTGTCATTGTGCTTAGTCATAACTAGTTGTAATTGCGTAATTGCTCGCAATTTAGTGCGTACCAAGAAAAAGTCTTTAACATTTAATGACAATGCATTTTTATACTCAACTCACACACACACACACACACACACACACACGACTACTTATTTGTACTTGTACGCGACACATACTTATTGTACTTGATATTGTCGAATTATCTTACATTTTTATACATGCAGAAACGTATTTATTTCATAAATATTAAGTGTATAATACCTTAAATATATGTAGAGGTAATGGTAGTTGAAACAGCGATGTCTCGCCAGTCGAGTGTCATGGCTACAATTGTTTCGGTAGGCGACACATTGTTGGTGCTTTTGGAGTGCAATTGTTTTCAAATGTTAGTGAAATTTTTGACAACTACCAAGAGGCCAACTACCAAGTTGTTTGAGGTAACTGTGTTTTGAGCAAAGGTTCTACTCTCACTTGTGAAACGGCTAAGTGAGTCCTTACGAGTCCTTCCTAAACGATATTTTTGCTACCAACGCACCAACAGCGAGCCCAGGGTTGTTTTTCTACCGTAAGGTGAAAAACATGTGAACAAAACTTTTGCATCACTCTCAACTACCTCTGATAGATAAACTTAGTAATTAAAAAAATAAACAATAAATAAAACCACACCTACAATAAATATTGTCTTGAAATTATTCTTTCAACTTAAGCATTGATAAAGTAAACAACAGATATCGCATTGAAGAAGCATCCATGTCGAATCTGTATACGTAATTAATTTCGATGTGACAGTGTCTTAACATCTCTTGGATGTTCCTCGCAATTGGCGCATTCCATCAGAGTCATGCAATAAATTACTGGCGCGCACACACACACATCTATCTGTATGTATGTATGGTTTGATGTAAGTACGAGTACATCAACAAGTTGCGGCCGCTGAAATTCCTCGTTTCCACGTGGAGCCAATGGCACGTCGCTTGTGCAGCTTAGCGCACTGCGCTCTGTATGCTTCAGTGCTTTCTCAACCAAACAAAAGTCACGTTCTTTTGTTGGCCCGCATTCAGGCAGATTTCACTTAATAGTTTTCCATTGTTTGCCATTGTATCGATTATACCAAAGTCATAGTTCCATGAATTTTCGCACAGAGTGTAAAGAAAAGTTAAGAGTTGAATTTGAGTTTGATTACAAATGCAATCAAGAATTTTTCATGCCATGCAATGCTGTGGCTTTGTATGGGCGTTGCTTTATGTTTTGGCGTCAATATTGTAAATTCTGCCATTGGAAAAATGTTCACCACAACACTTTTGTATGCATGTCTAAAGGACACAAAATTGCAGAATTGGGTTTCAATGAAATTGTATCAAACTAATCACTTTACAAGATTTTCATGTATGAGAAAATCATTTAAAGACAAGTGGTTTCAGTAATTTTTTTGTCATTTTTAATGATATTTAAATGACGTTTAATTTTGCAGATGTCATTTTAATTACTTTTGAAATAATTAAAATGTTTCAATTGATATGCAGTTCAACTAAAAGGTTATTTTAAATTTACAGTTTTTTTTGCATTACACTGTGACAGAGATCAAGGAGCCAAGCATTCTTTCAAAGCCTTTTATTTAGAAAATTACCAAGAGTTGTCTTTGTGAAACCTTTGAATTAAACTTGAGTGAAAAAAGTACTTTTTTTACTGAATGTAGATTAGGTTCGGTTATAGTGGCTGCCTCTGTAAGAAAAAAAATCTCATCAATTTCACTCCACAAATTCCATGCATGTTTTTTCCAACATTTCCATAATTTTTTCCAAAAACCTATAAAAAAGGCAAAATAAAATAGCAAAAAAGGCACGTAAAGGCACTAAAAACTGCCAAAAAGGCAGAAAAATGTACTAAAAACTGCCTAAAAAGGCAAAGTAGGGCATTAAAAACTGTTAAAAAGGCAAAAACAGGCATTTAAAAATAAGAAAAAAATACTAGAAAATCTAAAAAAAGGGGAAACGGTATGTATTTTTTAATAATTTTATTTCATCTGACGTATGCAACATACAATATTTATACCTCGTTTTCTGTAAAAGAAAAGGAACATCAAGGTTTTCAAAGATAGTTTGAAAACTAAAACTTAGATATTTTAACTGAAATGTAGGCACATATTTTAAATTCATATTTTAACTTCTCATATAAAAGCATAAAAGCCGTACTTGTATCACAAAAAAATATATAAAATTTTTGCGCTAACCGAACTTTTTGATTTTGGCATGTTTTTTCTTTAAATTTTCCACTGCACAACAAAAAATAACGGCTTAGGAATGATCAAATCAATGTAAAAACATCGATAAGTTAACGAAATTACAATGTTGCCACTTAATTTTTATTTAAGTTTCAAGGTATTTTTGCGAAACAAAAGGGGGGAAAATATTAAAAACCAAAGAAAAAATAAAAAGGCGCTCGAAAAATCTTGAAAAAGGCATTTTGTGGCATTTATAGGTAAAATAGGCACTAAAAAAAGGCATTTATGGGTGAAAAAGGAAAACTGCCTTTTTAAGGCAAAAAAGGGCAAAATAAAAGTGGTATATTTCTAATCAGGACCTAATTCGTGCTCATTTTCAATCAGAAATGCTCTATCTAGCAGCTAACAAAAAAGGCAATTTCCACAAAATCCTTTCCCTGGTTATAACACACATTTCAAACGGATGCGGAAAGGGACCTA
Organism: Melieria picta; assembly: GCA_964056695.1. NCBI lineage: Eukaryota > Metazoa > Arthropoda > Insecta > Diptera > Ulidiidae > Melieria > Melieria picta. The sequence goes on from OZ057400.1 coordinate 14,706,606, forward strand.
CAGTTTAACGCTCGAGTCCGAACGGCAGTTGATAGATTTTGCAGTTTTTCTTCCACTTTGAGGGTTTGTAATTGCCTGCCAAGAGAATGTGGATAGCAGTAGAAGTAGACGAGTGTTTAACCAGCCCGAGCTAGGAATCGAACCTAGGGCCTGTAGTATGAAAAACCAACGCGTTACTTGCTGGACCACACAGGCCGACAAGATTTTAGAACCAGAAACCAGAGTATACTTTTCCGAAGGTTTTTGGTGCGCTGAACAAGAATCTGGCCTCAGAATTGCTCCATCACGTCAGGTTTTCGAGATATCCTAACCTAAAAGTGCGAAAATTGCGGTTTTTGCCTATATTTGAGGTTATGTAGCATAGCTATTTTAACTTTTTTTGTAAAATAACTGCTGGCATCTTAAAGTACAAGCCTTTCCCTTTCAAATGCGCCTTAGTTTGCTCAAAAGTCATTTTTCGTCTTTGAGATATCCAAAAACGCTAAAACGGGGGCTGAAGATAAGGTTTCTATTTTATTAATGATCGAACAGAGATATGATTGTCAGAGCGGACTCTCTACATCTCAAAGACGAAAAATGACTTTTAAACAAACTAAGGCTTAAAGATTCTTGTTCAGCGCACCAAAAACCTTCGGAAAAGTATACTCTGGTTTCTGGTTCTGAAATTTGTTCGAATTTTGTCGGCCTGTGCTATCGACGCCGACCAAGAACACTTAGTGAGGCCTTCTGAATGTAGTTCACTGATAAACAGTGCATACATGTGTAGAGTATTGAGTTTCGGAAATGCCGCAACGTTTCGTTTTTCTCTCGTTACGTGCAGCCACATCATTTGCGACAGCAGTCAAGAATCCGTTTCTTCCTGGCAGTGCTTCTTTCTAAGCATTCTATGTCAGTGTTTACTGATAGGACGAGCGTCCAGTAAAGTGCAGGACACATTTGCCTATTGAGACCATCATGGAGCTAGTTGACATAAGTAAGCGTTCGCTTGATCTCCAAGACCTGAGCAGAAAGGACCTTAAGTTCATGACAGGAATCCTGAGCGGGCATTATCTGCTAAATATGCATAGAGCGCACCTGGGAATCACAGATAGCGAACTATGCAGATTCTGCATGGAAGATGAAGAAACATCCGTGCACATTATAACTAAATATCCCACCCTTCTACAAGCAAGAAAGCGTATATTGGGAAGGGAACCGATTCAGACTAAAGAACTGTCTTGAATCTTTTTGGGAAGAAATCAAGGAGTTCCTAGACAGCATTACGGGAGATTAACTCTTCCAATAAGGAATAGGGAATTCGACACAATAGTTGTTATTGGACGCAGTGTCTCGGACAGCTGTTGCTCTAATCTAATCTAATCTAATCTAATCTAATCTAATCTAATCTAATCTAATCTAATCTAATCTAATCTAATCTAATCTAATCTAATCTAATCTAATCTAATCTAATCTAATCTAATCTAATCTAATCTAATCTAATCTAATCTAATCTAATCTAATCTAATCTAATCTAATCTAATCTAATCTAATCTAATCTAATCTAATCTAATCTAATCTAATCTAATCTAATCTAATCTAATCTAATCTAATCTAATCTAATCTAATCTAATCTAATCTAATCTAATCTAATCTAATCTAATCTAATCTAATCTAATCTAATCTAATCTAATCTAATCTAATCTATTCGAATCTAATCTAATCTAATCGAATCTAATCTAATCTAATCTTATCTAATCTAATCTAATCTAATCTAATCTAATCTAATCTAATCTAATCTAATCTAATCTAATCTAATCTAATCTAATCTAATCTAATCTAATCTAATTTAATCTAATCTCCTGGCAGACATCACATTGATGGTGAAGGCACTGCCCAGTGAGCGCTTTGACAGCTTCGTAAGTATAGTTGCCGGCCGACTTTAGACACTGTGGCTTGTCCGTTCGACACTCTGTCTACAATATTGAAGGTGGTTCTACAATATAAGAAGATCGAAATACACATAGGAGAATTTATCCCAAATGCGATGCTGCTGAGATACAAAAGTAATAAGTAATCACACTTTTCATTTGCCTATTTTTAGGGTTTGCATTTGTAAGATTTATGTTGAATGCTTTATGTATTTTGTCCTTTGACATTTTAATTCATTTATAAACTAATTTCAGATGCTTCACAACTTCTACACTTCTTCTCTATACATCCTTTTGAACCTTCTCAATATTTTTCAATGTTACTCTTACAACTTATATTTATATTTATATTTATATCCTGCAGCATTCACCTAAGAGACATAAGTATAAATTTGCAATTTTTCGCTGTCTAATTTTAAACAAACTGTCACCTTGATACAACTTACAAATAAGTATACAGACATAAGTACATACATTACACTAAAAATACATTAATCGTTTAGCCAAACGCTCGTAGCGTTGCCTGACTTTGTGATAATAAATACTCATAGTAGCGCGTAACAGGTGTCCCGGCTGAGGAATAAATTACACATTCAGAAGAAAATTTCACCGCATTAACACCAATCAGTAGCGAAGAGCAACAGCTTACAATGAAAGACAATCGGTACATAACACAGAAAAAGCACATTTTTACACACAGTTGCGCACAAAGTGAGTGAGAAATTGCAGTTTCGTGTAGCAGACAGCCGACGCTTCGCGTGTGGTCGGTTAACACTCGTGCGGTGAAAGGATATCGCTTATGCAGGAAATGTCGGAAATGGCGCTAAACTTCACGCCAAAGTGAAGAGCTTTCGCAGCTTTCACGCGCCAACAACGGTGCTTTATGATATAAATTGACAAATTTGCGCGTGAGGCAACAGTTTCGTAATAGTATCGAGTGTGCTATCGTATACGTAGAATTCTACGGTAAGCTATTTTCTTTAGCAGTGTAAGTGTGCATGTAGATGAAAAATGTAGCTAATTGCTACGTAAATAAGAAACTCAATGACGAGTGATAGAAACAAAAATGGGTTTAGTCTCATTGAATTGTAATGCAATTATGGATATGATTAAAGTTGCTGGCGTTGTGTGTGTGTGTATGTTTGCAATGTCGGCTGTACGCGATAGCAAATAAATGTCCTTATCCCTTGACAAGTGGATTTGTTTTGCTATTCATTTGCCAAGCATTAATCGAGCATTTCGATTTTGTGTCCAATGCTTTTATTTGATTTGGTTTCACCTTTAGTATTACTGTTCATTTATGCTAAATACCTGCTGTGAATACGCCGTACCCCATGGCGTATGCGTGACCTTCAACTGTCTACAACATCGTCTTTTTCCGCCTCAGCTATCGCTTACCGCTAAATCAATTAAATCAATTACCCAAATTAGTTAATTAACTGACCAAATGAGCCTGTGGGTACACACTCATGTGCAAATGTACATATTCCATACATACAAACGCGGCTGTAAGTTTGAATTAACACAACGCACAACGTATTGTCTGACAGATTCTTTCGCATTGTATCGACCCACTCATTGAGGCAGCTATCGCCGCAGCGACTTTGCGCACGCATATCGATTGCAGAACGCGTCTTCGCACTTGTGGCCAAATATCCTTTACAGCACTGCCAGGTAGATAAAATGTTTGGGCAAAATTTTACACAAACGAGTGTGTATGCACAGTCGACCGTTTGCTTGTCGCCGAGTGCATACGTCATACGTTTGAGCGCATGAGTGCCGCAAAGGCGCAACAGCGCATTACATAATGACTTGACAAATGACGATGGCCAAAAGCAATGCTGGCAACATTTCTCGCGCTTTCGCTGCCGAGAGCTTTCACTGCAACTCGACGCAACTCCGCTCTACCAATTTGCAATCTGCAGCCGACATGTCGGTATAAAACACGGCAACGAAGTGCGACGGCACCTCATTTCAGGATCCGTCTCCGCAAGGATATCAGCCAAACGGTAACGCGTCAGCCACAAAGATACGCAAATTGCTCATAGAAACAAGTTTTTGTTTTTTGTGATGAACAATTTTATAGTTTGTGCAATCATAAGCAAATTTCAAATAAAATACAATTAAAATTGTAAAAGAAAAACAAAACAAACAAAACAACAGTGAACATTTCTATTACTGCAAATCGAGGCAAAGTTCTGTAGTGAAAGTTGAAAAGCCGAAAAGGGTGTGTTGTTTGCACTGTCAGACGCCATTGATTATTCCGGCTTTGGTAAGTAGTACTTGGCAGTAGCAAGAAAATCCTTTGAAGCGGCTGCACATTGTTGTGACTTTGCGTGTGTGTGCTCAAGAGCCGATTTGCAAGCCCCCAGTCAATATTCACAATGGGGTTTCAAGGAATTGGCTTATTTTAATAGCCCAATGCACTTGAATCCACCAACAAGTGTCCCAGGCATACGTCAACATTGTGCTTATCTCATATTTTTTTTTTGCATTCGTTAAGTATTTACTTATGGCTTGAGTATTCCATGTACGTTTGGTGCTGCTATCTGACTGAATACATAATTCATGTTGTTTACAAGAGAAAATTCATAATGCCGCCCACATACATATGCACAAGTCGCACACATATACAGTAGGTACACACATATCTACAAAAAACACATGTATGTACTCAGTCGATGAAGAGGACTATGCGAAACAGGCGCAATTGTAGCGAGGCGAAGACAGAATGCGCCAATAGAAAAATTCAAAGAGTCAAATTGAATATTTAGCACAATTAATTACCTCATTAAATAATGTCAGCTTTGTGATGGCAAGAGTGTTTTATCGAATTAAAGTGAACTATTTATCTTTTAAGCACAGTACACACAGTCAAACACACAACGCTACGAAAAATGGCACAAAATCGAATGAACATTGCTTACTTTACATATAAAAGCATGGAAAATTGGCACATAATTTCATTAACACGTAGCCTTCGTAGCCTATCAGGCAGCCAAACCAAATGAATTTAGCAGACCAGGCCAACCGACTCACACAGACATACTTATAACATAAATATGCATCCCTGTAGGAAATCGGACTGGTCCAAGTGTAGTTTTTCAACTGGTCGCTTGACAGTCATATATGACCTCAGAACCGACTCGTTTTCTTGGAGCCAACTCACCCTTTTAACATGGCGGTGTCCTAGGCGACGGTCAATTGTCCCCGTCTGCATCCATTTGCAACTAGTCCAAGGTTAGTCCGAAGTAAACCAGTTTTCAAACCAGTTGCAAAGCGACTAGTTTGCAAACTAGTTTATTCTGGATTAGTTTTCTAACCACTCGATTTTTATGGGGAAAATAAAACAGTGCATTTTTTAAAAATTATTTTATTTTAAAAATATTTACAAATAAAAACGAAGAATCATCGCGAATAAGAAACAATTTTTGGTGCATTTAAAGATGAACCAAGATGAACTTCGACTTGTTGACACACTTCTGTTTGGGGGACTTCGCCTGCAATTAATAAATAAATAAATAAATTGAAGAATAACTTCATAAATAAATAAATAAATATATTAATACATACCGTTAAGCTGCCGCTGCAATTCGTTGCTTTACGCAACCACGCAAAATTCTAACTGAAATCATTCAAGACAAAACGTGCAAATCGAGCAAATTTCGTGTCATAGAAACAGAAAGTTCGAAAAATGCAAACATTTCTACGTTGTTGTTGTAGCAGAACAATCGCAAGATCAGCCTTAAAAGTATTTTTTGCTTCTCTCACCTCTGTTTCGTTTTTCTCATTTTTATGTGCTCTTCTCGCCTATGAACGCGCACACAGAACGTGAACGATTAGACGCGAACTGACTGACTTCTGCATCCGCTGACAGTCACTTGGACAACTGGTTGTCAAATTGACTTACAAAAAACCAGTTGAAAGACCAATGAATTTTGGGAACCAGTTGTCTCAGGTCCGACAGGGATGCTAGCCATGTTGGGTGTGTAGGTATGTGTGTCGTTTTTTACACTCAACACCACGAAAGTGTTTAAATTTAAGTTAACTTAACCAGCAATGGTGACGATGTTTGTGTTTGCTCAATATGTGTGTATGTATGTATGTGTAAGGCAAATGTTGATTGATGCGACATATATCGTATAACCATTAAAGAAGGCATTTAAAATACTCGTATCTGCCTTTAAAATAAATTTTATTCTCGTGCAACTTTAGACATCTAATAATAGTAAATCGTATATAATAAAGAACGATAGATAAAGATTTAATCGTAAATAAAAAATTGAAACGCATTAACTATTTCAAACTTAAGACATCTAATTATAGTAAATCGTATGTAATAAGGACGTAAATAAAAAATTGAAACGCATTAACTATTTTCTATCTCTTCTCGATGTTGCTTGTCTTGTTATTTTCTCTCTCTGATATTTTTAAAAATAATGCAACATTATTCTACTTACACACATACATATAATGCAAACTATTCTATTGGCGCTTGTTTGTATCGCGTTTGTTGGTATAACCGCAGCGTGTGGGCGTGCTGTCACTGCCACAAACTTGTGTGACATGTCGATGCTGGCTTATCGCAATCGCAGCGTCTCCAATCAACCAGAGCTTTCACTGCTTGCGTCGAGCCCGTTGAGCAGCGGCCAATAGTTAGCACATCATTCCGTGTCCTTTCAAAATGTATATTTGATTGCCTCGTCATTCATTACATTGCAGCAGTGGCGTTGGCAGTGACAATTCCCTGAATTGCTAAAGCAACCCATTTTCTATGTCGAGAGAACATTTCTCGCTTGAATGCTGCCCAATTTCAATGCAATTCATTTCAACTAAACGAATTGAAGTGAAATTTAATTACGTTAATATGTACCTTTTGATTTGGTTAGTTGTGTGCCAGCAACATTCAATGTCCTGGTTGCCGAGGTTGGAGTGGTATTTAAAATTCAATTTACTAATTAATTACACTTTTCACTATGGAGGCAATTGTGCTTTTTAGACTTTAGAATAGCACTTTATGGCGGAGCATTACAAATCAGATGAAGGATTTTATATAGATAGAAAAACTAAAATCACTCGAATGTGTAGAGTTGACTTTAGGACAAATGTAGCAAATGATTTGAGAATTGAATAGAAGAAAAAAATGCATTGATAAATTGTTAGCATAGCCTTTCTGCTTAGGTGATGAACGATATAGTCATATTTGGGTTATATAGTGGGCCCAAAGGATCTTAAATATCTTACCAAGTAATAGTTGGATAATATATTGGATGGTATATCAGATTGATATATAAGATTGGATGATAGTATTGGATGATATATCATAAATAGAAACAACTGTTTGTCGTTTAAACAAAGGTTCAGCTTTCGACGGCTTTTACTATTTCATATTTAGCGTTCTGAACTTAACTTAAACAAAATATTTTTTTTTTAACAAAAGTTACAGCCAACAGAAATCCACTTTGAAAAAATGTCTACCAAATAATAGCAAAAATACTTTGGATTTATACTTTGGAGGTTCAAGGGGGGGGGGGGGGGGGATGGGGCCGAACCATTTTTAAAAATCCCTGTATTCGGGGTTCTAGAAATTGCATTCCCGGAATGCCGGGATATATATATTGTGAATATACTCGTAAAGTTATATTTTAAAAGGAACATTGCGATTTTATTTGGTAGTCATTTTTATAAAAATTCTAACATAAATAACTTCTATCTAAAATATTGTCTTATATTTTAATCAATCTAGTATTTGCAACATTAAGTTCATTTGCATACGTTGCATTCAGTTATGAGATCAGTTGAAAAAAAAATAACGAGCAAAATATAAAAGCTAAAAATAAGAGTACAAGTCAAAAGCACTTAAGGGGGTCCTCTAGTACAAACGGTGTTTTTTACAACTTTTTTTGGGATTTTTTTTTTCAGAAACTGCAAATGATAATGAGATAATTCTTCGTATATTTATTCTTTACATATTGAATTATAAAAAAAAATGTTTTCCACGTGCTACCGCGAACACTGTTGGGGTCCGCCAGCTGAGTACCGGCCATGTTTTTTTTTGTAAGGGTGCGTTTGCGCCATCCTAACTTTGTCCCTGTTCGTCTGAAATGTAATTCAAAAATTGTCTCTTAAAAAGCATTACTCCAATTAAAGGATGACCAACCCGATCTGATCAAAATTGGACCCGCAGCATCGTTTTAACTTTTTTTTTCGAAATTCGCCCTTTTTTTGCTCTAAAAACTCCCCCCAAAAATCGGCTAGTCAATGGAGCGCAATCTCCGTAGGTTAACCCGTGGAGCAAAAAGTTTTGAATACAGCAAAACAAGAATCAAGTGAATCGGTCAATTAGTTTCGACGGAATCATGGCGCAATGGTAAAAAAATGTGTTTTCGAGAAAAACGCGTTTAAAGTTTTAAAACCGCGTACGTGACGTAGTGAACGAGACGGATTTGAGGCTCTGTATCTCAGAGACGTTTACGAATTCGACAAAATCCGTTCGTATACTTTTTCTATGATAGTTATACTATAAAAATATGAAATAAAAAAAATCGATTTTTTCAAAATTTAAAACTAGAGGACCCCCTTAAGTTTACCTGTTAATTTCGAAAAGTGTATGTATGAGTAGTACATTTTAAAACGCTCTTAGGATTTTTTAAGTAATGTCTCTAAAAAATTAAAGCGTCTAATGTGTCGTCAGCAAGAGTTGATTTGAGCTTATTGCATATTAAGGTTTTCAATGCCGAAGCATTTTTGAAAATCCCGGGATTCATTGGCCCTAATCGCGGGATTCGAGATTGCAAAAAGCCTCCGGGATTCCGGGATCGGGAATCCCTGAATTGGAAACCTTAGAACCTATGCATTTGATTCTTGATGTTTCTTATGCTCATATGTGGACATAAATTAAATCCAGTCAAATCATTTACCCTCATTTCACATGTTACGTCAATTAAATTAATTGAGTCTAGTCGCATTGAAATACTTTTGCCACCTCATTTCACTTTTTACGTCAATTAAATTAATTGAGTCTAGTCACATTGGAATACTTTTGCAACCTACCATGAATTCCATTTAATTATGCAAAAGTCTTTGCGATCTCTATCAACAATTTTCATCTCATCTTCTATACATTTTATCAACCATACTCCTAACATCTTCGCGTATTCTAAGTAATTATTAGAGTATAGAAATGAGAACTTCAAACGTCAAATGTAAGTCGACTTTGTATGGTGGGTCGCGCAATACCCCAAACAACTTATCTTTGTTCCATCTAAGAGATTTACACACACGTTTATATATTCACACATACATACATATAGACGTGTGCGCTGAGGAATGTACACACAGCACCTGCCAGCAAGTATACTTGCTTCGTACACAGCGGCAATTTGCATTCAAAACAACAAGAACAGCAACAACAAAAGGGAATTTATCTGATGTACTGCTTACATTGGCGTATCATCTAAAATTACGAGCACCAACAACACGAACACTACCGTCCAGGCCAACTCCATTGCCATTCCTTGGCGACTACACTAAACGGAATTTCATAAGCGAAATTCCTTTCAAAGGCGAAGCGTGTTGGCGGCTGACTGGTTGGTAGGACTTAATTCTGTCGACGGGTAACAGAGCAACAAGTCGAAAAAGCGGAAAATGACGATTCCGCTGAAGTCGTACAAAAATTAAAAAAAAACACTTATTTATTGTACATTATCCGGTTTTGCTGCCAACGGTAACGGCAGCGACAATGGCCAACGAGAGTATATCATAAATTGTGAAAAGTGCTCAAAGAAATTTGTGGCAGGTTCATGTGCGATATTTCGATGTGTGAAATGGAGCGGCCAAAAGGCCAAAACCGGGGCAGCAGCCGTAAAATAGGCACAAAGAAAAATAACGAGGCAGAAATAGCATTGGAGGCGGCAGCGCGTGAGCGGGGCGAGCAGTTGCCGCCGGCGGCGCTGAAAGGCAGTCATGACTTTCGCCTTAACAATGGCTATTTGGCGAAATGCTCACACTTAACGCACTTAACTTAAGACGTTCAGACGTGGGCGTCAGAGCGCCTCCCGACCTCTCGAGTGCCGAGGCAATGGATTAGAACTGCCATCACACCGCAGCGTCTGCCGCTCGCCGCCGTGACAGCACTTGTGGCGATGCTAAAGTGAAAATCACTGATACGGGCCAAGCGAAATATCACATGATACAAGACGACGGCATGAATTGCACGAGTGTCCTTACACCATCAGCGCAAGTTCATTGATTTTTCTCTTGCAACACGCGCGCTCACACCCACACACAAAGAGTGCACGGGTACATGTGTACGTGTTCATTAATATGATGAAAATGATAAAAACTTGCAGATTTCCAAAACTGCGTGGGTGTGAAAGGTTGTCGCGTTATTAGCAGATAAATAAATATGTGTGTGTATATGTTTGTACCTAGAAGCGTACCGGTGGCTGTGGCTTTGCTTGTGTAATAAAGCTTTTGCAAAATTGATACCAGCCCAAATAATTAGTTGCACATTGTGTATGCTGCGTTAAAAGGTCTTTGTGAATTCGAAGAATTTGTAATTACCGTGTACCGTCTTAGACGCCACAGCGTGCTGGTGTTACAGGAGCAACCGTAGTTAAGTTGTTTTCAGGGAAGCAGATGGCGGTGTCCTTTTACAAATATTACAAATCTTATAAAATGTGCTTTCGCTTCTTTAATTCTTGTACTAATTAAATTAATTTTAAGGGGGTACTCTAGTCTAGAAATTCGAACAAATCGATTTTTTAAATTTTATATTTTCGCAGTTTAGATCTTCAAGAATAACACTGCACAACAGCATGTCTGTTGCATGGAGTTGTTTACATGAATCTGAATCGTTTTTCCACGCTGTTTTCAAAACCATACTCCGTTTTTATGTAACAGCTCTAGTTTTCGCAAAAAAATGGGCGTGTCACTTTTTCGAATTTTCCTCGACTTTTTTCACATTTTCGACTGTAATTTCCGAAACAATAATCCTATCGAAATGATTTTTATATAGTTGCACTAACAACATCTCACGCCATCTTTTCTGACATTAATAAATTGTATGCGTTCTAAATTGGCGTTGTAATAAGGTTTCAAAGTAGGAAAATATGGAATTTCAAGGCGTTTTTCCTGATGGCGAAAATCGAACAGATGTTTCATAAATCAAGTTACGAAGTATATGAATATCTTAAGAAGAAACATCAAGCAATACAACACAGCCAAATGATTTGGCGGAATACACATTCGCATCGAAATAATAGCAAAAATGTACCATAGCCATTTTCATCACTTTTCATACTTATTCCTTAAAAAATCTGGAGCCTCAAAATATGCTCTTTTATATGTTCCATTTATAGTCTGAAATACAAGCAAAAAACCAACAAATTTTGAATTGCTCGGAACAAAAAAAAATTAAAAATGTTGCATATTTTGAGGCTCCTATTTTTTTAAGGAAAAAGTATGAAAAGTGATGAAAATGACTATGGTACATTTTTGCTATTATTTCGATGCGAATGTGTATTCCGCCAAATAATTTGGCTGTGTTGTATTGCTTGATGTGTCGGCTTTCATTATACACCTAACTCGTTAATTGATTTACAAAAAAAGTGTATGTTTTTGACCATCAAAGAAACCGCCTTAAAATTCCATATTTTCCGACTTTGAGGTCCAATTACCGCGGAATTTTAAAACTTATAAAAATAAGTTGCATCGGAAAAGCCGTGCGGTGTTGTTAATGCGATAAAGTGAAAATCATGTCAATCGGTTTTTTGGTTTAGAAATTACAATCAAAAATTTGGAAAAAGTAGAGGAAAAACTGAAAAAATGACATGGTACCTATATCTCACTAACTAGAGCTGCTAGGAAAAATCTGAGGATAGATTCGAAATCAGCGCACCCAAATTAGTAAGAAACAGTAGAAAAACTCCATGCAACAGAAAAAAAGTGTTTTTGTTGTGCTGTGTAATCCTCTAAGTTATAGTTCATTTTGTGACGCGCCACTCAGACTGCCCGAAGTGATTATTTATTATTTATATATTTATTTATTTAATGCATGTACTAATTAAATTAATATTAAAGGGGTATTCTAGTCTAGAAATTCGAAAAAATCTATTTTTGTTTTAATTGCAAATTTTCAAAGTTTAGACCTTTAAGAATAAACCCCTAAGAGGATTTACGGAAATTCGAATTATTTTCGGAGTTATAATTAATTTTGTGACGCACCACTCAGTCCGCCCGAACTGAGACTGTAAACTTGAAACACGTTTTTCTTGAAACTTATTTTTTCGATACGGTTGACATGATATCTCAAGTTCTAATGCACCGATTTACTTCAAATTTGTAACAGACTTTCTTAATACTATCAAAATTGTCTCGACGGGGTTCTTGTAATTTGTTTTTTTTTACTATTTTTTAAAAATTACCAAAGTTGAAAAAGGAGGCAAAAAATTACCTTTATTTTCAGAATGACGCCATTTTATGCAAACAATTTTTTTTTCAAATCGGCTACGTTCAGATAATTCTACATCCTTGTTTAATAAGAATTAAGCTTATTTTTATGTTTTAAATCACCAGGAGGATTGGAATTACGTTAACCAGGAGACACCTTTTTTTTGAGTCCCCATTTTGCCGGCCTCTACCGACATCAATTTTGAATTTTTTTCAAATATTATATATTTTTATACTTTTCAAGTATCAATAAAAAAGTAATAAAAACATGGATGGTAAAAATGATTACTGTCTTTTTTTATTACGCCCCTGAAATCACCTCAAAATCGAGCCTCTAGACTAGAATATATTTTTCTTTGTAGATTAAAAATTAATCACTGTGCAATTTTGATTTAAAAAGGTAAAAGTCACAATTTGAATGGTAGGGATATACTTGAAGGAAACAATGAGATCTCAGTCGTACTCCAAGCAATGCTGGTTATACTGTTGGTTGCCAAGTCTGTGCGATTATTGAGAAAGGGTGCTTCAAGTCACTCTGACTCAGCTAAAGCAACGCTCTGTGCCAGACTTAAATCCTCGCCATAGCCATTGTCAGAATATAGAAAAAAATCAGTTTTCTTTTAGCAGCTGTGCATTCAGTAGAAAATGGTAAAGCTTTTAGAGTCACATTTCCTTTTAAAAAGCTCCCAATTCATGGTTTGAAATCGGCATACAACTGTAGGTTCCTTCCATTCTTGTAGAGTTTCACACGCACAACAGGTTTGACTGAGGAATGATAGATCCTAGTTGCGTTAGCAGTAAGGGGTGTCAGTTATTAGGTTAGGTTAGGTTAGGTTGGGTTGGCTGACCCCAGGGGGGTCTCACATAGACCAAATGAGTGGTCCATAGTGTTATCAATCCTGGAATTTCTTACTGAATCTGAGTAGGTCGACACTTATTTGCTCCGCAATACATTCCAAGAAGGGAAACGACGCGGATCCAAGGCAACTGACTGTGACTGACTGTGATCTATAGAGAGCAGGGCAGTGACACAACAAGTGCTCCAGGGAACCCTTGTTATTGTCTTCATTACATCTCGTGCAGGCGTCACTTGGTACCAAGCCAAGCATGAGACGGTATGAGACGGTGTCCCGTGAGTACCCCAACTAGTAGCTTGCAATCCTCTCTAAGGAGTGATAGTAAAAACTCTGTATTCTTGTTGTTATGTCTGCGAAGCATGATTTTTGCGAGAGATGCTGCATCTCTCGAACATATAGGTATATAATTATATATACATTGTCATCTTTGAGATATTGATTACACTAATGGTACAGTGGCATAGAAAACCTGACATACTATACGACTATAGTCATCAATAGATTGTATACACAACCTGCCCAAATCAAACTACACAAAGACAACATTCACTCGACACATTCAATACAGATTGAACGAACAACTGTGCAATCTGTCTGTATACTCAGCTTTTGCAAGGATGCAGAAGAAAGCTTCTCATTATAATATTTTATACTGCAAAGTAGTTTGTTGTAGATAGTAGAACATATATGAGAACTTATGGACTAAAAGGTGAAAACCAAGTTTTAGCAAAACTAACAGCCTCTACGTTCGGAGGTCCATCGTTATTTTGACCCTGTATGAAAAAATATGGTATTTGGGCATAAATGCAGTATAGCGAACCCTAGTGAAAAAAATAAATGAGTATGCTTTTATATAGAGGGTTGGCTCCTGAATCTAGCAAACTAAAAATTTTGCCGGGGAAACGCCCACAAAAGGCGTGGCTCGGGGTCAAAGTTCAAAGTTTTTATCAACAAAATTCATTAATTAATTAATTAATCTCCAACTGATTTACACGATATGGGTATCAAACGAAAGGTCTTTTTCATACCTTTCAATTAATGTACAATATTAGATACGTAAAATGCACTTATAAAAAGTTTTAAGCAAAAAAAAATGTTTATACAAATTTTTTTAAAACGGATTTTTTTCTCGAAAATATCCATAATAAAGGTGCAATAAGTTTGTTACCATATTGTAGCCTGTGAAATTCCCTTTACAATGATTTAGATTCACAAAAATACGCTCTATATGGCCTAATTTTCAGTTTTTTTTCATGAGGGTTCGCTATACTGCATTTGTTCCGGTATTTGTTGGTCGATTCGACTTACGATGCACTTCCAGTTTGAACGATATTTGTGCAGGCACACAGAAGAATAAAATAAAACTTGTCTCCCTAGAGGCATATAAAAAGTCAAAAAGTTCACACAAGCATTCTTCAGTTAGCGTAAATATCTCTGCTCTGAATTAAACCCAAACATTCATTTATTTTAAATACGTTTAACAACGCTTTCAGGCATTCCATGGCGCTTCATTCAAGTCACTTGTTGCATGCGCTGTCAAAGCCATAAAGCTAACGTAATAAGTGCTTTCGTAGCTCATTCAAATCTGGCCAAGTGTGGCCACACAAATACTACCACAGCCAAATCAGATGCGTCCATGAATTATAAATGTGACATTAAACGGGTATTTTCTGCGTGCCAGCAACTCAATGCATAAATAATAAATTAATTTAGTAATTGGCTAAAGTGGTCCTATTTCAATTTGTATTTCAATGGCAGTTAAAGAGTGAATGTTAACAAGTTAACTGGTTTACATTCGCTTCGGTGATAAATGCATTATTTGTACAATGTGTACAACTATTAAATTGCATGCCTTACCCGTTCGGGGTAGCCAACATTCAAGCGCTTCACACACATTTACAGCTTTCGATCAAAAGTCAACTGTGAAAATTGTTTGCCTACTCCGCAGATACGGCACGCTTCGACTGTCATCACTGAGGACGGGCGTCATGACGGGAACGCGTTATCTCCTGCTGTTGCTGCAGCTGTTGTGCGTGGTGTGGCACGCATGGGCGCAACGTTCACCGTACTCGCTGCAGGCGGCCGTCGATGAATTGCACCGTCGCGAGGCGGCCAAGTATCCGCTGAATGCTCCACCCTCACAGCAACACTACTTTGGCAGCGCACTGGGCGGCGCCGTCGATCAGGATTACTGGGACGATGGTAAGCGCACATAAATGTGTATGTATGTGTGTACGAGTACAGCGCCATACATAAATACAAATACTACTGTACGAGTATGGTATGCGAAGCTGTGATGCGGCAAGTGAAGGCTTCGTGATAAATTGAAAAGTTCTACAATTCATGGCAAATTGTAATTCCAACAGAATGTCAGGCGAAAACGGTTTGCTGCGAACTGAGCACTTAAATGGAATACTTAGTGCTTAGTGCTTTTAAATGAAAACATATTTCACCTATAACGAACTCGAGTAGTGTAGTTATTTACAATTGTGTAAAGTAATTAAAAAACGTCAATTCTCATGAGGCAACAAAGACTCCTTTATTACTTCATACTTAGAGTTCTTTCACAAATTCCATGTCAGCCAAAGGGTTTCAATTGGTTAATCATAAATTTACGTTACCAAATCGCTACAAAAAAAACTTGCTACGAAATTCTTATAAAATTACCAAAAACAAAAACAACAACGCCTACACATAGCACCTCCCACACCTATTCCGTAGTTTACCTCTTTCAAAAATCCATTCCCAATTCGAATTTTATTTTCGTAGTAATTTTTGTTGTAGTTACATTGTTGCTCTTGGCTATAAAACATTCTGATCAAATGACAGAACTCAGAATAAGTCATTTTCCAAATCCAGCTCCTTAAACATCCCAAGTTCAAAAGAAAGTAAAAAAAAAATAAATAGAAAACGTCAATGGCCAATAAGTCCTGTCAATTGCATGCATCCAAATTGTTAAACCCCATCGTAATGTACACTATCCACTCTTCCCCACTTACAGATTCCGAATACCCAGCAAACACCAACAACAACAACAACAACTACAAGAATCGTAACCGTCATAAGTTAAATAAAGCGCTTGCCAAATATTTGGAACGTGAAAATTATGATGCCGATCATGGTGGCCTAACCTTGGGACCATTTGGCGGCTATGAATTTGATGAGGATAGTAATAATTTTTTCCTTAACTATCCCGAAGAAAAGAAACGCTCATCCTACTTTAGAGAACGTGACAATAAGTATGGTAAGTAAGGACATCATGCGCCAAGTGACAGGAATTGTGTCATGTACTCACTGTACATGAGGTGACCATAGTGCTTGAAACAGAGATAAAGCACTTTTAATGCTCTATTTACATAAATAGATAAAAATAAAAAAATAAGAATATAAGAATAAATAAATATTAATAAAATAATAAATAAATAATAACAGCCCAATTCTGTACACTTGATAAATTCACCATATTGACTATTTGTCAAGAATTGGCATTCTATTACTAACAATAAAAGCTCTTTCCTTGATAAATTGTCAAAAGTGTGAATGCTATTGACAACAGCTTACAAATTGAAATTTTGCTTATTGAAAATGGAAAAATTGTGCATGTTAACACTTTTAGCGGTTGAGGAGGATAGAAGAGAAGAAATCAGAAGCAGAAGAAAACAAATAATTTGCCTTCGTTGGGCGAAGAAGAATTCATGAAGAATTGTTAGCTGACTAGATCCTTGTGTCATCGATTAATTGGACTTAGCGCCACATGACACACAGAGAACTTCGCTATCTTTGCCCATACGCGTTCTGGCAGGATTGCATTTTTTTGGACATGGATCTTACCAAAAATGCGTTGGTAATAACTGTAATTTGCCTATGAGCCAATCATCTGTCTCACAAAATGATAAGAATTTTTAATAACAATTTAAAAATATTTTCCAAAATTACTTCTCTTCCATTTTTTATTTGTCTAATTTTTGACAATTTGACAGCTATCGCATATTCACCTTATGTTGAAATAAATGAGCTTTTTACTTTATCAATGTTGCATCAGAATGTCAACAAAGCTTTTGCTTGATAAAAATCTTCACAAAAAACCTTGATAAAAAATTTGTCAAGAATACACAGAATCAGGCTGTTAGAAAATAAGAATAAAAAAATTTTTAAAAACCCTTACAGTAAAAAATATAAAAAAGGTAAAAAAATCGTCGGAATGTTTCTTCAAATTCATAACAATACAAATGCTTTTAGTAGAATTTTTACTAATGGCTGCAATTTTTTCAAACGGAAGTGCCCTGAAATACTAAGCAACACCTTAAATAAGTGCTTAAGAAGAAGAGGATATTACAAAAGCAAAAATTACCTAGGCTCTTATGCTGACCACAACAACAACAACACTTACAACTACAGAAAGTCGAAGCAGGAAACTTATGCGACCATACAATCAACGCGAATGCGTGAGTCGCACGTACGGCCAGGCTTGACAAATGCATTCACTCGGAAACACATTCGACTCAATAGACGGCGACCGCAAAAAAAAACAACAATAATCCTTCAGTGGGTTTGGGTGCGGTGAAAGCTTTTACAATTCGTCCATTTATTTTATTTTTTCTGTTTTCTTTTTGTTGTCTAAGGAGATAAGTGTTGGTGGCACTTAATGCGGTTGTTTCCTAAAACTCGCTGATCGAAATAATTCGTCCTGAATAAATTGATTTCGCCGGACGCTGAGTGCCTTTAGCTTCGAGCCATATAAATCTCAGCCACAGTGCACATCTAACGTCCACACATGCTCACTCGAAACTTGTAAATCCATATATTTAATTTGCATTTTCACATACGAGGCACGTTTGTGATTCGGCGGCGCTGATGAATTGCTTTAGCCACATTAAAAATCGCACGATGGGCGCTCGCCATGTTGGCTGCTGTCAAGGTCGAGTTATTGTGTTAGTGGCTTGGCGGTATTGATGTTGTTTGCTGCGCTGCACTTGAGGGCAATGAATGACCTTTTTAATGACTAACGGTCATGTACACAATTGCCATACGTTAAATCGTTTCATTTCTTCTACACATTGCAGACAACGCACCCGCATCGGTGTTTCGAGAGCGCGAAACGCAGGCCGCTGGCGGTCCGGAACATTCCGAATTGACCGAGCAGTTTTTGCGCGAGATCGAGGAAACACAGGAACACGAACGCGAGGAACGCTACAAGGAGGCGTTGCGCAACCTCTGGGAGAAGTACCAACAGCAGGAGAACGAAATCGAGGGCGATCTGTTCGAGGAGAAGAAACGCGTGCGCATGCCTCCCTACTACATGCTAATGCAGAAGAAACGCTCCTACCCGGTGCTGCCCTGGTTGCCGTATTCGGAGCGCAAGAAGCGTTTTCCCGTTGCCAAACGGTCGACAAAGCGTTCGGCCGGCGAGAGTGTCGACTTGGGGAAGACAGATGAGAAGGTTGCCAAAGAACTGAGCGAACTGTTTGGTGCGCCCAGCGAGGAAAAGAAGAAACGCTCAGTGGATGATCAGCCAACGAAAACGTCGTCAACACGTGCCCCCGACACCGCGTCTACCACACTGGGCGATATGCATTTAGAGATGCCCGCCAAGAAGGACAACGCAACCGAAGTGGCCACCAAGACCGCACCAATCGCTGAGGGACACGAACACCACCAACACGGACTGCATGGACATCATGCGCACGGACACGGTGATCACAAACACCACAAGCGCAGCGATCACCATGGCTCGCATGAAACTCACGAGGAGGAGGAAGACTCTGAATCGGAGGAGCACGACGAGCACGAGCCGGAAGAGGGAGAAGAAGAGGAAGACGAAGGTATGATTCTTACATGAATTTCATTTATTGAATAAATACACAAATCTCCCATGTTTAACCTAAAACAGATTTCGAAGAGGAGGAAGAAGAGGAACGGAAAAAGAAACGTGATATCGGTGAGACAAAGCACGCAAGCAAAATTGAATCGCTCAAGATGGATCAGAGTTTCCCATCGGCACGGACAAATCTGCGCAGAAAGAAATCCATACAATGGTCGAAATACTTTGGCATTGACCGCAAGAAGAAATCAATCAAAAGGGATAATGATTTAGAGTGAGTCAGTGCCGATTTGACCAAGTTTAGCTTCTAATAGTTGTAAACTTGCAGTGCTGAAGTGAAAAAACAAAGCGCTGCTGACGATGACTCGGACACGGAGCCAGAGGAGGAGAAGAAAAAACGCAACTTGGATCCCGATAGACTGGATAATATGGACAAAAAACTGCAATCCATTGAGGATTTCATAATTGACGAGACCATCAAGTACACCGGTGCACATGAGGGTAAAAAGAGTATTCAAAATAATTGCATTAAATTTCTAGCCGAACTCTCTGTACTCCTGTAATAAGGTATAGCCAATCCTGAGGAGATACGCCGACTGAAGGATCACGTGCTGTCGCGCCTGGCAACAGCCTACAGTCTGGAGAAGATGCGACGTGCTTTGGAAAAATTGCGGCAGTCCGTGGATACGGAAAATCACCTGCTGCGCAACGTCATCGAGCCTGAGGATCGGTCAGATGACAGTTTGGAAAACCAGAAGCGTCTATCGGTGAAGAAGGAGAAGGCACCCATGCACGATATGGACCACACAAGGCAAGTGGGAAGAAAATGATTCGCAGAAATTATATATTAATTGTCTGCCAATTGCAGCCTTTCGTCAGCCAATGAAAAGTCCAAGGAAATGCACTCAAATGCTATGATGAGCAGCACATCGGGCGATGCCCGCAACTCCAATGCTGCCGATGACGACGATGAGAATATGAAGAAAAAGAAGAAGAAGCGCAATGGCTACTTGCGTTATCCTGAATTGCCAAATGATTTCAGCGATTTTGAAGAAGAGCTGGGCGCCGGACATTATGAGGCGCTGAACGACGCCTACTTGGGCAACAAAAACTACATAATCGGCTCCAATCAATGTCCGCTGATCGAGTCCATGGCCGAGCGCTGCCGCGGCGTAGACTTGCTAAGTGGCGATTTAAATCAGGAGCTGTTGCCCATTTGTGGCGTGCATCAAATCTGTTATCTATGCGTAAGTGGAGCAGCAATATATAACATTCGTTGTAATTGTAATAATTGGTATGTAATTTTTGGATTTGCTTATGGCAGGGCACGTCGCAAGTATCGTGCGACTATCAGTATTTGGCCGAGGCCGACAACATTTGCGGCAACAACAACGATTGCCAGGCAGCTGCGCGCTCAGTGTTGATGATTCTGCGCGGTGCTCCCGGCCCTCAGCTCGGCCCCAGGGAATGTCTCAAGAACCCTTGCCTGTACAGTGCAATGCGAGAAATTGGACTATAAACATTTTTACAATCCAAAAGAACAGCTAAAAGTTTATAGCAAAACATTAATGAAGTGAATGTTTTCAACTAAAAGATCAAAACTTAAGTTGAGTTGGCAAGAATTGACACTTCTTGCATTGTTTCATACAGATGCGTTCAATTTTGCCATTTTAGAAGCAAAACAAATCAAATTTCATTTTCGAAAATACTACAATAATTCGACTAATTGAATGCTAATCAAAATATTTCGAACGGGGGCACATGGAATGCACTCAACTGGATTGATGCTAAGAGACTCTATGATAATAATGCACATAAAAATACACGAAAGACATGAGGTGATGAGGAGTGGTTTTCGGTTTTTAAACATTGACATTGTTTTTCGGAGAATTCAACTAAGTGTTTATTGTATGAATTTTTTGAAAATTTAAATGTATGTATTTATAATGAATTCGAATGTATAAGTATTTATAAATATTATATGAGATGTACTTAAAGTTTATCAAATTTACCAGTGTCCAAGATGCTATGCATACATTATAAATGTACCCACATGCAATTTGCGTTGTATGTATTATTGTATAAAATTAACGACAAAAACATTTCCACGGAAATTATTCAGCAGGCAGACGAACGACAACAATGAAGTCTCTAATTTTGGCTAATGTGTAAACGTTATTGTATGTTATTTAACGCATCTATTTGCGGACCTTAGGCATTGTTAAAGTCGGTTGGCGAGAGCGACTGCACTTGGAGAATAAAATGGCAGCTACAAAATGGTTTTATTATATGAGACATTTGGCCACAAATCACATGCTGACACGTAGTTTTTAGACATCGTTAACAACGGGTTAAAGCCGAGCTAACCAATGGTTATATATTCCAAGCGAAACAAATACATAACATCGCATTGAAAGTTGAAAACTAGGTATTTCAAAACCTTCAAGTAGTCCTCGGTACAAGAGCATTGAACCTGTAATATTTTGTCCAAGTTCATATAATAGAACTGCAAATTCACATACATATACACATATTGATAGCATGAATACATAAGTGCAACTATACATACATGCATATACTTACTATATACAATATAATACCACTAACATTAATTGCAACTAAAACAAGCCACTACATTCATTTACTCGACGTTTTAGATGTTGTTCCAAGTCATAAATGCCAACACAATACTATACAAATAACAGTTCCAAATTTTGACCATTTAGATTTGGACAGACATACAAAATTCGAAACCAAGAAATAAATAAACACACGAAACAATATGCCCGCGTTCGCGCGTGTGTAGGATAATAATAAATATCGATTAGGTTTTCAGGAAGTTACAATATTTACAATACCCTCATATGTATATGTAATGCTAGTTTTTGCTAATATATTTCAAAGCGATAATACCAAACAAGCAAATGAAAACCAAATAGAAATATACACACTATATATGTATATTGAATTTATTGTAAAGTGGGGAGTAACAAATAAAAGTAACATCTAATGAAGCACACGAATCTCAACCAAACGGCATACGAAAACAACAACAAAAACATCCAATAACAGATACCTACATATATATGCACATGAAGTGGAAAAAGTGCAACAAATGAAGATATGAGCCAGAGGCTGGGCTCTGCATATACGCATACATGTGAAAAACCAAATAATAAAACTTTGAAATACACCCAAATACACTGAAAGTGACTTTTATTTGAAAGGCAGACAAATGCACTTTGGTGCTAATGCCTTTCAATGTTTTCCACTCTGCCGGAATCGTTTGAAGAAGTATACTTTAATCATTGCTTTAATATAAAAAACAAAAAATATTAGGTACTTGGGTTAAAGTTTAGATATGTTGTTTTTATGTGAGCAATGGCAGATTTATCTGACTATGACAGTGCAATAACAGATAAGACCGAACTAGCAACTAGCAATTATTATGGTAAATGCTTTTGGTTACTTACCTAACTGGCCATAACAACCCGTTACCGGGTTACGGCCTGTCGCAAAAGTACTCTCCAGATGCCTCTTCCTTTTCTAGTTGATCACACCGAGAGATGATAGGGCGTTGTCGACTTGGTCCTTCCGTCGGAAACACGATCTCCATTTTAGCCGTTGACCTTCAACTTCCGCGTCGAACGGCATCGCCAGCCGCTGGATGTTGCTCCGCTGTGCAACGTCCATGTCTTTAACAGCTCATTGTTGGTCTAGCCCTCATCCGACGTTCAAAAAAACTCACACATAAGATGTTCGGGTGAAATTTCACCCATATGGTACTTTGTATTGTTGTAATGAATTTTTTGACCAAGTATAATAAAAAATCAGTTGTTATCTTTAATCTTTATTATTATTATATATATTTATTATATTATTATTATCTTTGTAATCTTACAGAAGTTAACAAATGTTTCTATATTTATTGCAATTAGGGCAATTAGGTTAGGTTAAGGAGGTTCTCACCTTGTGGGGGGAAAAAAAACGATTTTTTTTTGCCTTATCGTGTAGATATATGTTTCAAAAATGTGCTCCAGAAATTTCAGATCAAAATCTGAAAAATTACAAAAGTTACAGGCCGTTACATAGAGCAGTGTAGAGCACCGGCCGAGCGAAGCCAAAACTTTAAACGCGTTTTTCTGAGAACCACATTTTCGGACCTAACGGAAGTGATTGAAGGCGCTGGAATGAACCAATCGTCACCAAATTTTTTTTAAAATGTTCCTTAGGGTTTTTTCTAATAAACGAACCACGATCAGCCAAAAATATTGAAAATTGTTTATTTAATAAAATAATAAGTGAACAAAAAAATGCGAAAATCTTAATTTTTTTTTCAAAACCTCATAACTTTTGTATCATAATTTTGATTTTTTTTCATGATCTTGGTTCATTCAATAGATAATACGGTACACATTAAGAATGTGTTCGATTTTTGTGTTGCGGGACACCTCCTCGCCGACATGCCGCCACTGATGGACGCCCCCTCCCCCCCTTTTTTGATTCATTCAATTTGAAAAATTGTATTCTCTAAATAAATGTGTGTTCATATCCAGAAAAAAATTTCAGCTTTGTATCTTTAACCGTTTTCTCAAAAAAAATTCCTAAAAAAATTGCACTTTTTCGGATCCACAAGGTGAGAACCTGCCTTAAGTTAGGTGGCTGCATCTGTAAGAGATACACTCGGAGGCCTATTATCAGACCCGTTGTGATACCTCATATATCTGTTTTTTCCTCAACATATGTTACAGCACACATTTCAAACGGATGGGGAAGGGGGCAAGGAAGGTCAGTAGTTAACTAAAACTTTGTGTTCACTACATGTATACTTTTTTCAAGAATTGCAAGCAGAATATGCCTTTCGATCGTTTTTGATACCAAATTGGCACCGTGTTTCAATAGTTATTTACTTTTTTACGCTCTCATTTTCTGACAAGGTTTGGGAAATTCGCTGTATTGAGATAAGAAGTCAGCATGAAGATTTTCCTTTCGGTAACGTTGTTCAACGCAAAATCTTTAGCTTTACTAAACTCAAATCTAAGTCTTCAAGAAAGATTCGCCGCTTGTACTTTTTGTTGTGATGCCAGCTGGGATCGACAGCCATTAGTTTTTCGCTTGACGGTATAGTTAGTTACCGACCAATTGGTCTAAACGGTCAACTACTGTTTTTGACGTATTGTAAAACGATATAATTTCGGATAATTTTTTGTCACCCACATTTCCTGGTTATGATGAAAAGTACTCAAAGGGGCATCTTCCACGAAAAGGCAGCAATTGTTTACTTAGTGTGTCCTTTTCATAGGACATATACAGCAGTTGTCGCTAAACCCACTTTTCTCATATATCTCTTATGGGTGTTAACGAGCTTCATTCTTGATTACAATCGTTACGTTCTTGACGAGGGTTTTGTCACCGACAGAACGAAAAATTGGTCTGCCTGTTGTGTAACTCTACAGATTAACAAGAGATTATCCATTCGACTTATAAACACCACTCAAAATTGAAATACCAAAATATGCCTGAATATCACCATCGCTGATCCATACACTGCGAAAAACTCGCAAACCTTCAACATTAGTTTTGCCAGTTACTATCTTTAACATTGGTCTTCATTGGCATCTTGTATTGCTGACACACGACTTCAAGCATAGCGAGTTATACCAACTTTAGTTGAAATAATATAATTGCCTCTTACTTTTCCGTTGAGTTCAGGAGGCCCATTGATCCATAACAAGGTTTTACCTATAAAAGCAGTTCAAAACTTTCAATCCAGTGACGTAATTTTATGGCATTTTAACAAGGAATTACCAAAAAAATCACGTAAATCACGTTTGCTTAGATTTCGCAAATACTTAAGCAACTCCTTCTAATATAAATTTCTTAAATTTTTTTATCTGTCAGCTGTAATGCACAAACATCTAAGTTGTAACAAAACACTTTTTACTGTGATAGTTCTACTAAAACATACAAATTAGTCAAACATTAAACATTGTTTTCTAAATCTAAAATTAAAACAAAAATATCTCACGATGAAGAAAATGAGAAGTGAAATAATTCTGACTAAAATTAGATTTATTTGTTTTATTTTATGAACATGCATTTTTTTTCGAAAAATATGTTTAAAATTTATAGAACTTAATATTCGTGTTCCTTCTTTTGCCTTCACATCGGAAAAAGGAAATACACTCTATTACTTTGCTGAGCTACTACAATTTTTGTATGTGTTCTGTGATATTAAATTCATTACTCTGAAAAATCTTTAAATACGGTACTATGTAATGTTTCTTCATTGATAAATATTTCATGTTTCTAAAGAATAAATTCTTAAGACCTCTTAAGAACAGTCCGCATCGACCTATGCCAGCGATAACTGCCTATGCACCTCGGCGTAAAACTTGTTGTTGGCACGCAATTACGATTTTCATTCATTGCTTCACCCTGTGCACTGACATTTCCGTTAAATATGCAGTTAAATCAGCTGGTTCCAAGTAATGCCAGAAACAAAGTTGTAAAAATTTTTGTCGTGAATAAATTGGTTCGGAAAATGTCATAAAAATCTATTTGTTTTCCCGTCTACACCTAAACGTACAGCATCAAATACGAACGAAAACGATCAGTCCACAAGCGAAGAAGTGGAAGCGAAAGAACTGCAAGCAGCAATCAAACTGTACTAAGCAGAAGAACAAACACAAACAACAAAATTATTCGTCAGCAATTTGTTCAAAGCGAATCTCGAAATCGACTACGTAGTCAAAGTGCCAGTAGGAGCGCGTCAATTGTGATTGAGAATTACGCATTCGGATAAAAAGAACTTTAATATTTCGAAAGATCAACACCATTATGGAGGATGTTAAAGTAGATATGAGTGGCGAGATGGATGTGCCGCAGGAGAAGTCAAAAGCACCATTTGACTTCACCAGGTACGTAGCCTTCGCGATGCTTCGCTCTGTCGCTTCATAACTCACACGATTCTTTGCAGCTTCACACAATTTCAGCGCATTCCCAGCCCACTTGAACTCATACAAAAAATACGCCAGTCCATACGGCCATGGTCGGAATTTATCAACACGTCCAATTTCAAGACGGCGGTCAGCATGCCACGCCTCACCGGTCGCTTTGTGCGCAATCTGAGCTACTTCCAGAGCAATTATGTCTTCATATTCATCGTGTTGATGATCTACTGTCTGTAAGTAACCATAAATTCCGGCTAATCGGAAATGTTGACATTCTACTTTCTTTGCATTCGGTAGCATCACTTCGCCACTAATTTTACTGGTGCTGGTGGGTGTAGCCTTCGCGAGCCACAAAATCAGGAAGGCGCAATCCCCGGTCACTATTTTCGGACATCAGTTGACCGCGAGTCATCAGATAATGGCTGTGAACATCGCTTCGTTACCGGTGCTTTTCTTGGCAGGTGCTGGCGCTGTGCTATTCTGGACATTGGGTGAGTACTTTCTTCGTATGCGACTTGAGGTGACACTTTATCAGATTAATATTAACAATCATTGCAGGTGCGTCATGTTTCGTAATATCTTTGCATGCCATATTCTATAACATCGATGCAATTGTCACCGAAGAAAACGAAGGCTTCCTCTCAGAAGTGGTTTAAACGAATTTAATATGGTGGCAGAAAGCAGAAAGCTTTCTTGTACTTCTCAACTCGAGTACTTCTATACATTTGAATGCCAAAAAGGGGCCTTAATATATTTAGCAATCAACTATACAGTATCCACAATTTACGTTATTGTACTTTATATTGCTTACACATACAGCAGGACATTTCTTTCCCAGTTGCTGTAACGTTTTCGGTGTGTAAACGATTTGATATATGTAGATAGGAAATTTATGCCCATTTGACAATTAATTGCACATACCGCACCAACACATAATCACATCATATACACTCAAAATATAAAAACAATAAAAGGACCTAATCTCAAAACTAATTTTGTGGCGAGTGATAATCAACTTTCAACAGCTCAGATTTAAATTTCGGAAATCACCAATCATCGAGCGGAGCGGACTAACCTAAGAATGGTAAGTAAGCACCCCCACTGTCACCTACAAAAAAATTGCAAACTGTTTTTGTAGTTTTTAGTTTTATTTTAAATCTGCTTTCACACAAAACTTCGTATCATCGTGGCAAAAATGTTCAAATTTTTTATTGTGGATGTTCCATTCCAACTTAAAATTAAATTCAGAAAAGATAAAAAAGTGGGGTAAGACGGTTTCTGCGTGACTAATCCAAGATGGAACAAGAAATATCTGAAGTTGGCTGATGTGTTGTTCAGTTCAGACAATGAAAGCCATTTCACTGGCATTGCTTAAAATGCAAACATCCGAAGAGAAAACGCTTTCAGTATCTAGTAGTTAGCGTCGCATACGCTTAGGACGATGACGAGCTCGACGGTGACTTGGCTATGCGCTGCGCATAGATGCGACGCAACAGCCGATTTCCACATAGGAATGTAAATACTGCAATGGGAATTAGCAGACGTAGTGTCTGGAACATGTTCAACTTCAGCCAGAAAATGCCGAACAGCGCCAAAATGCCGCCAAATCCCAAGTGGAAACCAATCGTGCTGGGTGCCAGTGTGAAGTTGGAGATGTTGATGCCCATCTTCCCCCAGAAAATGAACAGCAGGACCAGTGGCGTTAAGCACAAACCAGTGAACACGTCGGATACGAAACGCGGTGGTCGCTTCTCTGGCGGACGAAACTGGTGCACAATTTCCGGTAACACACTACGTGTTGTTTGCTTCTTGGTGTTGTCTGTAAACGCAATAAGAAGTTTAGTTACCATGTGTTACATTTTAAACTGTAGTGCCATAACTTACCGGCTTCGTGCGCAAATTTCAGCTGCACATTTGCCACGTGCCATTGGAATGAATTCGAAAGCGATGCATCGCCGATAATGAGGTGCAGTTGATATTTGCCAGACTTATGGCCGAAGTTGGCAGCGTGAGCGCCAACGTCCATGTCGAACTTGTACGCTTTGCTGCTGTCTTGCTCAGCGACGAAAATTATCTCTTGCTTCGAGTCTGCGTCGTACAACCGCACAAATGCTTGATGCACTGTGATGACCTGCAGGTGAATTTTATATTGATTATGTGATTAAACGCTTGAACGGTGAATTGCTAAGCCCACTGCAGATAAGCGCTGTAATGCAGTGATTTTCAAGTGCGTGAACTACATTACCTTTGTAGTGCCTTCGTCGACCAGCACCGTCTTCAGCAGCAGCTTTTGGGTGTTGTCGGCATTCAGCGTTTCCGGTAAAGTATTCGGATAGGTGATGCTCTGCTTTTTTACCGACGAGCTAGCGTCCGACTCGGCCACACCCACCTCCAGAGAGTGCACTTTCACACGGCCCAACACTTTAAACTGCAGTTTCTGCGTGAAAGTGTTGTCCGCACTAATATCGGCTACATATATGCCACGCGTTGGCTTGTAGGCCGACAAATCGGTGCCGAATGTCGTCTTATCCGATGACTTGGACACGAATTTCACCTTTTCGGCCAGCACTGTGTTGTCTTTTTTCAGCAGAATCTTGCCAAAGACATTCTGGGGCGCTGGCGACAAAGCCTTGCCCAACAGGTCCACTACAGCAATGCTGAGTTGCGGCGAATCGGCCTGCAGTTGACCATTGCCGATTAGCTGTATACAAACGGGTGCAATTTGGCCAGCTGAGCTGAGAATCTTCAAGGCTTCAATGAGCACGTGAGCCCCCTTGGACGACTGCACAGAACGGCGATTAAGGAAATAATTAGCCAGCTTGACCGCTTGCTCGGCATTTATGGGCGCCGGTTTATTGAAAGCTTTGGTAACACGGAAGGCGCCGTTCACTATCAGCGCTGTGATGCTGAGACCGCCCTCGAATTGCAGCATTCTACCATCGACCTCATCGGCTTGCACAATCGCGTCCTCGACGCGTTCCGCCACAAAAGCTGCCGGAGCTCCCAACTCGGCAGCCACATTGAATGCATAGCCCAGCGTGACAAGCGAGTCGTCCTTTTTCAGCAACTCCTGCAGCGCCTTTGCAAGCTTCGAGGTTGTAGCCTCGTCGATTTTGACGCCCAACGCCTTTTGAGTAGCCACACGATAGTAGATTTCCTGCGAGGAACCCAGATCTTTTCTTAAGCTGGAGTACACAGCGGACACTATTGCCTCGGGCAGTTTGTCGGCACAACGCAAATTCTTATTGGCGCCGATCAAATAAAAATCTTTCTCAAAATCCTGAAAGCAACACAATTACCAAATCAATACCAACAGTGACCCGCATTGGCTGTTCAACTCACATTCATTTTCGACTCGGCGTGCAATGTGCCGATTTTCTTGCACAATGCATTCTTATCGTTGGTGTTGGTGGCTTCTATATTCAGGGAGGAATAGTAAATGGCCTGCAGATCGCTCGATGCAAAGCCATCGCTGAATACCCGCTGAAGACGAGTCAAATCGTTCTGGCCCAGGTGGCTGCTCACAGTGCGTGCACCCAGCGCCGACGAGCTCCATAACAGCGCCAGCCAACCGACTACCAGAACTGCAGCGAGAACAAAATAAATCAACCAATGCCAGTAAATTTTCCAAAATGTGATCTTTCGTCGCTGAAGCGATGGTTGCCGGCCGCGACCGAACCCAAAGCACGCTTGTTCAGCCGGCTTTTCGGTTCGTCAGAACGGCAGCGAAACGCCCACTTTCGCTGCAATGCCCAGCCATTTTCTACTCGCCGTCATCTACTCACCCAATTTGTACATTGTGCTACGCCCTCACTTGCCGATTCGAGGATAATATTCAATTATATATAATATTTAATAATTTCTACTGCAAAAACTTCGCACCGCGACCACAACTCACGGTGTAGCGAAATGCCAGACACGTCAACGCAGACACAGGTGACAGTTTACCGCAAGTGCGAGTGGCAACGCCAGCTTCGCGCAACGACTATCTCGCTCGCTCTCGTGCAAAAGGTGCCCTCCGAATTGTAATAGCTCACGAAGCAAATGTATTGAGAGAAATGTTGCGGCCGATTTGTTTCGAATTTGTTGTAAATGATTAAAGATTCGAATATCGGGTTTTCTTGGCAAATATTCGGAATTTTGCTCAAAATATCTTGGAAAGTTTATTTACATTTAAAAATGAGAACAATTTCAAATAAAAAAATTACGTTTTATATATCGAAAGTGTAAAAATCACTCAGCCCCACTGCTCAGTTCGCTCTTGGATTGGTCTTGTTATTAGGTAGCGTTTTTTGAAATCTTTAGTTACATCGCCTTCGTGATTCCAAAGAGTAATTGCCGTCGTACAGTACAAGGGATAACGGTTCATTAGTGCCTCTTTGGCGACCTCATCCTCTTTGGGTATATGCTTGCAGAATTCTTCGAAATACTCCGAGTTGTCCTTTACGTCCGAGGGCTGTTGAAGACGATCATTGTACCGAATATACTCGTCGAATAGCTCCTGCCACATAAACTGCTCGAAACAACGCGAACGTGTTGCTAAAAATACGAGCGCATTCAAGGTCTGAACATGGTGGAATTGTACTGAGGGTCTGAAAGACATTTCCCAATAATTGTGACTGCACAAAACTTACTTGTTGGCTTCTTAATTTTCGGTGGACCGAACTCTTCCTTCGTTTCAGTTAACAGGTTTTTCGGGCACGTATTCTCGGCTTGAGCCATTTTAGTAGATTCACGTAAAACAATGCTTGGGAGAGAGCTTCTTGTATTTGTATATTTTGACTTGAGTTCCGAAATTAGTTGATTCACAAAATAGATTTTCCAAGTTAAAGCCGGGTGACATACACTACGGTGATAATCACACGAAAACGTTTGATGTTGTTTGAACTGTGAAACAAAGTTGCCTACGGAGCTTTTTGACTGCCTGCGTATCCTAGAAACAGTTGCCACCATACGAGTACTTCGTCTCACAGGAGCTGGGCTCGTCCCATGATTCGCGTATCATGGTTCGTTTTGCCCATAAGTGCACAAAAACAATAAATATCAGCTAGGATTTTTATTCGTATTCTTTTCATCGTCCTCCAGCAGCAAAGTCACATCTTTCGGTTTCAATATGTAATAGTACACCAACAATGTGGCCACAAACAAAATGCCACTGTAAATAATACCCTGGAATATGAAGCCGAACCACCAGGACTCAAACTCCTCCCTGGCGTACCAAAACATTGTCATGCCAATGTTTTCGCCCATCGTCAGCAAAAAGTATCCAACGAACCACAGTTGGATGCGCTTGAACTTGATGCGAAACTCCACCAGCACAAAGATGAACACGTAGCCCAGCATCATGTAGAACAGCGTCCGATTCAGGTGACCCTTGAAGCGAGTCTCCAGGAATAGGGCCGCCAGCATGATGACATAGTGTACGCTGATCAGTATAAAGAAGGCGCTCGGAAAAAAGACGCAGAACGTGGCTAGCGAGAGCATGCGCATTGTTACGAAGGCAATCCAGCCAAAGAAGGCAATGGTCTTTCCGGCAAAATCATCCTGCTGGATGCCGTTGACAATTTTGGTGGGCCGCGGCAGAAAGAAATCCACCACGTCCTGTGACGACTGTGGCGTAGTGGGCGAAACCGCCAATGAAGTGCGCTTCGATAGCAGCTCCTCTTTCTCTGTCTCGTCGACGCGCTTGATGAATGACTTCGGTGGGTGTGGCACATGCTCCTTGATGTAGAGTTGCGCGTTCATGAGGAGCATGTCCTTGAACGTCTCAAGCTGTGATACAGTTCGAGAGGCGCGTTTGTTACGCGTCGAGCTTCCATCGGAATTGAAGGAGGTGTCTCGACGCAGTTCAGGCGTGGCAGTGTGCCGATCTGGTGACGTTTGCGAAGGTGGTATGGGTGCCGGAGTGTCTGGCACTGTGTCCAGCACTTCAATTTCGTCCGCATTGCGAATCTCTTCGCGTATGCTGGACAATCGCAGACGCGGGCTGATGCGAATCTTATCGTCATCGGTTGCGTTGTGTGGTGCTTTGGCGCCCGTAGCTTTCGGTGTAGTTATTCTTGTTGTTGTATTGTTTTCATTGTCGTTGTGCAGTAAGACTGTCGCTTCCGTTGCTGCTGTCTCTTCGTTCTCCGCATCGACGTCCACTTCGTCGACGCCGTGCACTTGGACGCTGTGAGTTTGCGTCTGTGACAGACCATTCTCGTCGAGCCGATTGGAGTCCTTGGAAGTGTTGCGCTTGAAGTTTTCCATAATTTTCTCCGATTCGGGGAAACTGGCTATGGTGCGCTGCGAGTAGCGCGCTTTTTGTTCGCATTCCTCGCGCAGTCGCCGATTTTGCTCCAGCATCTGGCGGTGTGCTTCGACCTCCTGCGGTGGCGACCAGGGATAGTGTCGGCCGGCCTGTCGCTGGCTTTCGAAGCGCTGATATGTGGTGGTGATGGCGGCAATATCAATGGCGGAGAACACCAGACTAATGGCTTGGACATTGGCTGTTTAGAAGCAAATAGGCAACAGAAACAGTTCAAATGTTTAGCGTTGTAAGTTGTAAGCCAACCCAACTCACTAGTTTCGAAATTGCGAAAGAGATCTTGAGTCAGCATGTGATATAGCTGCAGGATTATTTGCGGCGCCGATTGTCCGTACGCCTGTATCAGATGGTACAGTTCGCATGTGGAACACTCCTCGGCCTTGGCCAGATAACGCATACGCTCGGCGTCGTCGTCATCGTGGAAGAGCGCCTCCACCGCCCAAAAAACGCGCCTCATAAACCTGAAAGATCGTGATAATCGTGATAAGAGTTGGCAATGATAAGCAAACAATTAGTAATGCGTCGGCGACTCACCTGTGAACGGCAAATAACGGGAACAACAGCATTTGCAGCAAGTGGTGCGTCACGAAATTGCAGCGCGTCGGGTACTTGGGATTGGCCCATTGTTCCTTGGAGCACAGCACCAGAATGAACGTGAACACTGGCGGCACGAAAATCAGACTGAGCGTTCCCCAGCCGTAGGCGGGCTGGTGATTGTGGAAGTGCTCATAGCTGACTGCACAGTCGGCCACAATTTGCGCTATGTACACGAACAATTCGAGCGCGCAGGGTATCAGGTAGGAGACGTAGATGTGCGTGTGGCTGCGTATCGGGTAGCCGAGTATGTGCTGAGGCGGGTTGCCAGCATTGGCATCCGTTGGCAGAGTATCGGGCATGTCGTGGCCTTCTCAAAGTAAAAAAAATCGTTTTAACCGCACCGAAATCATGTTCAACTGGCAAAATTCGTAATATGACTAAGAGAGTCGTAACTGCTGCGCAACGCTCCGCTTTGACTGCGGGTGGCCCAATGGCTGTGGACTGTTTTGCGCCGCATCATCGATAAGATAACAGTTGTCAGTGAGCGCGAATGTTTTTGTTTACGTTTCGCGATACTCGGACGGACATTGCCTTGCAGGGAAATCGCTGGTAGTTCGAAATTCCTCTTGCTTTGATTAATTACCCAGTGACAGTGCGGTGTGACGGGGACAGACGCAGTATTACAGGATTACGTAGCCACACGAAATACAAAATACTTGAAAACCACAAATGATTTCTAACAAAACGTTTTTGCTTATTTTTAAAATCAGCCAATACGGCGATAGCATCATTATGGCTTTATTTTTATTTTAAATTCTACAACTTTTACAAAATGCATCGCTTTGATTTACGATTCATACCACGATTTCTTCATCCAGTTGGAGCGCTTGCACGGCTCGTTCAGCACCACAAACGAATCGTCCGCCTGTTTTCTGTTGCTCGCCGCAACGTTCGTATCCTTATCCACATTCACCGTGTTCTGCAGCACCGAGGCGCGTCTGCCGAACTTGGTCGGCTTCTTCGTTACATAGCTGCCCACATTTTCGAAGCTGTCCTGTGCATGGCTTACGACTGCCTGGCGATTGCGTGTCGGGCGACGCTTATGCGGCTGTGTAGGTTTCCCCACCGCGTCAGTCGAGGAATCCGAGCTTCTGCGGTTCACCGCAATCGATACGGCTTTCGCATTGCCACCGCCGTCCGGCTCGATGGTGTTTCGTGTGGGCGTGCGCTCGCGCAGCTGGTAGTTGTACTGCGCTCGTCTGTACTCCGGCGTTGTGATAATATCGGAGTCGATACTCCGCTCCGCTCCCGGCTCGTAGCGTTTTGGTGAGCTGGACTTGAATTTGCGGCGTGGCGAGCGTTGTGGACTTTTGCTGTCGGCGGTGGTGGAAGTTGTCGATGAGTTTGGCAGACGGAAGCACGACGCCGGCTTTCTCACAACCGGCCGCGACCGGGGAAAGTCCAAGTAGGTGTTGCGGTACTCCGGATTAAATTCGATTTTGCCTTTAAGTCGCAAGTATGGCTCGCGACATTTGCCCCGTTCCGGCATCTGCTTCACCTGCGGATCACGAAAGCTCTCGTAGTATTCGGGCACGTCTTTCGAGAACTTGCCGCGCGGGTGCAGGTGATCGTCCGTTTTGAGCGATTTCTCTTTTGACACGTTTTTAGGTGGGTCACGGAATTTCTCACGATATTCGGGCATCTCGATGATGTCAACTGTGTTTGTCAGCTCTTCGGCGCCCGATCTGCGCAAGTTGTCCAACTTCTTGATGGGCGCACTTTTGGAGTAGTTTGCGTACATCTTGAAGCTGTCCTGGTACTCGGGCACACCCGCAAACGCGCCCTGCATTTTGATGTGGCTGATTTGCGGTATGGAGTGTGCCTTCTCGATGGGAAACTGCACAAATTGGCGTCTGTATTCGGACGGCGTGGTGTTGTATTTGGTCTCGGCGGCGCGTATTTGGAGGTGGCACTTCTGCTGTTCTTGCGCGGCTATATCGCGCTTGAATTTGTTTTCGGCCAATTTATTGATGGCCGCCACTTCTGCGGGACTCCGTTCAGTGGCGGTTCTGTGATCTGTGGGATCGGGTTCGATGCGAAATGCTTCGCGTGGCAGTATCATCGTTGTGCGATCCATCATGGGGTAGGAGATGTACGAAGAGCGGTATTCGGGCTCCATGCTGATGTCGCCGCCCAGGCACAAACTTTCGGGGTTTTTTATGGGATACGAGCGACTGCTGTGCGGTGCGAAAAGAGCAATTAAAAAAGTGATGAAGGTTTGTGTTAAGTTGGAGTTGCCTTACAACTTCCAGTCTTCGGGCGTAAACCAATGGAATTTGTCGCGCTGTTCCGACAAATGGTGCATTAAACCCTCCAAATGTAACGAAGTGGAGCGTCTTAGAAGACTCGGTCGCAAACTAAAGTTCCAACGGCGGAATTGTCGCCTGTACTCAGTTTTGAGAGAACTGAATGGAAGCACGGGTTCATTACTTTGGTGCAGGCATATGTTGCTCCTTGTATGGAAGTCTGCAATGAAGCGTGGCAGAGAAAACTACTTCAGTAAACATAAACAGGCGTGTAAAAATGTGTATCTATGTAGAAATACAAAAACCCACCTGGTGGTTTCTTGCGCCTAAAAAATTTCAAATCATCCACGGATATGTATTCATGTGGGTGCTTGATAGTGAAACGATTCAAATGCTGAAATGGATCTAAAGAGATAAATAGAACGTTGCTGTATTCAATCAATTCATTATGTGTGGACCCCTACCTGTCAAGTCTGGTTCAGAGAATGAGCGATTCCAATCCACGTTATTGCTGAAAGTAGACAAAGTAACTGCAGTTAATTATCCATTTGCTCGAAAAATTAATATGCGAACATTTGTAAAATTCAAAGTATTTTTCAAATGGCGTAGAATTTCCCGTTTGACTGTAAGTAAAATTTCAACCGTCGTTGTTAGGTTTCCACAAACAACTAAAAGCTCTTTCCAATTGTAAATGCCTTCATAAGTCTAAATTGCACGTCAAAGTATGCAGAGACTTAATAACAGACAGGAATTTTCGCATGTTGTATCATAACGAAATGCCTGCCAAGACATGGAACAGACAAGCGCCGTCACAAAATGTATGTGATTGGACGAATTGTGCACATGCAACTGTTGACCGGTTGCTAGGCATAAATAACAACTTATTAGGTTTTGAGCGGAGAAGGTCTAACGATATTCGGCTGTGTATCGATATGTTCAACCGACAGTGCATTTCAGTTGGTATGCAGAAAATTGCCATCAAATAATTGAATCGACATTCATTTGAATCCTTAATAGTGCATAAGCCAAGCACATGAAGCAAACTTTCAGGGAATCGAAGACAGCGTGCTGGCAAATGGGTTACGTATATAAAATCTGTACAAAGGCATTAATGTCGTGGGATGTTGTGATTAAGTTCATGAAATAGTAATCAAATTAATTGGTTATTTTTGCTATGGTTGAGTAAGTTGTATAAACATGTTAGGTCTCTGCCAGAAGGAGATCTGCATTATACAGGACGTTATTGATGAGTAAATATACGAAAATTGCTGAGGAAACTTTATAATTCTAAGTATACTAGTTTACATGCTAATATCAGTTCCGTATGGTCTTTTAAATATTCCAAAGTTAAAAGGTCAATTTTTCTTCGCTTACTTACGCCAAGCTGCCTATTGAACTTGGGCTCAGATAGAAAAATACCATCCCACTCTTTCTGATCAATGTTGAATTAGTAGGGTGAGAGTGCGAGAGGACGTCTAGACGGTTTTGGTTAGTCCTGCGCAAACTTCCCGTCAAATGAGTCTTAGAAAGTCGACTTTATCAATTGTCTTTAAATCAAAATCCGAAATGTGTTGTCATGCCCAGCAAAGACAAAGAGAAAATGCTGTTATCCTTCGCAGGATGCGCATGTCGTAAGGTAACCTTATTGGGTGTATTCTCTGATAACTAACTAATTCTTTTTCATATAAGCATTAGAAGGAATTTCACTACCTAGAAATCCTTGACACTTATGCAGCTTTCCAGATTAGACCCGCTGAACTTATCTTAATTATCAGCTTTGATCTCAACTGGTGCACAGTTCTGAATTTTTTTGTTGTTCTGTAGAAACTGAAGAGTTTTAATATTAGTATATATATTTCAATCTCATTACAAATGAGTTTAAATAATTTTAAGGCACATTTCTTCTCGAAAAGTACAGCCAACAAAATTACACAAATTTGGGACAGTAACTTATAAACTGCTAGCAGAGCAACGCGGCTTAGCACGCAAGTTTGAAGTCAATGGGCCCAATAAATAAAGTTTCGTCATATAACACTTTAACCCATGTTTTGGCTCTTTAGACCCCGAATATCAAAAAATCCCGTCTTAGCGAAAGTTTATTGTTTTAAATGTACAAACAGTTCAAATTTCATGTTTGTAGTTTTAGCGGTTTGGGTTGGGCGGTGATGAATCAGTCAGTCAGTCAAATCAAACAATTATGTAGGGGAATTCTTTGTAAGGTGCCACTCTTTGTAAGGGGCCACCCCTGCTCGATTTCGACGTTCCAGCAATCCAAGCAAAAAATTCCTACCGTCATTTAAGGTATATATGTCAACATAAATTTTAATATGGTTTTTGAGGGAACAGACGCAATAGCACAGTCTGGGTAAAAAAAATGTAAAAAAGTGTTGGACTTAGTTATTAATACTTTTTCATAATCCGAAATAATATCCGAGCATATCGCAAGAGGAGAACATTTATTCAATGATTTCCAAAATGGCGTCAAAATGTGAAGTGCCACCTTTTTTTCTTTGTAAAGTGCCACCCCTCTTTTTTCATTGTTTTGTGGTCCTATATCGGTAAAATGACTGTTTATTGCTCGGAATCATCATTAAGATGAATTTAAAGTGTTCTTAGTCAATTTTTGTCTAATCCTATCATGAAGAATAAATTAGTTCAGGTTTGTTTATTAATTTCCATGCAATTATTCGTTTTATTCGTTACCATTCAATTTGCATTTTGCTTTCGGTCATTTTATATTTAATTCAAATTAAATTCAATAATCTTTCATACATTTTCTAAATCACGCATTTTTACTTGAGATTTTTATGTATTTAGCGGTTTTTTTAGGGGGTGGAACTTTACATAAAAAAATTTTAGGGTGTCGATTTTGAACACTTTGGGAAATTGGCTGTAAAATTCGTATTTACGAAAAATTCAAATGAAGTGTTACCTTGTATCATAGCTCTTTAAACCCTCTTTCCAACGGTATATTAACATTGGCGATACGTTAATTTTCTAACGAGTTATGCGCAAAAAAGCTATGGGGTGGCACCTTACAAAGAATTCCCCTATATGTGTATGTGAGTAGTAGGTCGGGTGACACGCCCCTTTTATGCAATACCCAACCTAGTCATCCAGTGGAAGGGTGCGACTCAGTTTCATTGATGTGCGACCTACAGTTCCAAAGGTGCGCGAAAAATTTGAGTCGCAAAAAATTTGCCATGCCCCTCAAATTTTTCCAGTAAAATTAAACATCTATGGGATGACGGTGTACAAAATGGCAATAATTCCGAAGCTATTAAAAACAGGGACCGAAAATAACTGTTATTTTACAATTTTCAAATCAAAAAGGCATAACGAAAAAATTGTCGGTGGACTTTTTCAAATATACCATTATGATCGTAATGCCCTCAGCTTCACGAATATTAAACGCCTTTTAAATTTTAGACTTTTACTATAAAAGTTAAAATTAACTGCTATTTTGTGCCTTTTATTATATCAGGCAAAAATAACTGTTACTTTTGACTTTTATTTTATCGGTAAAAAATAACAGTTATTTTGTGACTTTTATTTTTTCGGTCAAATATATCAGGCAATTTGAATTTTTTCAAAGGCCGTTTGACCGACTAAAAAACTATTGATACCTTTGAAAAAATTCAAATTGCCTGATATATTTGACCGAAAAATAAAAGTCACAAAATAACTGTTATTTTTGACCGATAAAATAAAAGTAAAAAGTAACAGTTATTTGTGCCTGATATGATAAAGGGCACAAAATAACTTTTATTTTTGTCGGTAAAAATGAAAGTTAAAAGATAACAGTTAAAATCTGACTTTTTTGATAAAAAGCCATAAAAATCCCTGATTAAAAAGCCACACGAAGCCACATTAAAAATTTTGGTTGTATGGCCTCGTCTTAATCGTCCTTTATGAAAATCAGAAGATATTCCATATGAAAAATTTAGGTTGTATTGGAGGTGCCACGTCCACCTGTCGTGTCGTATTTGCACTATGTGGTTTACCGAGATTTAGTCAAGACGAACATTCCGTGAAAGATTCAGCTCAATCGGCCACCTAGTTTTTGAGTTTTAGTGTTGTGTGACCAACAAACAAACAAACAGACATTAATTTTTTATATAGTTATAAATGACAAATATTCAAACCATTTTAAATCTGATGAAATTCAAGCAATTCCATTGTTTAATCATTTCACTTAAGATTCCATGACACACAAATAAATATATGTACACAGTTCGTGAATATTTCAAGTAAATAACAACATAGCAACAACTTTGCTGTTAAAAGGGCGAGTAACATTGGCATAATCGGTTGTCCTTGACAACTGGATAACAGCCTTTAATAGTACATAAACATGCAGGTAAACACGTATAGTACATGAATTTCTCTTTTGTACACCTTTTGCTATTTTAAGCCGATACGGGCAAATGGTTTTTGTGAGAATGCGATTTCCGTTTCCGTTTGAATAATGTGAGAATAGAAAATGTGCAGCGCGCATGAACTGCAAATACCCACACCTAACACACACACACACACACGAATTTGTATGTATTTATGCTTGAATTAATATGCACATAGAGATGTGTAGATATATAAAAATGATTCTAAGTACATACATATCTACATTTGTCAGCATATCAGATTGTTGGGTGCAATGCATTTCGCACCACTTTCCTTACCTTACACATTAACATTTTTGTTGTTGCACCCGTGAATGCTTATAAGTTGTATGTTCCCCGCTCTGGACTTGACAGCTCTGAGTGGCGGCGAACTTGTGCCCGAATTCAAGCATTAATACGCACTTGTTGCACATTGGCCACAGCTCATTCGTGCAAATGAATCCATAGTTTTAGGCTCTAAAACTTAAGCAATAAGCGTTCACATTTGCCCTTTGACTCGTCGACTTTGCCATTTCATATTTATAACAACACTGTTTTGTGTGCATGTTTGCTATTTTCGAACGTGAACTTGGCAACTTTCGTGCAGTTGCAAGCAATTTTTGCATGCAAATAAATGACAGCATGCTGCCAAATTGCACAACCATATTACTTATTACATTTCTTTGGCAGTTAGTTGTAGCTGATTGTTCCATGATTTTAATTTTTACCGCCAAAAGCGCTAATAATTAGTTGCAACCGCTTTACTGGTTTGCACATTTTTTATAACACTTCCCAATAACTTTTTTAAAAATGTCTATGCTACTGTCAAAATCGTGCCGCAAAGCATTTTTTAAAAATAATCAAATATCAAAGTTATTTATTATTAGATATTTAACAATAAAACTACAAGGATTGTCCCACGGAAAACGAGACTGCTCAAAAGTAGAATATTGTGCTGGCGCAATTTGTTGCTAGGTACATACAAGTGATAAAGTGATAGCAAACTGGAAGAATAAGCCGATTTTTGTGCCTTTTTTGCAATTCACGTACACAGTCTGTGTATGCTAGCAGTCATCAGCTGTTTTCGCTCCGATATTAGGGATGAGTGTGCAAACTAAAATGCCGCCAGTTGCCTTTCAATTGTTTGCTTTTTGAAGTATGTTTTCATTTATTTTCTGCATTAAATACACAAATTAATTTTTTTGGCTTCATCATATAAATATCATTCAAATAAATACCAAAGAACACAAAGCTAAATGCGTTAAATACGACAGGGTCAACTGCCGCCCTTTTTATTTCGCAGTTCTTCATTTAGCAAATCTCTAACACAGGGTTGACGATCAGATCAGATCAGGTATACTTTTGGTGCTAAATGCTCTAGGTCGAACGCAGGGTTGGTTTTTTTTTGGATGCAGTTTATAAAACCTTAATTTAATTCAATATAAAACATACCCAAGGATTCTTTTGACACTTTTAGGCAATAATATATTTTTATAGTTAGTTTTATATCATACAAACGCATTACGAAATTGCACCAAAAAAAAAATACAAATAAATAGAAAAATTACTTTGGTCACAAAAAATGACTCACACCAGTAACACTAGAAATTTGAAATGAACTAGAACAACAACCCCCTAATAAAATTAGTGAAATTCTGTGCATGGAGTGGTACCGGCTCTCCCAGTTTCCTATCACTTCATCACTGGTACATACATTTGAAAGGCCTATTCATCACTGACATGCTGTCAAAATTTCATGACATTTGGTTCAGTACAAGCCAAGTTTTCGCGCCAAAAGTGGCAGTCTGTTTATAGCATCGGTCGGAAAATGAGCATCGAACAAAGAGCCAATAAGTTTTAAGTTTTGTTTTAAACTTTTACCGAATTTAATGAAACAAGTGTATGGTGGTGATTGTTTATCTCGTGCCAGCGTACATGAGTGGTTTAAGCGGTTCCAAGACGGTCGTGAAGACATAAAGGACGACGAACATCCAGGTCCTATAAATACCGTGGTTACTCAAAAAAAACTTAGAAAAAGTGCGAGGATTCATCAAAAATGAGCTGAAATCGTCATTGCGATACATGGAAATGAAATTGAACAGTGACGGATTCAGGGGGGTTTGGGGTTAAACCCCCCGAAATATTAGGATCGACTTTAAAACTACATACAAATTAAAAGGAATTTTTTGCAATTTTATAAATATTAAAGAATTACTTTTTGAAACCCCCCGAAATATTATTCTGAATGCGCTCCTGAAATTGAATATGTCCGAAAATTCAATTAATCGCATTTTGATCGACTATTTACATCTGCGGAAGGTTACAAATTTATTAATTACGAAAAATAGCTAAGAATTCAACATTGCAAGGACCTCATTAGAGAGTCAAAAAAAGATCCAAACTTAAAATATTCGATTATTACTTATGACGACACGTGGTGTTTTCAATATGATCCTGAAACCAAGCGGCAAAGTGCCGAATGGAAGCACCGAGACGAACTGGTACCGAAAAACAGTCGTCTTGAAAAGTCAAAAGTAAAGTCAATGTTGATTTGTTTCTATGATTCGGAAGACATTATTCACAAAGAATTTGTTCCAACTGGTGAAACTGTTAATGGAGTGTTTTATTGTGATGTCATGAGGCGTTTGCTAGTTCGTATTTGTTCGTGTGAGGCCACACGAACCTGGTTTCTGTTACACGATCACGCACCGTCTCATCGATCCAATTTGGCAACCGATTTTTTGGTCGCAAATTCCATTTTTACCATCAACCACTCGCCCTACTCACCTGACTTGGCTCCGTGTGAGTTCTATCTGTTGGGTAAAATGCATTTTTCGATGAAAGGACAACCATGACGTTAAAGCGATTCAAAAGGCGACGTTCGAAATTTTTAAGACGATGGATACAGATGGCTTCCAAAAATCATTCGATGATCTAATTGATCATGCAAAATCGAAGCAGAAGGAGACTATTTTGAATAGAATGAATTAAAAAAAAATGGGTTTTGTTTTCTGAGCAGTCTCGTTTTCCGTGAGATAGACCTTGTATTATTTTAAAGCTTTCCACTCGTGCAAGTCAAACGGCTCCTCACAAAACGACATTTCATAATTTTTAATTAATAATTAAATATATTTAACATACATAGCATACATTCATCAGCAAAACACATTTTGAGTTGTTTTAGAAGAACGTAAAAAATTTACATTGTTGCATAATCTGTGAACCCCGGATTAATGACCGCCCCATATACTCGTACTGCAAGTACATGAGTAGTTTATCTCTCTTGTAGGTCTCTTGTACTCAACCTTATTGCCTTATTGCCATTAACCCTGCATTACTATCGTCTATTACACTAACGCCGTTACTAACTATGGGTGTAATCCACCCACAACTTTTGATTATCTGTTTTACTTATCCATTGAGGTAAAATAAACAAAAATCAAATTTTTTCGTAATCAGAACATCATAACATGTAAAAACAAAAATAAATTATTTAATTTCGTTAATTCATTTATTTAATATAAACATTTGTTTATGTGCATCTCATTTCAAGAAACAAAAATATGAAATAAAAAGTTGTATTGGGAAAATAGCCACATCTTGCACAATATTTTAGCTATGTTTCTTGGGCTTAGTGATTTAGAAAGCTAAAAAATAAGTAATCAATAATTATTTAATAATTTTTTTCGGATCGAGGTAAAATTTTGCGTAAAAACTCAAACAAAAATCAACAATATACCTGCTACTTTTAAAGGTTACGCCGTGCGACAAAAATCAAAAAATTTCCAAACACACGAAAAAAATCTGTATACTCGCGAAACTAGGGGCCAAATGTAGTAAAACTGCGTTTTTTGTTTTTCTCTCTGACGTCAGGATTTTTTTAACACTAGAAGTACCGAGCGGTCATTTGACGGTTTTCAGTTTTTGATTAACCGTAGCTCGAAAACGGTTTAAGTTACGAATCTTGTTCTCCTTGACTTTTAATATTTTGCACTAACAATATTTTGCAAAATATTAAAAGTCAAGGAGAACAAGATTCGTAACTTAAACCGTTTTCGAGCTACGGTTAATCAAAAACTGAAAACCGTCAAATGACCGCTCGGTACTTCTAGTGTTAAGGGGGCTTTCCCGTTTTTTCGTCGAAAAATGAGGTGTTTTTCAAGAATTAATTTTGGAAAGACAGTTTGATAAAATGTTGTAATTCTTTTTTATTTTGTTTGTTGTTACAATAGTGAGTTGAAAAAAAATTTTTTTTGGAAAAAAAACAAAATGGCCGCCGGCTTGCCAAGTACTTATGTTGCCTTGTTTGGAAAACATACTCCCAGTTTTTTACACTTTTCTCGGGTACGGTTTATCTGAAATCAAATTGACCATCATTTTCATTAATTACATAGTTTTAGTTATCGCACATCGGAGGATTTTTGAAAAATTTCAACTTGGTGAAATTTGGCGCAAATTTGAAAAAAAAATCGATTTTTTTGCAAAATTTTGGTACTAAAAGTGTTGTTAAAAATCGAAATTTCACAATATTGAAAAAATCCTATGATGTGCGATAGAGAATTCATTTGTGAACACGTGAAATTCAGTTTTATCCAAATCGGTTCATTAGATCCGAAAAAAAGTGTAAAAAACGTCACAAAAACATGGTTTCGAGATAAACGCGTTTAAAGAAAAGCGCGGAGCGTACACGAGGCTGTGCGCGCCGAAACATTTTTGGCTATAACTTCAAAACTATTGCATATTTCATTATGAAACTTTGGCTTCATA
Organism: Melieria picta; assembly: GCA_964056695.1. Taxonomy (NCBI): domain Eukaryota; kingdom Metazoa; phylum Arthropoda; class Insecta; order Diptera; family Ulidiidae; genus Melieria; species Melieria picta. The sequence goes on from OZ057400.1 coordinate 14,750,895, forward strand.
TTGTTATAGTATTTATAAATCGATTTCTGTAAAAAAAAAAAAAGATTTTTTGAAACCGAAAAACGGGAAAGCCCCCTTAAAGGACTTTGAAATTTCAAGGATATGTTTATTTCAAAAAATTATTTTAAAAATTGAGCGCATTGAAGAATAACAATATTGGTATCAAATGAAAGTGAAAAATCCTTAGAATCTTAGAAAATGTAATGTTTTGGTGCAAAAGGACGAAGAGGTATTGAAAATGTCCTTTTAACTTTAAACTAAACTTTATCCTTGAATATCCTTGGAAATTTCCAATGGTTTTTTGTTAATATGTCTTAAGGACTAATATGTTCACTACTACATCCTTGAATTTCGTCCTTCTAACTTTATTAGTTAAAGAGATAACAAATTTAATGTTATAAAAATTTTGTTACTTATCCTAGAGCATAATTTTTAAGGATTTTCTAAGTAAATGGTCTATACGTTATTTAAAAAAATTGCGGCCAAAAAGTGAATAAAAATATATAAATGTATTTTATAAAAAATAAAACTTCATTACTAATAATGGGTGTTAAGCATCCAGCAATTTTATGACGCCACTACTATCGTGGGTGTAATACACCCAGTGACTTTTTAAAACAATTGTATAAAAGCATCAGCTTTATTTATGCAAGTGCAATGTACTCTAAAATCTTCCGAAATATGCAAATGTGGATTACATTATAACTTTATGTTGATTTTGGTTAAAAAATCTATATTTTACTAAGAAATTGAACTCACAGGGTGGATTCCACCCTGACGATAGTAATGGAGGGTTAATTAGCTGCAAAGCAAAAGTCGAGAAAGCTTTCTTGGGTATTAACAAAGAAATTAGTTCATTATTACACCATGCTCGGCTTCCTAGACCTAATTAAATTTCCCCTAACTTTTATGGTATCCACGGCAAACTTTTGAGCATTTGCGGCCAATCAGAAGTTATATATAATTTCTGAAGATTTTTAATTGCAAATAAATCTCAGTCAAGCTCGTGCCACATCGCCATTATTGCTGGCGACTTGTTACATTTTCATTTGCCTTTATTTGCATGTCGACTGCGTGTTATGTTTCGCGGTCATGGCTGTTTCATAATAGGCGCCGGCATTATGTACTTGACAACTTCAGATCTGCATAACATATTTTTGGAGTTCACTTTGAAATGTGCCAATCATGCCAGTGAGCACACGAAACACTAAAATGCGTTGTAATAGTTTCATGAGCGTTGAACTGAGGTATTAACCCAATTTGCTGGCACTCTACGCGTTGAATATTTCAATTGGACAATAAATGTGCCCTCAATTTAATTGAGGTCATTTTGAAATTGATTGCAAGTTGAAACCAAAAAAAAAAACACCAACAACCAAACGAATTGCTTTCATTAATCTCCACTTTGTATCCTTTGAATGGTCAGTCGTACGCCTCCACGACGCCACCAGGCCACGCCGCTCTTAACTCGTTGAAATTTCAAATTTGTAAACTTGAAAGGCGGCAAATTGCCGCACACGGAAACGAGGCAAACGTAACGAAACACGCAACGCAATATCAGCGCCTCCGACATTCACTGACCACACTACGAGTACATTTGGGCCAAAGCGAATAATCCAGTGCACAGTAACCAATAATTTACAATGTCATTCGGCTGCAGAGGGCAGCAATAATCGCAAGAAATTTGTTTATTGTTCAGTTTTGTTTTTGAATAATTTCTTGTTTTCGCATGGATCCAGTTAAATGGTTTGCCAGTTGTTGGGTGACAGCATTTTGACACATTGAAATAATGCAATCAAACTCTCGCTGTCCTTGCATTCCGTACAGCAGCGGATAGCTAAAGTTATGTCTGTGTGTGTGTGTGTGTGTGTGTGCGATCACTTTGCTCAAATTCCTGTGCCCAGCACATTTTTTAGTGTTAGCCATTAAAACCTCGCATAAAGCGTCTCCTTCAGCTGCGGCTTACATTTGTATGCATGTGTCCTGACAGCGGGGTCCTTGCGCGAAAACATTTCTTTGCCTTTCTTCTACTTTTCACTATTTTACTATATATTAATATTCGTCTCTGCGTGTCACGCGATGTCTTTGTTTCTATTAAAAGCTTGCAAGCGCTTTATTTCCATTTCTCATAACAATGGGCACGAAGGGATTTCTTCACGGCTGGCGTAACACACTTCCGGCTGGTTGTCGTTAAGTCGTCTGGTGGTGTTGCCTTCCCTCTTGTTTGCATTGTGAGTGTGTGTGCGTGCAACGGAAAGTAGTGCCAAGGTCAGCCAGCCTGACGAACACATGTTTCTGGGTGTTTGAATGGCTGCACGTGATATTTTGACCCACTTGAATACTAAATGAGTGCGTTATGTTTTACGCATTTATTAAAGAAAACATGTTTGGTCGAGTGTTGAACAAATATTTATTTAATTGTATATAATATATACAGGGTGACCGGAAATAACGAGATACAAAATCATGTCCTTTGAAAATAAACATATACAATTTAAAATAAATATATACAATTGACCCGCAATCATGTTGTAACGAAATCGTTGAAATATTTATGTTGTAAGCTCGGCTTTGTCAGATTGTTAGCCCTAAAATGCATAAATGCTCGCCTCAAGAAGAATTAATACATACTTTTCAATAGCAATCCAATATAAATACATTTGTTGAAATTATTGAAATTATTTATATTTATGTTTCAAACCCCATTAAAATGTCTTTTTGTTAGTATTTGGACCAGCCATTTAAAAATTGTGAGCCTTTATTAGAGAGGTTTTAAAGTTCGGTTAGGTTAGGTTGAGTGATAGCTTAGGATGCTCACATAGACCAGTATGGATCCGTTGTGTTATCAAAAGAATAAGGGAAGGACCCCAAAAACGGAAGGATCTTCTTAATGAAACGAACGATACCGTTTATGTCAATGATTGACAGGTTAGACAGATTAGCAAGAACAGAGCCCCAAAGACCCGAGTCTTCTCAGGTCAGCGCTGGACAGTGGCACATCAGGTGCAAAACGTTCTCAGCTGCAGCAGTGTTCATTGAAAAGGAGACCCAGACGTGCCTTTCAACGGTCCAGTGACCGGTTAGAACTGCTACATTAGAGGCGATTGTGTCACGGTCCAAGCGCAGCAGCTGTTTCGTTCTTTTTTGGTTTTACTTAGGCCAGGTTTAAAAGTATTAGAGTAGGTTTTAGAGTTACTTCGTTGGAGTTTTATTTTGGGGAAAGGGGGTTTTTAATCTGAAGTGAATGTGAAAATTTGTTGCTTTACAAATGTGGCTTTCACAAGTAAATTTTTAAGTTAAAACTACAAATAAATTTCTAAACAAAAACATTGTAAAAGCCAAGATTTATCATTATTTTGAAATATTTCTAAGTATTTCTGTATTGCACATGTAATAAGTAGGCAGTTCCGCCTTGAAGCACAATGCAGATTTGTTGCTTTAAGAACAAAATTTTAAACCAAAATAAAAAAATCAGGCAACATACTCGTTAACAGCAGTAACGATAAAAAAATTAACTAAACATATTAATAAAAATAAATAAATAGAAACGTACAAATTGGACATGAAAACAACAGTCCCAGAAGCAAAAAATAACCCGATCTCCAACACATAAAAAAACAAAAAATTGTAAATAAACGGATGCAACCGATTTCCAGGCTAAATATAGTCTGAAGTGTATAAAGGAAAACTCAACGCAGTGCAATTTTTAATAAACATTCCAACACGACTCAACACCGGCATACAAAGCCCGACAAAAACTAAAGTAGTGTCGAACGAATTTGTCGGACTTAATCAGTTCACGCCAGACATTAGCCCATTGGGCTTCATTTCGCAACCGAAATGTTCCTACCTGCAGACTATACGATTGTGAATTTAGCTTTGAATCATTCTGGTCACCCTGTACAATACAAGCCAATTAAAATGGATAGATAGTAAATCGCCTGAATCGTAAACTGTATCGCCAGCGAATAGCGATCTAATCATCGAATTCCCTACGTATCGCTTCTGAGTCAATATTTGCATACTCGGGCTCGTACGTTTCGATGATCTCGGCCTCGCCCAGTACGGCAAACACAAGGAACACCGCATACAGAAGGCAATAAAAAATTCCAATGCTGCGGCGTGCATCAAAGTCGGTCGACACGGACCAAATGAGTACAGAGGCCAGCGAAATCATCAGGAAGATTACACAATTCTCACACTGCGAACCCTGGCCGGACTGTAAATACGCAATTGAAGTACGGATGTGGGAATTTGACATCAGTGCTCATGTACCTTCTCGTATCCGGTATCGCTTGTGACAGCATTGATAAGGAATGTACCACCTATCGCCACGACTGAATCTGTAAACAACGAAAGCCCATGTAATAATGGTCGTTAGATTATGTCGTAAATTTGTGAGCCATACTGAAAAATGGACCGCCGAAACAGGCCGCAATAGCCATTCTCGGATAGCCGGCCCGAGCCATCGACAACGTTGAAACCATATCGCCAATGCTGTTGCCCCACGATTGCACCGTTGCAGCCAGAAACGATTCGGTGCTGTAGGTAACGATGCCCACCACGTTAAGAATGTTCACCACCTCGCCGGTGCAGATGTAGATCAGCACGACGGAGCCCAGCGTCGGGTATATGGCAAGTGCCTGAAAAGTCCATGAAACGGCATTGAACTTCCCATTCGACTGGTATGTGTGCTGTCCTTACATAGTGATAAGTAGGAGGAATGTCCGTTCGGGTCTTTACAAAAACGTAAATGGATATGGGTACTGTGAAAATTAGGGAATAGGTTGATAAATTCAAGCTCCAGTACTGAATATCAGGAACTGCAAAGACGACAACATTGTTTTCAAATGAATGGCAAGCCCGCAGGTTTTTTTTTTTGCTGAATTGTCGATTACCAACGCACTGTGGGTCGTACTTACGCATAACGTCGATCACGATAATCGGAAATGTCGATATTTGAATGCAATTTAACAATTTGGACCATCCGTGACGGTCCAGCTCGTAGTCGACCACCGGCATCATGAGGAGTAGAAGGAACACAATCGGCGCTTTACATATACAGTACAGTCTGATGAGGCGACCGCTACCTTCCCACTCTTCATTGGAGATCGGAACCAGACTTTGAATCAGTTGGTCGAGAAGGTCCGTGTTCGCGCCAGCGAATTCGTTATAGGACATCTTCCGAGTCGATTCCACATCAATGGAGACACGGGATGTATGGTCCACAATGTCCATTGTGGTCTCTAAACGCAGCTGTTCCAATCTCACGATGTTCCGCGCTAAAGTGGCATCAAATGGAAATCGGTGAAGTAAAAGTACGTCGAAACGGCATTACAAATAATTTCGAATTTTAAACAGGCCGAACAGAAACTAAAACACGTCCACAGTTGGATAAGCCCTTGGACAACAATCCTTTGCCCTTTGGCTATCAAATCAAACTGTAAGCCCCATAAATGCTGGTGGATTGGCAAATTTCTTAAGGGGGTAGTCAGGTAGATTTTTTTCAAAAAATCGAAAAGTTTTTCTTTGCAGTTTTGGTCTATTTAAACCCTTAGGAATCATGTAGAAACCTTCCTTTACCTCGGAGATTTTAAAAATTGTGAATGTAAATTTTTATTTGATTCAAATATTATTATTAATTTTAATAATAATAATAATATTATTATTATTAATATATATAATATTATTATACCAAATATTGGCTCAAATAAGCTGCATCCTATCGATACTCAAATCCGATGCGAGAGAACCTCAAATGTGTTGTGTGTGTGGTAATGGGTTAACAAAATTACCTGTTTGGTATTTTGGATCCTGCATGCGCTTTTGCAGAACTGTAGTTATTGTTTAGAAAGAATGAATTTATCAATTTGACGTTTGCACCAGTCCAGCGCTTTATGACACTTACTTCGATAACTGAAGACCACAAAGAATTGATCCAGTAAAATGACAGTGAGGTAAACAAGGTAAATTGACGTGATTACTGAAAATGTATTCGTAGCTAAAGAAATTTTGCGCCTACATATGCTTAGAAAATATTTGAGCAATGTGCTTTAGGCACCCACGCCTAGAAATATGCCAAGACTTACATGCGGCCTCCACAACGGTTACATGCCCATCGGACACCATAGAGTAGTCTATCAAAATGGTCGACAGTAGAAAGAAACACGTATCGCGCAGTATATTGGTCGCGTCCAGCTTGAAGGGGTACGAGAGGAATATCAACCCGGCGATTACTGAGACCACGTAGACGGCCGCACCTAATAGATCGCCCAGCAAGATGCGGCCCGGTTCGTTGATGTCGGAGAACGTCTCAATAAGATCGGGTGAACCGTTACCAAAGGCCAAAAGCGTTACGCCCGCTAAATGCTCGCTCATGCCCATCTTTTTGGAGACCACTCTGAGCGCTGGACAGAAACTGTTGGCGACAGAAACTGGCGTTAGTTTGGATTTGACGAGCAGGGCCTGACATACATTCTGTCCGCAGTTGAACCCAAAATAAGGAAATATACCATGCATATCGACATGAGCACCGAAACAGCAATGAACAGCCCGACGTCGTCGTGTGGCGCCAGCGTGCAGTACAGCATTTCTATATAGTTGACGTACTGCACCTCCTGATGGCAATCACTTGAGCGCGTAACGTATCTGCAGCGATTATCGTAAGGCAGCGATTGCACAATGGCACAGCTGGGCTGCGGCGAAAGCGAAAGCGAACTTAACTCAACTGAACTGCATTTAATGGTCGCATACACTTACGTAGCTTACAAACAACGAGAAAATCTCGTTTGGGTCATCTTTAATATTGCTCATTGTGCAGTGTTTTGTTTTTTGTCTTGTTTCCTCTTCGAACTTTTTTGTTTTCTCTTTTCTTTTGTTTTTTTTTTAAATGATTGAAAAAAAATATGTTTTTCTAATGTTACTTCAGTTAGAAAACGTTTTGAACTGCTGGGTTTAAATGATAGTTGAAGGCATAGTGAATATTTCACATTGGTTGAAGTGAATAAAATAAGTAGATCATGTTTATAAGCATTGTGTTATCTCACTATGGTTGATTGGAAATGTTTTGTCCATAGAAGCCTCGACTGAGGAGTTCTTGAAGTAAATTGCCTGCATACTTCTGCTATAAACATTCACGACTTACATATGTTAAACACATCAAACTTATTTAAAGGGCTTGCAAGTTCCTTCTAAGAACTCAAATAAAAAACCCCGAAAAAAAAACAGTTTTTTCTGTTTGTTAGTATTGAGTGTGGTGGAAACTCGAACCGGTTAGCACTAACCAACTAAGCCACGGCAGCTGCAAAGCTACAAAAAAAACACACTTTTACATTAAAACAAACTGACAGCTACAGAATTTGACTCTTAAAATTACAAGTAAACAGGGACCGTACCGGTTATGGTTTTTATCAAAAAAGTCAGATTTCAACTGTTATCTTTTAACTTTTATTATTTTTTCGACAAAAATAAAAGTGATTTTGTGTCTTTTATCATATTAGGCAAAAGTAACTGTTACTTTTGACTTTTATTTTATCGGTCAAAAATAACAGTTTTTTTTTACTTTTATTTTTCGGTCAAATATATCAGGCAATTTGAATTTTTTCAAAGGCCGTTTGACCGACTAAAAAACTATTGATACCATTTTTTTCGTCTCAGCAGACCGCACATTCTGAGCTATAAGACTTGTGCGACGAAAAAAATTGTATCAATAGTTTTTTAGTCGGTCAAAAGGCCTTTGAAAAAATTTAAATTGCCTGATATATTTGACCGAAAAAATAAAAGTCACAAAATAACTGTTATTTTTGACCGATAAAATAAAAGTCAAAAGTAACAGTTATTTTTGCCTGAAATAATAAAAGGCACAAAATAACAGTTAATTTTAACTTTTATAGTAAAAGTCTAAAATTTAAAAGGCGTTTAATATTCGTGAAGCTGAGGCCATTACGATCATAATGGTAAATTTGAAAAAGTCCACCGACAATTTTTTCGTTATGCCTTTTTGATTTGAAAATTGTAAAATAACAGTTATTTTCGGTCCCTGCAAGTGCAAACGCCCACAACTTTTAAGAAAATGCCATTAACACAAATAGCAGTTTTTTCAAAAAAAATTTGGTACGGAATCAGTTTGAAAATATACACATCTTTATACATATAATTGTTTGTTTGTAATAAACCTCCGCTAAGACGGGATTTTTTAAAATTCGGGGTCTAAAAGGCCAAAACATGGGCTTAAGCGTTGTATGAAGAAATGCGATTTAATGGATCTATTGATTCCAGATATGGTGAAAACACTTCAAATAAAAAATAATTCGACACGTATTTTAATTTTTTTTTTCCGAAAATCAAAATTATCGGGGTCAACAATGGGTTTATGTGTGTGTATACGGCGACTACGAAAAAAACCATTAACCGAAGGACCTATTGACTTCAAAGTTGGCGAAAACACGAAATCAAAAATAATTTGACACGTGTTTCTAATTTTTTCGAAAATCAAAACCTAAAGGGGTAGCCCAAGGGTTATAAGTTTGTATGAAGAAACATAATTTTTTACGCCTTTTGACTTCAAACTTGGTGAAAGTACTTAATATGTGAAGTAATTTGATACTTTTTTATTCTTTCGAAAATCAAAATCTGACATGGTCAACGATGTGTTGGGGTTGGGTTGGATTTTTATGGAGGGACTGTGAAAAAACATGAATTAATGAACCTATTGACTTCGAATTTGGCGAAAGAACGCTTAGTAATAAATAATTCGACACGTGTTTCTCATTTTTCGAAAATAAAAATCTAACGGAGTCAGCTATGGGTTAAAAGTTTATATAAAGAAACAAGATTTAATGGACCTTTTGACTTCAAACTGAGTGAAAGCACCTAACATATGAAATAATTTGACACGTGGTTTTTATTTTTTTTGGGAAATAAAAATCTGACGCGGTCAACAATGGGTTAAGAGTTTGTATGAGAAAACATGATTTAATGCGCCAATTGATTTATTATTTATTTATTAATAATAATAAATATAAATAATTATTACCTGTTTTCACTACGCCAATCCGCACACATCTTTCAACTTTGTTGGCTTCCAATTTCGATTACAATTTCCATACACCTCCACTAATGCCAATCATAAACACTTTTCTTATTTTCATATTCGATTAGGCCGACACTATCATCTTCGTCAATTTTTCTCCTCTACAATTCATCGCGACACACATTGGCCATTTGGTGGATGTTGCTGCCATTTGGCGTTTTCGAAATTTCGGCATAGGCACTTTTCACTTTTTCTAAGCGTAATATGCAACGGCAGTATGAACAACAATAATAACAATAAACGCATTTTGACACGCACACACATGCACACAATCACACAGCATTGAAATAGTTCGCTGCCGCTGAACGAAAACCCAGCCAACCAAATATCGCCATTGCGCCCAAGAAAACAACTAACTTGGAAGGTGTCGCTGACGAAACGTCACCTCAGTGCCGACGGACACTACTGCACGGCGCCAAATTCAGATTCCAACTGTTTCGGCACACACCGGCGTGGCGGCCAAGTATGCTTGAAGAGAACTTGTGGAGGCACTCGTACCCTATAAGCGTTCATGCGCGAACACACCTGCATAAGTTTTTATTGTTGTGAATTCTTTCTTTCTGTGTGTGTGTGTGTGTGTGTAGTGCTGTAGTGGCATGCAAAGTTGAGTTAACACCTGTCAGCATGTCGGCGCAACTTAAACTACACAATTGCATGCAAACTTTAGAGTCGCCCCCAAAGTGCCAAAGATGCTTTCAATGCCCATTTCGTGTGCGGGCAAGCACACCGGCTGACGTGTTTGTGGTGGTAAATATTTTAGGCAAACTTTTTCAAATTCGGAAAACAATTACATGCAATGGAGCGATTTGTAAGTGTCCGGGATGTGCAACGAGAAATGCATTGGCCAAAGTACTGCAAGCAGAAGTGGGCAAATATGCATTAAATATGCACAAAAAACGTATTTTAGGAAAAGTTACAATTTTTACTCTTTTTTATTTGAAAAACTCTGTAAAAGTACACAAATTTTTAAATAAATAGCTGGACCCAGCGTCCAGTCCAATAAATCAAGTTTTGTTTAAGCCTTTGTTGACCCCGTCAGATTTTATGAAAAAATACTTGTTTAATTATTTCTCATTTAAAGCGCTTTCGCCGTTTTTGAAGTAAATTAAACTATAAAATCATGTTTCCCTATACAAACTCTTAACCCATCGTTGACCCTTGAAAGATTTAGATTTGCGAAAAAATAAAAAAAAGTGTCATTTAGTTCATAATTTGGAGATTTTTCACCAAGTTTGAAATTTGAAAAACCCTTTAAATCATGTTTCTCTAAAATACTTTTAACCCTTAGTTTACCCCGTTAAATTTCGATTTTCAAAAAAATAAGAAACACGTTTCGAATTATTTCTCGTTTAAAGTGCTTTCACTATGTTTGAAGTCGAAAATCCCATTAAATCATGCTTCTCCGTAAAAACGTTTAACCCTTGGTTTATCCAGTTAGATTTCGATTTTCAAAAAAATAAACACGTGTTGAATTATTTCTTGCTTAAAGTGCTTTTACTAAAATTAAATTTAAAAAAAAAAACATTAACCCTTTCGACCCCAAACTTGCCTGAGAGCAACTTCACCTGTTTGTCATCTTATAGCAAAAGCTACAATTGGTTTATGTGCTTAATTTAAGTAGGCACCAACAAACTAATATTTTTAGAAGTGAATTCAAAGCAAATTACAAAAATTTTACTGTTATCCCCAAAATAATTTCCAATAATTTGCAGCGATATCAGGCAAAGTTTGTGTTCTAATTGAAGTCTACGAATTGGGCGCGTTTGAACAAAACCCTATTTCAATAATAATGGTTAAATAAATAAATCAAAAAGTGATAATTTTGTTTTTTTTTCATAAATATTAAATAATTTTTCTGTAATTAAAAAATATTGATAAACAATTTATTTAACCTGTTTTAAGCAAAAATAGTTCAAAAGTAAACTAGCTCTAGAACTCTAACAAAGAGACGTGGCGACTTCAAATGTCGTGTGGACACTTCTTAAGCAAATCTTTCATGATTTATATACCAAAAAATAATATCGAGACACAGGGTAAAATTCGGGGTCGAAAGAGTTAAATCATGTTTCTCCATAAAAATGTTTAACCCTTGGTTTACTTCGTTAAATTTCGATTAAAAAAAAATAAACACGTGTTGAATTATATTTTGTTTGAAGTGCTTTTCCTAAATTTAAAGTGAGATGAAGAAGAATTCGCGTGGGCAGACGTGCCCTTTTGTTGCTCCGCGGTTTTTTAATGTTTTTACTTGTTTGCGCGTGATACAATTTTTATATAAATGTTTAGTGTGCCGTGTATTGTCCGACTACCGCTGCTACCGCGTTGTGGCCTGCCGATTTCGCGCGGCCAAATTAATAATTGTCGAAATTAAATTAAACGCGTCATGCACTTGCTAATGCTAAACTGCAGTGCAAGTGCCGTTACGTTCGCTGTCCGCCGCTTCGACCTCTGCCCGCGTTGTGTTGTTGCTGTGTTTTTTTTTCCCGTGTTGTCTTTTTCCTCCGTCCGTTCTCAGTAGCGCTACATGCGGTCCTGTTCGACACTGAGAAATTGACTGCTCTGTGGTAAAGGCATAACACTTACTGCAGGGCAACATCAATTTTTCAGTGCGGCAGATCGCATTTCCGACTGCTTTCCTTGTCCTTTAACCCACCCAGGTCATGGTGCTGGACAAATTTCGCTTAGCCTTCTGCAACGTGCGCGGGCTCAGGGCGAACTTTTTCGCTGTATACGCGTTTGTTAACCTCCACAAACCCCATCTAATGGCACTAAGTGAGACCCAGGTGTGTGAGGATGCAGATCCACTGGATTTCCACATCCCAGGGTACCACTTACTGCCATTATTCTCTCCTCACAGGGGTCTTGCCCTTTATGTGTGCAGTAATGTTGCGTACCAGTGCCAGCAACAACTATACACGACGGATGCCGAATTTAGCTCCATGTGGGTTAAATTCAATATCCAGTCGCACATTCTGCACTTCTGCTTTCTGTACAGAAGCCCGAACTCAGGGAGAGATTTTACTTATAACAAGTTTGATCTTCTCTCTGATTCTATTTCACGTATTCTGGAATCGTATCCGAATAGTGAAATTGTAGTTGCTGGTGATTTCAATATTCATAATTCCAATTGGCTACGCCATTCCAGCCACACAACTCCTGAAGGCTTATATGTCGAGCTCTTTGCCGAGTCTAATAACTTGACTCAAATTGTGCATGAACCAACGCATATCCCCTGCGTTGCGGGGCAAGCTCTCAATACTCTAGACCTTTTTCTCACTTCACATCATGAAAAATATGATGTTGAAATGCACGCACCTCTTGGTAACTCGGACCATTGTACCATTTTGGCGTCTTTCTCATACTCTTCTATCCGCAATGCTTCGCCCTTAGCCCCGAAGCGCCTAGTGTGGATGTATGATAAAGCTAACTGGAGTGGACTTAATGAATTTTTCGCCCACTTCAATTGGAAATTGTGTTTTCTAGATAGAAACATAAATGCCGCAGCCAAAATGGTTGAAGAAATTATTTTATTGGGAATGCGGTCCTTCATCCCTAATAAGAAAATTTGCATTAAACCTAAGGACATTCTCTGGTTTAATGAGACATGCAGAATTGCTGTCAGGTCCAAAGAGGAAGCTTTCAGAGCATGGCAGGCAAATAAAAATGCCGCCACTGAACAGCTGCGTAAACAGGCTAGAAATCGATGCAATGCCATCCTAAGGCGCCAAAAGTTTCTGCACGAACAGCGCCAAAGGAAAAAAGTTCTTCAATGCCAGCGTGGTAGTAAGAACTTTTGGTCATTCGTTAAGAAGGTGAAGAACCAAACATCGTCTTCAATTCCAACTCTTCTTAACAATGATCAAATCATCACACACTCGGTTGATAAAGCTAATTTGTTGGCTAAAATTTTCGCAGAGAATTCCTCTCTGCCCCCCAGCGATCAACCACTACCCGTAGTCGAGAACGTATCTTGCTCTATGCCAGAAATTCATTTTCGGACACGGGTAGTTAAAAGAGTGCTTGCAAATCTCGATGTAAATAAGGCTTCAGGGCCGGACGGCATTCCAGCCCTTGTTTTGAAAAAGTGCGCTACCTCACTGGCTTGTCCATTACGCAAACTTTTCAACATGTCATACACCACAGGTGTATTTCCGACATGTTGGAAGGTGGCAAATGTTCAACCAGTTCCAAAAAAAGGCAAGACTACTGACCCTGCGAACTACCGACCTATAGCAATCTGTTCGGTGCTTTCCAAAGCAATGGAAAGCATTGTAAACTTCAACCTTGTGAAATATCTGGAGCACAATAGACTGCTTAGTGACCGCCAATACGGCTTTCGGAGACAGCGATCGACGGGAGACCTTATGGCGGTCCTCACCGAGAAATGGAACCACAGCATTCTTAACCTCGGTGAAAGCAAGGTTGTTGCATTGGATATTTCCAAGGCCTTCGACCGGGTGTGGCATAAAGCACTCGTGTCAAAACTTATTGCCTATGGCGTCGGTAGTATCTTCTCTCGTTGGATTACGAGCTTCCTCTATGATCGCTCTATTCGTGTTGTAATAGACGGCATAGCCTCGGAAAAACATTCCCTTAGCGCGGGAGTGCCGCAGGGTTCGGTCCTTTCTCCAACCCTTTTCCTTATCTTCATCAACGACCTATTGTCGTCGACGAAGAATCCCATCTACTCGTTTGCGGATGACAGCACCATTTGTCATTCATACTCCTTCACAAAGCGCCCCAGCTCTGTGGAGATTGAGAGAGAACGGCGCCGTATGAATGACACACTTAATAGCGACCTACAAACAATCTCCAAGTGGGGTCAAGCGAACAGGGTCGATTTTAATCCTCGCAAGACCCAATGTTGTCTGTTATCCCATAAGCGAGTCTCCTCACATCCCAACACATCCCTGGTTATGGGTGGTGTGGGTATTACGGAATCAGCAGCTCTTGATGTTCTGGGCATGTCCATTAAGAACGATCTTCGTTGGAATGATCATATTTTTGGCGTGTCGAAAGAAGCAGCCAAGTGCCTAGGCTTCCTAAAGCGGTGCAAAAAATATTTCACTCCGTCTGATCTCCGCATTATTTATACCACCTATATCCGACCTAAAATGGAGTTTAACTCGCACCTATGGGCGGGGGCTTCAAAAACCCATTTGGAGCTCCTGGACCGGGTGCAAAACCGTGCGATCAAGCTTATAGGGGACAGTAGGGCATCCAGCTCTATTGACTCCTTGGAGCATCGTCGAAACGTGGCATGTGTGGTGTTATTTTACAGATACTTTTTCGGTAATTGCTCAGTGGAGATGAGCAGCTTGCTGCCATCACTCCGGGTATTCCCCAGGGCAACCCGTTTGAACACTGGCGCCCATGCATTCCACGTTGAAACGATGTTCCAGCGCACTACGCACTACAGAGAAAGTTCGTTCCTGGCCCGTACAGCGCGATTGTGGAATGGTCTCCCTGCGGATATTTTCCCCAGCACTTATGATCTTGATGGGTTCAAGGCAAGAGTCCACAACTTCTTCACCCAACATCCTTTCTCCCAACCTATATATCCTTCCTGAACCAGCGCAATGCCTCGCATTTATAGGGGTATCCCCTGCGCGCTGGCTCGTATTTAAAAAAAAAAAAAAAAAAAAGTAAAAAAACACATTAAATAATATTTTTAACCCTTGGTTTACCCTGTTTGATTTCGATTAAAAAAAAATGAAAAAGTCTCTAATTATTTTTGATTTCAAGTGTTTTCGCCAATTTTAAAGTTAATAGGTCCATCCATTGAGAAGTTACACGACTTTCTTCGTAATCTTCCCACGTACGAATCTTAACCCGTTGTTGGACCCTGTTAAATTTTGATTTTCGAAAAACTGAAAAATATCTGTTGAATTATTTTTAATTTGGAGTATTTTCACCAAGTTTGAAATCAATAGGCCTTAATATTCGTTTTTTCATGCACCACCTTAACCCATGTTTTGCGCTTTTAGATCCCGAAATTCAAAAAATTCCATCTTAAAAAAGGTTTATGTTTTCGAATGTAGCTACAGTTAAAATTTCTTGTTTATAGCTTTAGGGGTTTGGGTTGGGCAATGATGAATCAGTCAGTCAGGAGAAACAAAAAACAAAGGAAGAACGCGTTATTATTGTGAAAATACTGTAACAGTTGCCTTTTTCGTGTATTGATTTAACTAATAATAAAAATTTAATAAATACTTGTCCATTCTTCGTATGTATTGATTGCTTGATACTCTGATTCTCATTAATATTTATGAATAATTTTTCGAAATACGAGTACACGTTTGATTGGCACTGTAATAGTCGTTTTTATGTGTCTAGATTTAATTAGTAACAAAAATTGAATAAATATTTTTCCATTCTTCGGATATATTGGTTGATTGATACTCTAATTCTCATTATAAAATTATTGATCATTGATACTAACAATTAAAGCACAACTTACACCGTTGTTAACTATTCAATTGCTTTAAAAGGCATTTAAATCAGCCAATTTAGTGCAGAAATTAATTTCAATTTCAAATTGAAGTAGGCAATAACCATCAAAAAACGTCGCATGTAGAAAGTTACATATGCAAGTGTGAAAATTTCGTACATAACTAGGCTTTATACATTTCAAAATCGATGCATTTCTGTGCACATGAAAATTTGTTTGATAATTATTTCGCTGAATTTAATCATTAATAAATAATAAATTTAATAATTAATAAAAGAAAATTAATCTTCAGCAATTTTCTTGAAAGCTTTTGCGGTGTGCTAGTCATATGTGATAAGTTTTTCGATTCATCCCCAGCTTGACTCTTAAAGGACTGTGAGATTCCCAAGACTATTCCCATCTACACAGCTCCAAACCTAACACATATGAATGTTATAAAACTATTACGAAATAATCAGAAGCAAAGTCTCAAACTTCAAAAAGATTTAAAAATGTGCTTTAACCCATTTTCGGCCGCTACCAGAAATAGCCAATATTTTTTTAATTCCTTTTAAGGACTTACATTTAGGACCTTAATCAAGAATATTTTTGGATTTTTTTTGTTTTTTTAATTTTTTTTATAAATTAATAAAAATTGAATTTCAAATAAAAACAAATATATATGTATATACTTTTTGTCCAATAATAATCAAGCATGAAAACAAACAATTGTTGGTATACATATGTACATACATGACGACTTCTGGCCAATGGTCGATTTTTCGACCACTGAGAGGTAAACCTATTTTCATAATCTTATGGATATCAATTGATTGTGGTAATTTGGTCTTTAGGCTTCGTAAATAATCAATAACAAATCAATAATTTGAAAAGGTTATATATTTTTCAGAATATTCAAAATATGACTAAAAAAATGTTTTTTTCCGTGCCTTCGCCAACATCTCTAAATTTATCTTTTTTAAAAAAAAAATATTTCGAGGGGTTACCAAAAGACCAAAGCTATTTTATGCATCAAAAGTTCAAAGATATAATGTCTAAGTGCAGTGCTACTCTCCTTCAAAGTGGCTGGTCAAAAAACCGACCAGCGGCCGAAAATGGGTTAAATTGTATCCTTAATTTGAGTGTTTTCTTGTTCCAATATTTTTGCATTTTGTCCTCAGTCATCAGCCTACAAAGGACACCAATTAGTTAACACGTGCCATTCAAGGATTGTCAGTGTATGTGTACATATGTTTGTACTGACATATAGTATATACACATATATATCTATAAATATGTGTATATCTTCCAAGTTGACCACATATCCAACTACTATTCGTTCTTGAAGCTAATTTGTCAGTTAAAAGCCAGTTCAGCAAAATGCCATTCTAACAATTCATGTGTCTGTATGTGTGTATATGTGTGTGTGTGCATGGTCCGCAAGACAGTTCAAGGCATTTCCGCCAAGTGCACTAAAATTCACGAGGTGATTGCCGCGGCATGTGCGCGCTTTAACACGCAATCCGCAGCCATTCGGCTAATTGAAAAATTCACAAAACCCTCAATGGCTGCGCCTGTATTTTCGTTTAGGCAATATTTACAAGAAGAGTATATTTTGAAAATACTGAAGGTCGCAGCGTGCGCACTAACAATGTCGTTTACCACCGAAATCTGGCTCTTTATGTTTCAATTTGTTTTTTGTTCGGCCATATGTGCTGTGGGCCTTACAAATGCGAAAAAAAATTGTTGCAACCACGGTTGCCACCTTTGGTCTATTTGGACCAAAATTGGGCGTTTTTCTTTCGTTTGGGTCCTTGAGCCGCTTTTGTTTGATTTGGGCCTTTTTTTGTAAATACGTGTAAGCAAAAAAAAACTGACTTTTTGAATGAAAAGTACCTAACTTTTGAACTGATGAACTGTTTAGAAATCGGAAAAATTGCCATGTAAGTCAAGTATGTGTTGAATGAATGCTGAGCCATTTTTAGCAACATTTTGGGTGGCAACTGTGGTTGCTCTCTTCCTTTAGCGACCCGTCGCACAGTGTAAAAAGTGTGACCAAAAATACGCAAAATCTATGTTCAAAATGTGGGAAATTTTTTTCACACATCCTAATAACACAGATCCGAAATATTTTCTTAATACTTCGATTATTGTAGCTACTACAAACCTTCAAAGTTGAAGGAACTGGAGGAAAAATTTGCTTGATATGAGAAGTTGAAATATTTGGAAGTTTGTAAAACTGTTCTTTGAAGAAAATCACTCTGAAAGGCTAAAATAATCTTCTCATATATAAACACTCCACTCGGGAACATAGATCCTCGACAATACAATTGCCTTATATTGGTCACGTTATGTCCAGATTATATATAACTTTATAATTGCTATTATAATAGGTCATTATTTGGTAAGTAGGCGTGGCAGTATGATCATATTTAAGTCGTGCAATTTTAAAGCCATTATTTCAGAAGTTCTTCATATATTTGAAAGTAAGCGTGGCATGCCGCCCATTTTTTGTCAATTTTCAAAACGATATAAGCTCAACTACCAAATTAAATAATGCCATGACTAATATTATGCAAATTATTTCAAAATTACTTCTCAATTTATATGAGAGATGGGCGTGGCAGTGTTGCCATTTGAATGATTTTTTTTGTAAATTTCTTCATTTTAATCACAAAAATATGCCCATCAAGTTTCATCGATATTGGACAACGTTAACAATTTTTGGCCACCGGTTATATGAAGTCGTCACACTGTGCGTCGTCGAGCAACTCGTTTTTCATTAACACGCAATACTCGTTGTTCTTAGTGCCAATTGCCAAGTCCAGCCGCATTTCATTTGTGCATGCTTACGTTCACTTGTTTAGTTGTCGGAGCTATTTCTGTGCTTATTGCTCTTGTTGTGAGTATTGTACTTTTCCGACCTATCTTTTCAGGTCAAGGCTGAAGTAATTCGTAACCGGAAGTGACTGCGTGGAGTTTGGGTCAGTGGCCAAACCCCAGTATGGGTTTGGGGTTTTGGGTTTTGTCGCTCCCGCATTGAACGTATTTTATTGCCATTTAAGCGCACAGCCAAAAATACAATATTTACCTTAATTGAAACTGATTGGGAGCAATTAGCAAAGTAAAACGATGCGACAGCTTGTGGAAAGTGTTTATTTTCTATATTAATATGAACAGCACAAGTGCGTAAAACGTGATTATTTTCGCATTTAAACTAATTTTCCTTATTAATTTGCATATTGTATGTTTAAGTTACCGATGTGACTACACTTATGTAAATGTAATATTTGGAATTCCTGAACGCTTAATGTGGCATATGCTTTAAAACAGTTTATGCCACCTACACGATATGCCTAACCGCTCGCCTAACCAGTTAATACAAGTTCAAATATCAAATTTTCGACAAACCCTCCCAGCGGTCGGGTACTGTGTAAAAGTACCGATCCATGGCATCCGTAAAGCGCAGCTTGTAACGTTCGGGCGATATCACGGTGGGCAGCTTGCCCATGCCACCGAGCAGACCCGTTTGCTTGATCAGCGATTCCACCTTCTTGTCAAACGTAAATGTGCGTATATAATCTAAAATTGCCAAACAATCACAATCAAAATATATTTTGCGCTGTAAATGCTTTAAATGTCCAACTCACCAATAATACCCAATACAAGTACGCCATTTTTGTTGTCCAAACCAACCAAGAGCGAGTAGTCCATCACTTGATTTTTCTCTAGAAATGACGAATCCCGATTGATGGCGTCCTTCAGCACAGCTTTGCTGTGCGACAAAATATACAGCGGTTTCGACCAGGACACTAAAAAATAATACAACATTTATGTGCACACAAATTTTTTATATTGCATTCGAATGTCCATACTTTGCACTAAATTCTCGTCGAGCAGCACAATCTCGCCGTGTTGATTTGTTGGATCAACCAAACGATTGCGCTCAGAGCCTTTTAGATCGAATTTATTTTTGATATCACAATCATAGCAAAGATTCTCCATCACTAGTAGCGATTTTTCTTGAAAGGAACTGAACATTCTTAGTTAATATATCTTCTCCAAAGAGTTTCCGCTCATTTGAACTTACTCTTTCTTCTTAATGGTTACTTTGAAGACGCCAAAGATTTTCGCCAATAGTGTGGGCTGATTTTGCTGCTGACACTTGCTGATGTATTCAAAATAGTTGGGCGCAAAATTCTCAAAAATATTAATGTCGCCTTTGGTCATCTCTTTAAGCACAAAGCGATCGTCTAAGAGAAAGTAAAAGATCCAATAAGCATGGTTTATGAAACAAAATATTAATGCATTCCATTTTTGTGAAGCCCACCTAACGTTTTGCAAAACCTGGAGCCCGACTTGCCGCCCCTAGCTGCCCACTGTACACTGCTGCAGAGCGAACGCGCCAGGAAATTGCGGCAACTCTCGATTTCCGTTTGTAATTGCGTCTTCTCATCTTTTGAATTTGTGTTTGCGTTTGCAGTTTCTGTCTGCACTGGCATTCCTGCGTCACTTAGCTTGCGCACCAGCTCCATTTCGTGACCGCTGCGGCTTTGCGACACCTTCAGCTCCTCGCGCTTCTTGCTGTGCTCCAACTCTTTGTACAGCGACTTGTCAATGTTTGGCGGCTTCAACGTCTTAGCACGCATTATGTCAAACTCCTTGGCAAAGTAAATTTTGCAAGTAAACTGTGTGCCATTGTCTTGGAATGTTAGCTCGATGTGCGAGCTATTTGTTTTAGATTTGCTGCGCTCCTCCTCGTTGTTGCCATTATTGTTGTTGCTGTTGATATTTTCTTCGCCTTCTTGGGAGCTGAAATTTCAAACTAATTCTAAATGAAACTTTTTTCATAAAATCTTGGCACTGACCTCTCTTGCGATTTCCGTTTAAAGTTTGGACTGGGATTTACTTGCGTGGCTGTACCACTTCCAACACTGATGCCGTCTGCCGCCTGTGCAGCGGTCGTTGTACTTCCCAAATTGGCAATCAGCCGCTGGTAATCACACGACGTTAAGCCGTACGCAATTATCGAACTCAAGTCTTGATCATGCACCAGTATCGGAAATGCGCCCAACGGAAGCGTGTAGTGTTCTTGCGCGCCGAATGGCGACTGCAAAAGATTCGCTGGTCCGGCCGAGGGCAACAAATGAATCAAAATTTTCTTAATTGATTTCTTGTCGGTTGTGGCGGACGATGTGAGCAGCTGCTCCACCGAGCTCTTCTTCTCCACCGCAACGTGTACATTACTTGCCACCGCTTCCGTTTCCTCCGCAGCGGCAGTTTCCTCTGTCTGCGATAATGCATCGTCTTGCATAAGCGCCGGTGGGTGGCGCGGTGTCTCCGGCATAATGGGCGATGCTTCTACGTATTCGGCGCTCAGATCTTCGGTGCATATTGTACCGGCATCTGCATGCGACTGCAGCAATTGCTGCTGCTTGACAGCTGCTTTCTGCGCCACAGCAATATCGTGCAGCCGTGGCCCCCACAAGTCGATGCTTTCGCCAAGCACGCGCTTCGACATGAACATGGCATCAGTGATGTCGTAAAGATTCGCCTTGTTATCCGTTAGCAGAGTCTGCACGATCTCTATGTGCTGCTTGAAGATGAACTGATCCTTGCTCAGTGCCGTCTTCAGATTGCTCACCAACGGCGAGTTTTCGTCTTCGGTGGCCAAATCGGCAATGCGTTCGTGTATGCGCGTGTACACTTCATGGCCCTTCATGGAGAAATTTTTTATCTCCTCTAGTATCTTGAAGCGGTCAAAGGGCCGTGGCGGCAGCAGCGTCAGTATTAGCGAAGGCAAACCAATCTCCCACACACTTATGGGTGTGTATTGGAATTTGGCGCCCACGCCACGGTAGCTAAAGTAATGAATGTAATCGCGATGAAGCGAGTGTTGGCATTGGCTGTTTGCTGTGTCGGTGATAGCCTCTGCCGCAACACTATTCAAAACATCGCGCTTTTTATATGCGTGCCCATGAAAACGCAGCTCCAGATATTTGGCAAATGACAAACATTTCGTGGTCTCTGACAACGGTACGCTGGGCGTAACCTCATTGCAAAGGGTGCACCATGCGGTGAAGTAAATGCGATTCGGGTCAGTGTTGGAGTTGTCTTCGCTGAGAAATACCTGTACACAGCCAAGTGAATGCACATATCTGGAAGTGATGTGCAATATCTTCAAGTTATTGCCACAAATTTATAACATTTAAACTCACCGTCGTACATGTCCCAGCATGGGCAAGTTACACGACGTGCAAATAGAAGTCAACCGACAACAATAACGCTGCAAAAACTGTCCCAACATGATATCATGCTGGCCGTAGAACTTCATATCCAGCAATGTGGGTGGTGCGCAAAAGGAAGACGCCGATTTTGGGTTGAAGTAAAAGCTGCAGAACAGCACTGGCAGGCGTTGATGATTTTCCAGGTCCAGTGCATCTTTGTACACTTGATCTTCAATGATTTTTTGCGGCCGCTGATAGGATTCTCGTCGCTTGAGCAATTTAAACACTGCAAATTGAAAGGAAACAAATGTTTGTGTAATACTTTGGTTTTTATCTCTAATCAAGATATCGGCATTATCTTACTTTTCTTCTTCTTGGGATATCGTCCACCGAAAGATCGAAACTCCGCCAGCAGTGTTTGTATTTCGCGATTGTCGATCGGAGTTGTAATTTTCAGCTTTAGAAATGCATGCGCCGCATTCAGTGTCTTCTCGTCGTTGTTGGCTTTAATGAGCTCGGCACTCTCATTGCGCTCCAGGTTGTTGTTGTTCAAGCTGTTCGTAGCGCTGGACCATTGTTTCGAGAAGTACAGTTCACTGGGAAAGAGCGCACGCAGCGCACACTTGCGACCTTGTTCGGTTTCCAAGTACGGCAACGGGAAGTTAAGGAATGGACTCACAGAAAGTAGTGTCGAACTAAGCGCATTGCGAAAACGATTGTCGTAGCGCATCTCCACCGCCAACTTCACGACTGCATTATCACTTGACAAGCGATTTGGTGCAATTTCAGTGGAGCGCAGTGGATCGGTAAAGTCGGCAACATTCTCCGACACCGACACTATGTCTTTTCGCTGCAGTTGCAGTTTTTCTTCGGGCTTGCGCTCAAGTACGCGTTTAGGTGCTGCCGGTGCCGAGCGCAGCTGTGGTTCTTCATCATCCGACGCCAAATCGCTATTATTCTTATCGTCAGGGCTCGGCTCTTTGGAATTGAAAATGGGTGGCTTCGGTGAGAGTGGCTCGGCAAACTCGTCCAATAGGAACGACATTTCCAATCGCCAGTTGTATCTGTAATAAAGCTTTCCAATGCTAGCACAAAAATCAGCATCGAACGCACAGTTCTTTACTCACCTTGCATAGACCAAAAATGATGCCACCTTCTTCACTTTGGCCAACTCCTTATTATTGCCGCCGCGCAGAAGACATGTGTAGCCACGTGGACTGGTGAGTTTCTCGAAAAACATGAGCGTCTTGGTGCTGCCGCCGCCGTCACTGAAGTTCTGAATGTAAAAAGCATCGCACATGCCCAACTTGGGCTTGGCAATGTTGGACTCGATCGAGGTGAGTATGTCGCATTGCAGTGTGCGCGAAAGACGCTCCATCACTGACAACTTAACATCCAACACGAGCGTGATGTTCTGCGACCGCAGCATGTCCTGCGCAATGCCGGCCACATTCTTGTGCACCAGCACCACGTTCGGCTTGAAGCTCATTATGCGCGCGCACACATTGCGCAGGTACTCTTTCTCCTGTAGCAGCACAGTTGAAATGCTCACAAACTTGCCCTCAATGCGTTCGTAAACGATGGGGCACTGCAGCAGCAGTATACGCGGTCGCTCCACACGCGTTGCCATGTCCTTGTGGGCCACATTCTTGGAGAACACCACGCCGCCTACTATTGTGCACTCCTGCCGTTTGCCGCCGGGTATCTTCTTGAAGTTCACATAGTTTCGTATGTCCATGAGATCATTGGTGCAGTACTCAGGCTTGAAGTGATTGGCCGCACGACAGCACAGCGGCGTAAGCACTTTGCCCCAGCGCAGATCCAGATGGAAAGTGCGCAGCATTTGTGTTAGTAGCTGCTCCTCGTGGTCGCAGTACGACTCAAGCAGTTTCGACGTGGTGGTTGTGGAGCGCATCGAGTTTTCTAGTTCGATATCCTGTACGGATTGAAAGCTCAAGGATACATCAATGGATTTCGGTGGCTGTGGTTCGCCGCCGGCATCGAATTGAGGACTGGGCGCCTCCGACAATTGTGCGCTTTCGCTAAAGCCCAATGTGTCCAACGCTTGTCTGTGGGAAGAGGCAAAGCACACTCTTACGTGTATCTGAATTTTGTTAAACACACATTTGAACGTACCTGGGCAACTCGATGAACTTGTAATGCAAATTCTCATCGAATTCGATTTGTTCCGAATCAGGCACAATTGGCTGCAGAAAGCCGGCAGCCAGCATTGCATTCAGTATGGCAATGGCCTGTACTTTGTTGGAAGATTTATTATTCGAATTTAGGAAATCAATCAAATTAGTGCCACAATTTTGGGCGGGCAATACGCGCTGCATTTCCTCGTGCAGCGTAATAAGCGAATTTGACTGCTGAAGTATGTTTTTTCGATCGTCAACTGAGAGGCTGTTCGGCTGGCGTGTGGCAAAGCGTTCCTCCTGATAGCCGACCGACACTTTGCGCGCTAAAGTGGCGCGGGCAGGTAATGTGTCCGTTTTGGTGCTGTCGTCTTTATCTTCCAATTTATTGGTGAGATCTTGCTGCAGGGCTTGTAAATCGGCATGTAGGTCTACGGTAATGTTGGGTGACTTCAAGTAGCTCAGCACAATTTTGGAACAATAGTTGCACACTTTTAAATCGCCTGCAATGGAAACGACACAAAAATTGAGATCAAATACTAATAAGTATGTAATAAAATATATAACAATAAGTACCTGAGCATTTGATGATTTTGCCTGGCACCACCTGATTGCAGCACTTGGAACAAAATATCTGGCCACACAAACGACAGTGATGCTTGCGACGAAATGTGGAAAATTTCTGTGTGCAATCATAACACTCTTTTGCCTTCGAATCGGGCATCCAGAAACGCTGCAAATCAGTGTCTTTGTAATTGCGCAAATCCTGGATTGAATACAAAAATGAATTGAAAAGTCAGACTAATTCATTTCAATATTACTGCAACACTCACGCTATTCTTTGAGGCAACAATATTACTGATACGCTTCAGCACATTCACCATTGTGCGGCCCTCGCTCGCTTCAATGGGCAGCTCTTGCACCTTCTCGCCGGCCTCACTGGACTCTTCTGTTGTGCTGGCTGTAGTTGTCGATGAGCTGCCGCTTGAATCACTGCCCGCTGGCACATTCAAAGTGTTGGGCGGTTGTGGCTTTGCTGATACGGCGGCCAAACTGGAGGAGGAACTGTCACGTGACAAGCTCGCATCCGATTTGCGGTCAGCGTAAAATACGGACTTTGACACTTGTAATTGCGGACTGTTGCCGGGCACATCGTTCACGGTGTTGTAGCTTTGATTATAGACATTCTGTATTTTATTGACGAAACGGCCGAGCAGCGTTTCGGGCTCATCTTCGAAATCGCGAGCGAATTCGGTGAGCTTTGTGGGGGAATGCAGATGTTGGTTCATTTTGAAATTTCACGAATATTTTAAATATGGACTTGAAATTTATAATTGGGTTGGTTGTGTTTTTAAAATTTAGGTTGAATTTAGATCGTAGTGAGATTTAACTGATCGCTCAATGAAGATTCTGGCGCCAACGAGCCCAAAGCCAAGTCATTCCATTTTTGCTCCTGGACGAAAAGAAAGTGGTGTAGTGTGTTTGTCTTAAGGGACGAATGATTGAATTACCTGCTCGCTGAGCGTCAAATGTGAATCACCGCCGTCTGCCTCGGGATCGGGCAATTTGTCGGCGGGCACAAGAATCTGATCGAAGGGCAACTCCTCTTCCCGCCACTTATTATCAACAATATCCAATAAGCGACCGTCGGCTAATGGCTGCAAACGAATAAAATTGTCTGTTAATTATTTTAATTTGAAGAATTTTCACGCACATAAATTGGCACATTCTCGAATTATCACTTTGGCAATTGTTTGCGATGTTGAGCACGAAATATTATTTGCACAACTGCAGCATGTCATTTGTTGACAACTAATGTGTGGCACTCCAAGTGGTGACGTAACGACGGGCATTACACATGTGATAGTGGAACTTAAAGGCGACTTTTAGCGCGCCACGTTTTTTTATCGCATTTAATTCCATTGCTGATAAATTTCTCTAACTGTGGCTTTCCAATTGGCCACATAAGGCAAACGCTCGTTTAATTAGAAGAGTGACAAATTAACCAGAAATACTCATTTCCCTTTCTGGTTATGGGGCACCAATTTGTGCTATAACCGACAACATGAACTTATTAACTTACATTTATGGTTTTTGCAATGTTTAATTGAATGCTGCGCGTTCAATGAACATTTTGCATAATATTTTAAGCATTAAAGTCTGGGAATCAGATAAGCGTGTAGTATATCGAGTGGCTAAAAGCGATGATATCATTTCGAAAATATGCATTTTGTGTCGGTCGATGCTTCAAACTGAAAAACTGTAAAATTTTAACAAACGCGAAATAATAAGTCAATTATCACATTTGTACACAGTCAAAATAGATTATGAGCGATTTGTGTTAGCCGCTTTGTTCACTTTGCCGCTCATTGATGGCCCACAACTTTTCCATGGGGAAAAATGCGTAGTCGGCAGTTATGAGTAACGTCTGACAAACATTTATAAATAAGCTTAACAAATTACTGATTGTACTGAAAGGTACTATTAATAATTGTTTAATTGCTGATCTGTCTAATCTGTTTCAAATTTTAGATGTCAAACTTTTTGAAAACCATAGCAAACCTGTTTGGTAAACAAAAATCAACATGAACTGCTCTATAGTTCACTTTCGAATATTATTGTTTATCATTTAATTTAATAATTGTTTTTTTGTCTGATGTTTAATACAGTTGACCTCGATTATCCGGGTTGCTCGGGACTGGGCTCATCACGGATAACCGAAAATACCGGTTAAAAGAGGTTTATAAATTTTATTATTTTTATTTATTTTTTATAAAAACATGTGAAACTGCTTCTATAAACGTACATTTTCATCAAGAAATCTTATTATATTTCAAAAAATACATTTATTTAAAATAAATATGTATATTTATATGTGTGTTATACGGAAAAAAACCAAACACAAGTACATGTGCTTCACGGATAATAGAGGTAAATCACGGTTAATAGAGGTAAAAAAAATCAATCACGGATAATAGAGGTAAATCACGGTTAATAGAGGTATAAAATCAACCACTCAGCATCCCGGTTAATGGAGGCCCGGATAATCGAGGTTCAACTGTATAGCATAATATTTCATTTAAGTTTATTTTGACTTCTTCAAATAATATTTAATTTTAATATCTTACACAATATTCGCTTCGTAAATATAATAAATTTTTTTATAAAATTTTCCAAATCGATTTATGTGCTGTTTTCACTACCAGCGTCACTTTCAATGTTTTCGACTGTAAACAAACTGCGTCAGCAGACGGCCCACTCAACGATTCGTTACGCTTGAGTTCTTTTCAATTTTTGCTCTGCAACTTCCGCAGCAGCTGCAGTCAAAAGCAAGAGGCGTTATTTTAATATTTCAACTAAAATTTTGATCTCTTTCAGTGTTGATCGAACAGACACGTTGGCCTTCTAGCACCTCTAACCGTCGTCCTACACTAAATGCAAATAGCGCCTCTACAATTCAACTTCTTCACAATTCAGTGCGATTTTCACATTTGTTTGCCAAAAGCGCCTCTGCCAACTCCACTCACTCACCTGACTGTCCATCACTTCCGAAATGCGTTTTTCACTGAAAATTTTGTGTTTCTGTTCGATTCTTTCTATTGCCGTCAATTACTGAACCCCATGAAGCGACCAGCTCGCTTTCGTAATCAACTCGAATTGATTATCTGTTTTGTTGTTTAGCGACTGTCCACTTTGTGTACTCTCGATTGTTTTCGTTTAATATTTGTTGCAATTATTTGTAATTAGTTTTTATTTTCTGCGCCATCAAACTGCTTTGTTGCAAATTATTTCATCGGAAGATAGATGTAAAGAAAAACGTCGGATAATGCTATTTCTGACAGCTTACCTAATGGACTATGCAATCAGCTGTTTGTTTCTGTGGCACAGGGTTGCATTTGCAAATGAATGTGCAAATGGTTTAGTCTGCGTTCAATACATTTTACTACGTTTTTAAAGCTGTTCATTGAAACTGAAGAATTTGTGCCCGTCACTAAAAGAAGAGTTTGTGCTCTTCAGATATTTTCATACATTCATAATGAATGAGAAAAAACAAGTTGTTTGTTGATAGAATTCCATTATATTTATTTTTCTTAATGTTTAAATTAACCCTCTAAAGACCTATTTTTCTATTTCCATAATGAAGTCGCTACAAGATGATTTTTTAATTCTGAGCATGAATCTGAAACTAATTTTTCGATTGCATGTCATCGAGAACAACTTCTAGGCATGGTTTAGGTAAAATCGCCTCTAGGTGGGCATTGCTGTTTAGTGGTTGATAAATAAAATTAAGCGATATGTTTGTTTCTGGTTTGTTTGTTTTTTTGCTATATGCCAGAACTTTTTTCAACTAAATCTGATCAAGAAAACGATTTCATTACAATTTTTTCTGGAACCAAAGCAACTCAACGCTGCTTTTCATTCTTAGGGGCATGCATCCTGTGCGCTGGTTTGCCTTTTTATACCTAAGTTAAACAATATTTATATTAGAAGTTTTTAATTTATAAATCAATCAGCTTCACTATTAGTATGTTTGTATTGTATATAATTACATAGTTGTATGATTACTTTTAGTTCAAAAATTTATTTCAATCGACATGAGCTTCTAAAATGCGCATACTTTAATAATATATCTATTTATGTATGTATGTTAAATAGATTTAGTTAAATGAAACATAATAGAATAAACATATTTGACGTAATACGTTAATTACTTCCAGACTGATCTTTCCTCTTCCATTGCCTTCGTTTTGCATAGAAGATGGAATTTTTGGTGCTGATGGACCCGTTTTTTTATCGACTGGATTCCAATAATTGTATTTAAACTTTAGCCCAACGCATCAATTTCGAAGCCTATTTAACGTATCCAAGTGTGCGCTAGACTCTCTCTTCTATGACTACTAATATTTCGAATACTTGTATCTCTAAAAGTGATGATATATTACAAATATATAAAATAATATAAAATATTTTGTATGAAATAAATATAAAATATTATATTATATATGAAATATTATAATTTATATAGGAATTTAATTATTAAAATATTTAAAATATAAAATATTAAAATATTATTAATATTATATATGAAATAATTATAAATTTTATATAATTATTATTATATTATATATGAAATATTATAATTGTAATTGTATAATTGTAAAATATTAATACTGTAAGATAAGAATAAACTTTGTAAAAATTTTGATGAATACTGCAAGCTGAAGAAGTATGTGTCTCGCATCAATTATTTAAAATATTCACATCTATTTACTATACTGCACCATAATGTCCTACAATCCTGCAATGTATCAGTGATACAGTTCCAGGTAAATTACCGAAGGCTTTGGGGTTTTATGTGCAAAGTTTTCCCCTTGACGCATATTTAAATTTGAATATTTTGTGAGCTTTTTAACTTTTTGTTATACTCATCGCTTGAGTCCTTGCCAGATGTGATTAGATTAGAAAATATCAAATTTAAACCATTACTTATGTATGTAGATTTTATGTGACATAATTGGCTTAACGCTTTCAGGACTACTGGGATAACAAGTTCTTAATGTCCCTCAAAACAATTATTCATATCTTATGACCCACGTGAAATATTTACTCGAATTACATTATGTTTCCGGATAAAAGAATGATTTCAGAATTTGTGAGTATGCAACATAATCTCCTAGCTTCAACTTTCATATCATGGAAACATTTCTACCAAAAGTATTATGGTTTTCAAAATTAAACTGTGTCCCGAAAGGGTTAAGTTAGAGCCTTAATTTCTAACTTGAGCTCTTTAATTTGTTTCACATCCAAACGGTGGATTTTGATGAATTTTGTTCCCTCTCGGGTACTAATTGATAATCACGCCCCTTATGGTTCGTCAGAGCTGCAGAGTTCATGTTTGAGCTGCCAGCGGTTCAAACATCGGTCCGGTGCATATTGTTGTTACAACTTGTTTGCGACACTTCCACCAGTCTTTTTTTTTAGGTAATCCTTGTTGCGGCGCCTTGCTTGAGAGAATCTGCTCGTCCTTCGTAAGAAATGTCCAGCACAGTGAAGCTTCTTTCGCACAACTCCTCAATTGTTTTTAGTCCTGGGCTGTAGTTTCAAAATATTTCCTTTTCGTATGTATAGAAGTAAGAAAATTGCGGTTTTATAGAATTATTTTTAGAGACAATTAACATGATTGCAATTTAGAACAATAAATAGAAGAAAAAAATAAAAATGAAAAAGAGGTGCGACCCACAGTTTTTAAAACCCATATCCATTCGTACAGTCATTACGAAATTTCATATTTTTATTGTAGCCATATAAGCTCAACAGCAACAATTTGACCGGCGCTTTCTCTTCAGAGTTACCTTTTTCTAACAAAGGCGAGTATTATTTAATTTTTTGGCAATAGATACTTTCGCGCTTAGCGAGATTTGACTTGGCTTGTTTACTTGAGTGTTCATGCCAGCAACTTGCAGTGTTTATCGAAATTCCAGCACGTTTTCTTGGCACTCAAAAATTGTGCGTTGCGTTGCTTGGGTTTGATTGAGCTTTGTGCGCACATTCCGGCCAACAGGTTGATTTACGTTAATCGAATGACGGCGACAACAGCAACGACACTTGCATAGAAATCACTTTCGTCGGTATCCGGAATGCGCGCCGATTTTGCGCGTCATTCGTGCAGCGGCGGCTGCAGTGTTGATGGATCCATTGAAATAATTGACTAGATGCAGCATAGCCGCTGTCAAATGCACGGCCGAGGGCCCAATGTCAGCTATGCCGACATCTTGCCAATTCACCAATAGACGTTCGCACTCTCGAAGGAACACGGATATCCACGGCGGCTCAAGGTGCCCACACATGAATCACTTCCCCAGACTTGCAGCGAACGGCACACAAACAATGAAGTAAACACAAATTTTATTACAAAGAAATTGTCAATGGAACTGGTGAGAAGTGTGTGAGAACACGTTTTCAGTTTGCAGTTAATTTGAAAAGTTAATCCGCCAGACGCAAAGACTGATTGGCAACTGATTTCGAAGACCCTACGCGACCTCAGCACCACACCTCAAGCCGACTCTGAAATTCACAGAAAGCAAAGAGTCAAATAAAAACTACAGGTTTATTCGAAGAGGTTTGAAAGATTGTCGCTGTGTGCGTGCATGTTCGTGCACTTATGTGTGTACACGCGTGTAGCGGCAACAATTGTCACTTACACGCGAGCAACTTTGAAAACATTAAGAAACGTTAACACGCGCAAATTAAGGCCAAACACTCGAAAACTTCCAAACTCAGAAAACCAAGAAGCCAGTGGATTAAAGAGGAATTAAAGCCGCAGTGAATTGACGGGGAATGCGGGTGGCTATTTGGCGTTGGGCGCCAATACAGCCAACCACAACACGCACACACATGCAACCGTCAAAAGTGGGGGTGCTGGTGAATACGTACACACCTACACACACACACACCATTTCCAAGTCTGTGTATGCAGCGCGAGACGGGCACACAGTGCCGTCTAGAGGCCTGCAGGTAAATGTGCTGTGGCGGTGTGCGCCTTCCAGCGCTGCGGTTCAACACAATGGCGCCTGAGCTGAATTTCAATGAGGCGCACTCTGTGCACAGCGCACAAAAAAACTATGGAAATTCGAATAGTTGCGGCGTTGAAATTCATTGTGGCCTCGCTCCCGCCGCACAACGCACCGGCACACAGTGCCAACCAATGGGCGAGCGCTGGCACAAGCTGGACGACAGCGAACGCCGGCCGCGTACAGTTCTGGCTGCCGCTGCCGTTGAGTGGAATGAAAAGTTCAAGCTGTGCATGAGGCGAGACAGCAACAAGTAGCGCCGTATCACTTCTATGGTCAACAATGTATGCGCAACGTGAACATCTTCCGGTGCTGTCGCAGACAAACGCACCAAGCAGCGCCGGCTGCACCAATGCACCATTATTGCATTCCTTTCGGTGCTGCCATTTTAATTCCGGCCACTTACTGCAATATTGTTCGAAGAGTCGTGTGCGTGTGTGCGTGTGTGTGTGTGTGTGTTACGAGTTCACAAGTTCAACCGGAAGTAGCTAAAACCGTTTGCCTGACCGAGCTGAATCTTTTTTTTGTACATTTGCACACACCTCGGTCGCACTAATTAGTATCAATTAGGAACTAACATTTCCTCAGTTTTTATTGTAAAGACTGCGCTTTGTCACTGAGATTCGTCTGGCATTGTGTTCAGGAGAAGGAGTTTGATGATTGCTGGGGGTTCATATTTAATGCAAAAATTTGATAGCCAATCGCTCGTATAATTATGATTATTTTTTTTTATTCTCATCTTTCATTCCATTCATTCAATAACAGCGCTGATGTCATTTTTAACGAGTAAGGCCTATTGGCTCCCATATGTATTGGATTACTTATCCGTATACTACAAAATTTCTTTTTTATGTGTACTTTACATTAAATTGTTTGTGAGAAAACCTAATTCCGTATACTGATGAAAAAAATACTTTTTTAAATTTATGTTTTTTGCATACCCACCCTGCATATGTATGTTTCAGTATTTGCGGTCTTTGACCCCTATAGGTCATAGACCACTCTTAGATTCCTTTAACTTCTTCTTAGTATTAATTGGGTAATTTTATTGGTATCATTGAGATCCTAGTCGTTCTTAATAAGTGAGCAGGAACGAACCAGATGAAATTCTGGTAGGATAAAAAGCACATCATTACTTGCCAAAAGAAGAAGGTACAATGTATTTCAAAACTGTGATGAACCACAAAACATATAGAAAACTCTTTCCAAAATGAAATTCACTTCATTTTTAGTGCTAAAAAATATTTTAAGTTTAACCCTTTTCGGAAATTTGTACGATATATCGTACAATTTTTTCAAAGATTTTTTATTTGACAGCGCACGCACTTTTTATGGAATATCTTTTTAATGTTCATTAAGTAGGCTGTGTTGTATCATTCTGTTTAAAAATATAAATCAGAATAGCCGTGGCTACTCAGTATGAGTGAGTTTTGTAAGCAGCTCTTTGCAAGAATTTAAAAAACCCACAAGTGACGATGCTTCTGCGGAGGAATTTTTACATATAAAATACTTTTTGGTCTCAAAGAGCTAAACAATTTCAAAGTTTGATTCTCAGTTGATTTATTAAACTTATTAAAATTAACATTTTTTGCGTCTAAATATTTTTCCCGAGTCTTTAAAAAAATTTTACGATATATAGTACAAATGACCACAAGGGTCCAAATGGAATATCGTACCAATGGTTGCAAGTTATTTTTGAATTTTTTTAAACTAATGGGTTTGGTACCAGATTTTTTGCGTTTGCTTGCCTGCCACGTCCATCTGTAAACCACGTGACTAATAAAATGCGACTATTCCGCAATTTTCGATTAAAAGTAAGAATTACTAGACGAGTTTCTGTTTTACTGGGCAGACACAGGTTATGTAAGGTTAGATATGCGTACTTGCCACTCCCACTACGATATTAAGAATCGACTGTATTCAGTATCTTTCTGTAAAGCTATATAAATGTTAATTGATTGTGTGTTTTATTGAGATGAAAAGGGCTTTGCAACAACCGAGTAAATGTCCCAATAAATGTGAATCAATTGTTTATATACAGTATTTTTCGTTTATAACGAACCCGTTTAAAACGAACTTCCGCCTAAAATGAACAAATTTCAAAAGTACGCGCTTTATGTTTTCGCTTATTACAAAACCGTTTAAAGCGAACTTTCAGTTAAAACGAACCATTTTGCCAGTCCCTCGAAGTACGCTTTAAGCGAAAAGTACTGTATATAATTTATATAAGTTTCGATCAAAATGAAATCATGTATCGATTTTGTGTTGTTGTAATTTATGTTTTCTATAAAAAAAAATCAATGAACGGTTCATAAAACATTTATAAAAACGAAACCAAAATGTTATGAATTTTTACTCCTTTGCGGACCATTGTACGATATATCGTACAAAATTGATTGAGCTTTAATTCTCAACCTAAATGATTTTTTGTATTTTATTACTAAAATGTTCAATGAGAGTCAATATTTTGAAGGAAAAATTTGTATCTCAAGAAATGTGGAAATTTACCGGAAATGAGAGGGTTAATGAGAACTTTATTACATTTTTAAGCTTACTGCCGCCTAGGCGACTGGATTCCTCTGCACTTCCTTTCATTCTTGTATTAAATAGCTTTGAGAACTTCAAACGTTTTGGACCCTAATTTTTGGCTTGAACTAAAATTAATATTCGTATTTTTTGAAATCATGAAAGACTTTAAAGTGTTACGTACCCAACATTTTACTTCGAGTTTAAGGTAAGAAGCACCAAAATCAAACTCAGTTTTTGAAAACATAGATTTCATTGGGGTCATAATGCACTGAGACCAGTAATGATCTAGTGCCCCCAGAGTCTACAGACGCTTACCTGTTCTAAAACCATATTATGCCCAGTTAGAAGCCCAGTAAACTGTTTTAGCTTTTTTTTTCCTTGTCAGAACATACGTCCTACAAGTTGATGTTCCCTGTTAATGTGTTTTGTAGTGTCCGACCGAAACCGCTTTTTTGGGCCGAAACCGAAACCGAGTTTCGGTTTTTTTTTTAATATTCGGCCGAAACCGAAACTTTCTAGTTAAAATAAAAATCACCATATCAAGCATTTTTTTTTCAACAAACGAATTTTACATTAAGTAAATAAAGAACAAACAAACAAACATAACATAAATAAATAAATACTTATTAATAAAAACAATTTATTAATTTTTTAAAAACACAAACATGAAAAAATCACCCTTTCATACCTTACTCGCTAATATTCAAAATTAAATAATTTAATATTATATGCAAAAAAAAAGTTTATTTACATTGGGGTCATCCAAAGTACTCCTCCTTTCACTATATATCTGCTACACAATAAAATGTAAAAAAATTTTCTAGAAAGTTTCGGTTTCGGCTTTTCGGCCATTTTTTGGCCGAAACTGAAACCGAAACCACTTATTTGGGCCGAAACCGAAAGCGGAACCGAATATTCGGTCGGACTCTAGTGTTTTGTATCTACCCGAACTCCGTTTGGTTTCATTCTTCACTCCATTTGGAGTTGTAAGCTTTAATGAAGATTTTCAATAGCCTGAGACCCGAGACATTAGACCAGTGATCTAAATTTCTGGTTCTATTCTCGAGTCTAACTGGCTTTGCTCTAGTCTTAGTTCAATGAAGGGCTCTGTTCCAAGAAGGGCGATGACTGTAGTGTTTTTGCAATATTTTTGAAACACAAAAAGTTCATATTTTGAATTTTTAATGAATTTTTAAGTTGTTTGCCATATTAAATTTGAGTACATTAAAACAAAAAAAGGTCATTATCTTCACAGTTCATTATCCTCTATTGAACAATTTTTTTATGATCCCATAAAAATTTGCATTTTTTGTATTTGTTACTGAATACTCAGAGTATAATTTTATTACCTGCTTAATTTCTTTTTTTTCTTGATTCCTTCTATTTGTTTTGCTTTTGTTTAAATATTTTTTTTATATATTAAGTTAAATCAAATAGGTTTTCCTTTCTCTGTAATGTTCTGTTTT
Organism: Melieria picta; assembly: GCA_964056695.1. Taxonomy (NCBI): domain Eukaryota; kingdom Metazoa; phylum Arthropoda; class Insecta; order Diptera; family Ulidiidae; genus Melieria; species Melieria picta. The sequence continues at coordinate 14,786,344 of OZ057400.1, forward strand.
CAAATTTCCTTGACATTTTTTTTATTTCATGCTTGCACTGGTCCAATGTGCCTGACTCCTCTATTGTCTCTCATTCTTTCACACTTGCATTTCATTCTGCTGCAGGCGCTGGCACGAGTGCGAGACCATTCGGCGCATTGGCACCCAGGTCACGTGCCCCTCAACTTGTTGGAATTGTTACGCGCTCCGCTCGACAGCCCAGCAACGGGCTATGTCCACTTCGACGCGTCTGCTGTTGCAGGCCGACTCAGTCCCGTTCCATCGTTCCACCGTTCGACTGCGCAGTCCGATGTACTCGTACAGCCAGTTGTTGATTGCCTCATTTGCAATACTCGTAGCCCGCCAAACAATTCGAAGCGTACGCTTTTAGTTCACACATTCACAACTTTTGCGTCTCCTCCTTACAGGCACTCATACACTTACACACTCCCACCAACATCAAAGCGAACTAAGAATTGTTATCCAACAATTTGAATTTATTTATTAATAACAAATGATATGCTTTCCCCCATCCGCCCACACGTTCACATGCTCGGCGAAATGCCAAACACGCGTGCATTCCTTATGTGACTCGCTCGAAAGAAATTCAAGTGTCCAAATTGAAATTTTATTTTCCTTTTAATTTTATTTCCGTTCGAGTACGCTTGTTTAATTTTGATATTAATATGCTGCGCGCCCCCCGCCACATTTAGATACCATTGTCGTGATGAAATAATGAAATGCCCGCGCAAACGTCCACACAAAGCGGCAAAAGCCAACGAAACGAGCCGTCGGTTTGTATTTGGTCTGTGCCCAAATGTGAAGCGCGGCTGCGCAAGCGTATTGGCATGTCGTGGCATGCAACTGGCCAGCGGCAGCGCCCAGAGCCGCGCAGTACCTGGCCGAGCCGGTGGCTGGGTGTCGGCCGGGCGTGAGCGCTGCTGCTCATATTTCGGAGCCAGCGACCAACTGGTGTGCGGGTGCGATGTGGCAATATTTTTATAATTGAATATTTTGTATGATGATCACATAGCGACAACTTGCGGGAAATGTCTTTTAGCGGTTTTATTGAATTTCGTCAAAGGGAAATTGAATTGGTTAAGAATTTCTTCGAACAGCATGGAAAAGTGGCGGAGGAAGTGCTGACCATTTGCAACGTTTAGATAAAATCGAAAATCTGTTCATACAGAAATTGGGAAGTAATTGGAAGTTTTAAGTACCACTGATCCGCTATCCGTTATGGTGTGGTGGTGATTTGTTTGGAGAGCTGTTGCTAGGTTATACATAAAAAACTGTCTGTATGAAAGATTTGATTTAGTAAAGTAGTCCTAAGTATGAGACCACCAGGAGCTTGTGGAGACTCACATTGGACCTATCAGGCCTTCGAGTAGAGGTATACCGTCCACACCGCACCCTATTTTCACTCAAATCTGAAGTGGCCCATTTCGAAAAATTCCGATTGGAGAAAGTCGTGTTGCTTTGTTAGACGCATTGTATAATTTTTCGAATAATTTCAACTAGAAAATCTAATATTTTATCTAATCTAATTTTACTTAAGTGATTGAACTTACTGCTTACAGTGCACTGATGAAATGACCGACAGTGACTGATCCCTTAGCGGTTACATCACTGCTTGCAAAATCATGGTCTTTTTTCCATAATCAGCAGGAAGGTTAGGTTAGGTAAGACGGATAGCTTGCCGATTACTCAGCAAGTACAGTCAAGGAGGTCTCAAAGGCCAATTGTGATGCCCGATAAGAGTGTGGCAAGCCCCTGTCATACTGTGTTCGGTGCTGGTTAAAACCAACCTGAGCGTCGAACGAACCTAGCAATGTCCTCCAGTGGTGTGGTACAGATCAAGCCCAAATTGCCCAGCACTCTGCCTCCTAGATACCGGTGGCGTATGTCTCGATGGGGCAGACCGAGTCTTTCGGCAAAAGTGCCGAAGGCGCAGTGCCCTGTTAGTACCCCCGTGAGAATGCGAAGTGTTGCTTTGCTAAACCGTAAGATATGCAGAGTTCTCTTTTGAGAATCCTGTAGCGTGAAATCCTGCAGTCAGGCCGAAGGCTTCGCTGGTGCGCTTGATTGTCTTCCTCTCAAGATCACTGTAGAAGTCTTTAAGTGGCGGGTAGATCCCTGCCACCATGCTCGCGTCCGTAAACTTCGATTCTTTTCGAGCCAGTTCATCTGCTCTTTTATTGCCAGGAATACCCTTGTGGCCAGGCACCCAGCAGATTGTGATGTTGTGGTCCCTAATCTGATAGTGTAAGAGGCCAGTGCCTTGATTGCCGCCTGGCTGTCTACACAGATGATCAGATTAGATGAAGGCAAGTCCAGTACTCCGATCATGCGTGCAGCCTGCTTTATGGCGTAAACCTCGGCCTGGAAAATACTACACCGATCAGGTATTTTAAACGACCTACATAGAGATAGTGCATCCGAAAAAACCCCGCACCTGTTCCGCAGTCAATTTTCGAACCGTCAGTGAAAATTGGGATCTCGCACTCCCCTACGGCAGTTTTAGTATGCCAATCCTTCCTGGTTGGAAAGTGGCTTATCAGCAAGAAACTGTAGGTACTTTCCATTTATAAATATACGAGTATAAAATCAAACCTACCACATAAAAGAAGATTTGGGGGTTCGCCACCAAATATCTATTAAAAAAATTGTGGGTGGCAAATATGGTTTCAAATGGCATTGGGCTCAGAACTTGTGTACAGCAATAAAATAAGATCTTATGTGCGCCACTGGTACCCTGAAAATTAAGCCCTAATATGAAAACAAGTTGTGGTATGCTTCATAACAAATTATCAAAGCATTAAAAACTAACCAAGCTCTTCATTAATTAAATTAGTTCAATTACTGACTGGCACTACTTATTCTGCAGCCAGATGAATTAACTGGTATTGAAGGAAATTAAAAGCTGCTAGATGTATCAAAAGATTTCCAGAACATGCATCAGATATTTCTATAGAACATTGGCAATACGTAAGAATTTCTGTATCTAAACCTTTGGCTGATTTATCTTGATTACCATCCTAAAATGAATTGGATTTGTTTCAGTTTTAAAGGGCTGTCAAACAAACAGGCTACACAGGCTTCATTTTAATTGCTGATGAAAACCAGGATATAAATACTACAAACTTCAATTGTAATTTTATTAAAAAAAAACGTTTTTATTTCCCTTTTCAATTTTATTAAACATATTTTCGAATCAGAAAACTTCTTCGATTTTACGTATTTATTTTTATTTTTGTATTTTTTTTATGATCTTTTGCATTTCTTCTTCGATTTTACGTATTTATTTTTAATTTTGTATTTATTTTTTATGACCTTTTGCATTGATTACACCAGAAATTTGTATGCTTAGATATTGCATTCAAATATTATTAATTTATTGTAGTTTAATTAGTCTCAACACAGCAATATATACTCATTGTTACATATGAAAATGTAAAGTAAAAATCCATAAACACGCAATACCCTTTTACCTCAAATTTGCGGTTTTTATTTTGGTCAAGAAAACCATTTAAATTATGTATTTTTAATTTGATGTTATTTTCAGGTAAACCCGCTTTTGACGTGCCACACAATTCATGCTTCACGTGCGCTTTTTCATTCATTCCCTCTTTTTCGATGCCTTATATCGCTACATGCACTGCGTCCATTGGGATTTAGTTCACCGCTGACTGCAAAAAAAAAAACAAAATGGCGGAATATGCGTGCGAGTGTGACTTGTGAGCGGAAATTGCAATTGGGTTGACCAACGAAATGCGAGCCGCCATCGCAGCGGGTGAGTGTGTATGTGTGTGTGTGTGTATATATATGTGGCTTACATATTGTTGTGTATGTGTGGCTGAGTTTTAACACGAATACGAGCAGTTTTTTATTTTGTGGTGTTCGTTGAAAATTGTATACTTTAATTTAAAGATTTCCATAAATCAGGCAAGCAAGAAAGTTTTGTGCTATTTAAAGGTTTTACTTCAGGATAAAAAAATCGGAATAACAAAATGATTCTTATGAGATTTTTAGTTCCAAACGAGTTTTATAAAAAGTTGGAACATGCGTAATTTGTTGTGCTAATTTTCTTTTTATTCTTAAACAATTGAAAAATAAAAATCTAAGAGGTTAAGATAACAAAACACAAAACTTGGGAAACAATTTTTACCGCAATTTGATACACATTTGATTTATGATTTTATGATTTTAATTTAATTAATTAAATTAAATTTAGTTTAATTATTTTTTGGGAAAATATTTACCGCAATTTTAGTTATGATTTTAATTTAATTAATTAAATTAAATTTAGTTTAATTATTATTTGGGAACCATTTTTACCGCAATTTAATACACATTTTAGTTATTTTTTTATTATTTATGATTTTAATTAAATTAATTAAATTAAATTTAGTTTAATTATTATTTGGGAACCATTTTTACTGCAATTTAATACACATTTGAGTGATTTTGTGATTTTTGATGATTTTATGATTTAATTTAATTATTTAAATTAAATTTTGTTTAATTACATTTATTTTATTTTATTAAATTGGATCAATTAATTAAATGAATTCTTATATTAAATGAATTAATTTAATTAATTATGAATTTTAATTAGTTTATTAATTTAATTAATTATTAAAATTAATTAATGATTTCATTATTTAATTTCATTTATTTTGTGGTTTTATTTAAATTAGTTTAATTTTGTCTTATTTTATTTTATTTTATTTTTTATTTTATTTTTTTTATTTTATTTTATTTTATTTTTTTATTTTATTTTATTTTATTTTATTTTTTATACTTTATTTTTTATTTTATTATATTTAATTTTATGATTTAAATTATCTTAGTACTAAAATTATCTTTAAAAATTACATTTTACTTTTTTAAGTAGCAAGCAGGGGGAAACATTTGAAAAAATACTGATTGCAAAACACTATACGAGGAAAATTGGTATACAAAATTTGGTAATTGGACCAAAATTCTAACTTTGAAAAAACATTCATAAAAAACCAAAAGCTTTTTAGGTTATATTCACTTCTGAGTTCCACAGATTTTTCAATGTGTGGTAATATGTCTAAGTGATATCTACAATATGTCATAAACTAATCTAAACCGGACAACTGGTTTAAAAGTTATTAATATTTGTTTTTATTTGTTCTGCATTCTCCCAGATCGGGTATAAATTACTTATTAAGGACTGGAACTCGGGTAAACTGTTACTTATATTATTATTAATAATAAATCTCTATATTAAACGAAATTGGCTGGGAGGGGCAGAATAAGTTTGCGTACAAAACTCCGTCCGTACAAAACTCAAAATTCCGTTGCCAATGTTGCCAAATTGTTGCCATATTGTTGCCAAAGTTGTGTTGCCAAATTGTTGCCAAATTGTTGCCATTTTATTTTATTGTGTTGCCAAATTGTTGCCAAATTGTTGCCATTTTATTTTATTTATCCCTAAAAGTATGCAATCAGCATGAATGAATCCGTTGCCAATGTTGCCAAATTGTTGCCATATTGTTGCCAAAGTTGTGTTGCCAAATTGTTGCCATATTGTTAATCTGCTGCCTGAAAGTATGCAGCAATAATGCGCTGACCACTCTGCGAGCACACAACTTGCTATTTCCTTTCATTTCATAGCCCTAAAAATATGCAATTTCACAGGCCAACAATCGAGACGACAGTCAAATGACAAACCAAAAAAATTTTTTAATTCTTTATAAAATCACCAATTCGAAATGACTGTAAACAATACTAAATTTTTGAAAACCATTCTTCTGCACAACGGAACAGATTTAAATCGCTTAATTAATATTTCACAAATCTCCAGGGTTTCAAATTTCATAAAAACCCCAGTTCGCTTTTAAATTTTCCTCTACGTAATATGGAATCGAATTACCTACTGTGCCGCGCTTTGCACCATAAACAAAGTCAATAAAATGTATACGCACGATTGCGTTTATACGTCAAGTGCCCAAAAGTATGCAATACATTTGGCAAGCATATTGCTTACAATTTCGTAATATATGAAGCGGCAGCAGCAACCAATTTGCCAAACCAAATTGCTACTTGAGGGCGAAATTCAATTAAATCGGTGGCGTTATAAAGTAACACTTGTTGGTGTGCTATGGCTTATTGTCATAATGCCGGTGTTGGGTCAGCAATATCGCAGCTAATATGAGTGAAATAATTGCACAATGTATTGGCACCATACTTATCTGACTTATTAAATGTGGCTTAGGTCGCAAGTGTTCGGCGTTATGCTGCAAGCAATAGGAGCTGTGCCATAAATACCGGTAGGCGAAACACGCCGTCGGACAATAATAGATCTAATATTGTGCACAGATAACTCAATGATGACAAATCGTAGAGAAGGGAGTGTGAATGTGTGCATAGGAATACATTTGTAAGCGAGACTTCGCCCACTTTTTGGGATGTTGTATCACTTCCACGTGATAATGAAAGATGGCATATTTAATTCTGTCATATCAAAAGTAGCGTGAAAGCGCTACTGAAATCGCTATGAGTAAACGGTGGCGCCTCCTGTTGGTGGACAGGTTACCTGCCGCATGGGGCTCATGAAGGTGACACGCATTTTTTGGTAAATAATTTTACGGCAAAAGGTAAAAGATAAAGTCTTCTCTTAGGCATACGAATTGCAAGCGTTAGTGAGCGCCTGAATAGAGCCATTGAAATGAGTGTCTTAAGTGGAGCGCTACACAATTTGAAGCGGTAACTTTACTTGTTAAAAAAAATAAAAAAAAACACGTGTCAAATTATTTGTCACCAAGAGTACTTTCACTAAGTTTGAATTCAAATCTTGTTTCTCCATACAAACTTTGAACTCATTGTTGACCCCGTTAAACGTTGATTTTGGAAAAAAGAAAAACACGTATCGAATTATTTCTCACTGAGAATATTTTCACCAAGTTTGAAGTCAATAGGCTCATTAATTCATGTTTTTTTCCACAGTTTCTCCATACAAACTTTTAACCCGTCGTTGACCCCGTCAGTTTTTTATTTTGGAAAAATAATTATTTCTCACTGAGAATATTTTCACCAAGTTTGAAGTCAAAAGGCGCAAAAAATTATATTTTTTTTATACAAACTTTTGACCCTTGGTACATCCGTTTAAGTTTCGATTAAAAAAATAAAAAAAATTAGAAGCACGTGTCAATTTATTTTTGATTTCAAGTGTTTTCACAGACTTTGAAGTTAATAGGCCCATCGGTTCCTGATTTCTTCGTAGTTTTTCCGTATACGAACCTTAACCTTTGCTTCACCCCGTTAAATTTTGATTTTCGAAAAATTTTAAAATACGTGTCAAATTTTTTTTGATTTGGAGTATTTTCTCCAAGTTTGAAATCACTATGTGTATTATATCCAATTTCTTCATACAACACCTTAACCCATGTTTGCCCCTTTGACCCCGAATTTCAAAAAATCCCGTCTTAGTGGAGGTTCATTTTTCAAGATGTACCTACAGTTTCAATTTCATATTTGTAGCTTTAGCAGTTTGGGCTCGGCAGTGGCGGATTCAGGGGGGAGTGTTGGGGATTGAAACTTCCCGAAATATTAGGGTCGACTTTACACGTAAAACTACATACAAATTAAAAGAGTTTTTGTTTTTTGAACGGTTTTTAAAAAATATTAAAGAATTACTTTTTGAAACCCCCCAAAATATTTTACTGAATCCGCCCCTGGGGCTAGGCGATGATGAATCAGTCAGGACAAACAATTATTTGTATATAGATTGACGAGCTTAGGTTTACCAGGTCTCCTGAGGAATAGAATTAAATTACGATATTTTTCTAGTGTTTAGGTCAAAATTGGTTGAAGAAATTAAGTGTTTATAATTAAAAATTACACTCAAATTATTTCTTGGGTAGCTATAACTGTGTGTAGGTTAAATGGCCCCCTCTGGGGCATCACTTAGGCCTAGTGGCCTATTTTGACATAAAAAAAATAATTAAAAATTGGATTGGAGAATTGAGAAAATAATTTGAATTTGGAAAAGAAAAAAATACATTCCTCCCATTCCAAACAGGTTGCTAAGCACGCTACAGTTCACATCATTTAGTATATGATGCTTAAATTTTTAATTTTTGTTTCAACAATTTAAATGTGCCACTGCACAGTGATTCGACTCCATAAAACCGCGGGACAAAATTAGAAGGAGTGGTCTGTTCTTCATAAAATTTGGTATACCAGTTAAGCATGGTATGCTGAATGGGAATCTCCTTTTTGTTTTTCTTAAACTTTTGTAGTTTGGCAATGCCTGAGACTTAAATTTTCAATTTTCGTCATTTTTGGTGTGCTATAGCAACGAGTGTGTTGGGTAGATTTTTCAGATTTTACATTTAATCGGTAACGTCAACATTGATAATTGCAAAGAGTAACAGAAATTGTCTTAGGATCCTTTAGTTTTGCAATAAAAACGATAACAATAGACGTAAGTTTTGCTTTTTTGCAGTTTTCTCAATTTTTCATGCTGATTGCATACTTTTAGGGATGAAAAAATAAATTTTGTCGAAAAATAGGTGTTTAGACCACTTTTCAAATATAATTATTTTCTGAGATCGGAAGATATCGGAGGATGTAATTACATTATCCGACAAAGAAAGAATGCTGCTTAAAATAAAAAAATCCAGGAACATACTTTCACATACTTTTTAGATATTTTCCTCTAAGTTTTGCCAATTTTCAGATTTTTAATTTAGAAAAATATTTTGAATTAAAAGTGATGTAAAAGCCTCAGCTTTTCAGAAAACATTAAAAGCGAAGGTGCTCACATAAATTTTTAACCTATATTCAAAGTTTTAGCAACTTCTTGCTAACCATGAATTTTTACGATTTTTTTTAATCAATAGACTAAAAAACAGAAAATGTGTTTTAAATTTTTTTGTGAAAAAAGTTTCGACTTTGAGCAGCTTTTGACCAGCCACTAATTATTTTTTTGCACAGATTTTTTGGGGTTTTCTTTAGTTGGAGTTTTACCTTTCAAATGACATCAAAATCGTTAAATTCTGAGACTATACATTTTTTGAATTTTGTCTATGGAACGAATCACTGTGAACTGAGTTGAATTTCTTCCCGTACCTACACCCAAGACAAGATCCTTGCTGTATCGTTCATTGAATTCCCATACCTATCACTAAGCCACGATTCTTGCTTTATCGATTTGAATTATTCAGTATTGCGACTTTTACTTCACAATTATTTATCCAAGTATTCCAAATGTCACCGCGTAGCGTTCCATCATTAGTCGACGCGATCGACTATTCTAATATGCAATACTGGTTTTTACCAAACCTGCAGCGGCATATCTCAATATATTTGTTGGGATTTGCTGTTTTTGTTTTATGCACAGCGCCAAGTAATAAGTAAACAAACGGGAATGTTGTGTGTATGTGCACTCTACGAATTTACGAATCAGTGGATATATTGCGCAGAAAAACGAGATAAAAATGTAAGAAGCCAAAGGCAAAGCCGCAGGCCACAAGCCAAAATGAGACAATCCAATCAGCCAGCCATCGAACCGATCAGTCAGCCAGTCAGTCGGCCAACTAGTCAGCCAAGCAACAGCCGAGTCGACGCAGAGCCGGTGCCGAAGTCGCACAAAACTAGGCACAACTCCGTTAATCTCTACATCAATAAACCTACTAAGCGTTTGGGACAAAAAGTCAAGCAAAAAATACACACACACACACACACACACATGAAAACTCAAATCGAAGCAATGTCGTCGTGTTGTCATGGTTTTTTGCAAGTCGAGGGCCCCGCCGAAAATTAATACTGAAATAAATGGTGCGAATCGACGGTGCGGCGCTGAGCGCGCGCGCGCGTTTGTGTGAGTGTCGCAGCGTGTGTGTGTTTCCGTGTGCTCGAGGCGGCTGGCGAGCGTTATGACGGCGCGATGTGGTGCGGCGCGATGCGATTGATTCAGTTTTAGATTCATTGTCATATGCGAATTTAGTAGATACAAATTCAGATCCATAAGCGAAGCGTCGACAGCGCCGACAGTGTGTTGTTTGTTCCCTTGCAGAGTTTTCAGCATCAGTGCAATTGCCATTTGACGTTGTGCAGTGCGGCGGTGCGCAGCGAAACGGTGCGACGGCGACTGACCACTAATGCAGACATTCATTGACATTAGCAAAATACGCAAAATTGCACGCAACGTGTATTGAAGCCGAGTGTGAAGTGACAAATGTGCAACAGGAAACTAATTAAGAACGAAAACATTAATCGGCGCAAAGCTGCAGTAGACATACGAGAGACATAGGCGCAGAGTTTGGTTGCTTACAGTGGTCATCCGCTGGATAGTTGTAAACACACATACACACACACATACATACACAGCAAAAGACACACGGCCACAGAGCGAGCGAACGAGCGGCAAAAATGTTTGAAAACGCGTTTAGCGGGTGCCGGACAGCATGCGACAGGTGTGTGTTCACTTTGTTTTTGTAAATGTGCAACGCCAACAAAGTTGTTGCAAAATAAACTCTACAATTCACATTGGCAGTTCTTGCGAGTGTTAAAAAAAAAATCAATGCAAGTCTGCGAGACACGTTGACGGCCTCAATGGATCGTCAATGTGAAGTTACTAGTGGCTCTGGCATTCTGACTTGGGCGAAAAGTATATCGATGGTCAGATGTTGTTCACCTCTTTATTAATATTTTACATACAAATTGTATGACTTACGAAAAAATATTTAAATAATTGGAAATGTTTTTCTTTGAGTAATGTAAATTGTGTAATTTTAATTACAAAACTAAAAAAAATCCTATATTTTGGAACGAAGAAAAACCAAAAGTGACTTCTTATGAATGATTAGTAAAAAAATATTTCATGCGCTTGTGTCTGCTTTTCCTGTGATTTGATTTATATTTACTTCGCCTAGAATTGGACATGGTCAACATGGCAAAGTAATTCCAATTATGTGTATTTGTTATCAGGATTACCAAGGGAATCTATATAGTCCGTCCAATTCAACTGGCTGGTAGAGTGGGCAGTGCTTAACCCTTTCGCTACAGATTTTTACTGGGGAAAGTTAAAATTTTAAATTTTACGATTTAGGCTTCTATGTGGTTATAAATATTAGCAACATTCCATAAGAAATTTTTTAATTTTTATACTCGGACCATGTATTTTAGAGTGTTTTTCTATGAGAGCAACCACATCGTTGTGGCTGTAATAATTACTTAAATTTTTACTTCAGCCAAAATTAAAAAAAAAAAATAATCGAAATTGACAGAAAACGTCAAATTAAAAAGTTATCTAATTTGTCTGCATCTTCTTCCTTTACTATGTCAAGATGTGCCATTAAAAAAACGTGTATACTTCTCTTCTTTAAACTTAAGTATTCAGTTTATTAATTTCGTATTTTTCCTAAAACTTCAAATTATTCTAAGGAACAACAAAAAATGTATTCTTGAACAGAGTTCAGACGTCCACAAAGTAGCATGTGGCCATATGGCAACAAAATAGCGAAAGGGTTAACGCATGAAATTTCTCCAATTAAAAGCCTTCTAGAAAATGAGCGAGTCACGTCTCATTTAAAGCAGATTAAAAGATACAAATGAAACAAAAATAATGTATGTAGAATAAATGGAAAAAAATAACTAACAAGGGGTCTAACCTTTCAACTACTGAGAAACCATTTGAAATCAGTGTAGAGACCAATTAAATCTTCTGTGCAATACACACTTTAATGTTAATATTAATTTTCGAAAAAATTAAACCTAAGTAATGGGAAAACTTTTAGAAAAGCATATTTATTAATTTAATTTTTTTTTACAATTTTGAAAAAAAAATCAATTACGCAATGTTCCCATATGATCAATAAAATTTAAAAAAGTTTAAATTAAAGCACCCAACCAGGCAAAGTAATTATGGGCATTGTAAACTGGCCTGCAGTCAACAGTAGCCCATAAATAATACAGTAACTGCAAGCGACACTAAACGTAAATAAATTTGCATTCAATCGAATGCAGACGGAAATAAATTATGAGAAGACAAAATATAGATAATACCAAATGTTAATTCATTCAACTATTTACCTGCGGAAATTCGCTTTTGATGTGAGTCAAAGCTGCACAGTCGAGCAGTAATTCGAACATGAGCACTAAGCTCGATCATAAACGATTGTGAGAAAGAAATGTATAATTTGTTGTTTATAAGTATTTGATTATAAGTATTTTTTAGCATTTGTGTCTAAATTGAATTAACATTGGTTTTAATTTCTATTTAACTACCTGTGAAATTCTTTTCGAGAATACCTGCTGATACAATTCAAAAGTGTGAATATTAAACGTAAGAAAATTAGTCAATGAGCCATTAACACTAGAAAGACCGCATGTTTTCCATACCTACAAGGACTACAAATTATGATATTGTAAGTGTAGAACCCTAATTGTAGAACCTGGTAAAAAAAAAAATAAAAGTCATCAAAGCAAAAGTTTATAGAAATACTAAAGAGAATACAGATATTTAAAAATGAAAAACCCTCAAAATGACCGCAATGGTCTTTCTAGTGTTAATAATTATGGTGAACTATGAAGTGAAAAGAGGTTTTAAATTTTAAAAATTGCAAAAAAAAGGTTAAGAAGTGATGTAAAATTGGAGTATGATCTCTAGGATACCTTTTAAATGTGTGAAGGTTATAATAAATTTTCACAGGAAAGCTTTAAAATAGGAATATGAAAATAGACAATCCGTCTACTTTAAACGGATCTGGTAGTCTTTCTAATGAATTTAAATATGATGTACAGGCATGATCTGCATTTTATTTTTATGTAAAAGTCAAATCAAGTCATATTGATGATATCTAATATGAATTGATATGAAATTATATGAAATTTTTCCTCTATGAGAATGTTTGTGTACGCTAAAAGAGAACTATGTACATGAAGGTTCAAGTAACGGTCATACACCATACAAAATAATATTTGTAAATCGATATTTTGTAAATCTTTTGAAATTGAGACTTATTTATGAGTTTTCAACTATTGAGATTTGGAACAAAGATATTCACATTTTGGAGCATAAGAACTCAGTTTTGCTATTCATGGTTTTGCTGTGGGAATCAAACTTTGGAAAGAGCATTTAATTTTAAAAAGACTGATTAATGATAAAAATTTCAGCAGATAAAAGTTAAACTTATAACTGAAATATGCCAATAATTATTTCACATTTTCTTATGCTTTAATTTATGAGATAATTTTTTAGAGTCTAATTTTGTAGTAAGAAGCTTAAAAACTCTCTTTAAAAAAGTTGCAAGTGTTACTGAAATATTTCGAAAAATTTTAGAAAAATGTAAACAAGCAACTTGTACTTTCAACTGTAAACAATTCAAGCCTTATTTTGTTCCTCATTAATGTCTTTAAATTGAATGCGATTTCTGGAAATTTCTTCATTCGCTGGCATATTTAATGAGAGACAAGAGTTTTAATTTCTATAATTAAAATGGAATATTTTCGGAGAATTGTAAGAGGCTGAGAGCGTTGAGGCTTTGCAAATCGATATTTGTTATCTCGAAAACTTTTTTAGGGCACATTAAGAAAGCAATTGTTAATTATCAGTGATATCAAGTATACGAATGTAACCTGAATGAGGGGAACTTTTATTGCAATATTTAATTAAAATTATATCAATAAAAGTAAGTTGAAGTTTTATACGGTTGTAAAAAATCAAACTACTCAACGCGCACGCGTGTAGTTCATGGAAGAAGTAGTCAAAAGATAAAACAAAACAAGAAAAACTATGTATGCACATATATATACAAATAACTAACGTTATGTGGCCGACAAACAAAACGAATTTAGGTGAAGCGCTTTATTAATTACCATAAACCGGCTTTGAGATTTCGTGAAATTTACATACTATTATTATTTGTATTTTACTTTCAATGCGCTGCCCGAGCACATGACACGCGATTTGCCAAAGAAGCCAGCCGCGCACCTAGATTGACAGACAGCCCGCGCGTCAGTCGGCTAAATGAATAAACGTGTCGCAAGAAGTGGCAACAGGCTTGAGCCGATGGCGCATCGTCTCGCCGTCGTTATGTTTCATAACATTCAAATTTAATGTGACAGTGCAAACAATAAAACGTAATTTATTAATTGCTAGAACTTTGCGATAACTAGGGGTTTTCACGAGTCCCGTTCGAGCATTTAAATGTCGCAAATTAATTATATTAATTATTATTATTAATTATTAACTTCAAATAAAAAATGATACAAAATCAAAATGCCTAGTAAATCAATTCAACCGAACAGAGCCTATAATTATTGTACACGACATTCAACATTCGGGAAGCACACGAACGTTTGTTTGTGTCGATTGACTTTTTTTGTGGTTTTGAACAAAATGTTTTTAGTGCAGTAGGAAAGTGATAAATCTCGGTAACGTAATTATTTACTGTCTGTTCTGGGTAAATATGTCAAACAGTTGCATTGTGGAACTGGAGAGCGGACGCTGTGCTCTTCGGCGCACAGGACCGCTTTGGGAATCGAAACAGAATAAGAGAATTCGGGCTATAATTTAATTTTGATTTTTAGTCAACTTCGAAGTGCTTCTAACTCTAACTAACATTATTTTCACTTCAGAGTCGGAAGAAAGCGTAGCTGCCATAAAAAGTCTATGCGTCTTGGTGAACAAGTTCACAAAAAGAATCAGTTTACATAATGGTTTATATTGATATATCTGGCTGTTTGGCATTTTGCAACCACCAAAATATTTGTTGATGTAATCTTTGAGATGAAATTTGATATAAACTGTGCTGGGATCTGCAACCTTCCTCCCAGCTGAGGAATAAATGTTCAAAAAATTTAAAATTTTTTTTTTTTGCAAATAGTAAGTAAACGCCCATACGTCCGTGTCCACGTCCATATAATTCTACCACTGCACACTGATTCGTTCCATAGACAAAATTCAAAAAATTTATAGTCTCAGAATTTAACGATTTTAATGTCATTTGAAAGGTAAAACTCCAACTAAAGAAAACCCCAAAAAATCTGTGCAAAAAAATAATTAGTGCTTAGGCAAAAGCTGCTCAAAGTCGAAACCTTTTTTACAAAAAAATTTAAAACACATCTGATTTTTAGTCTATTGAGTAAAAAAAATTTTAAAAATACATGGTTACCAAGAAGTTGTTCAAACTTTCAATATAGATTAAGAAATGGTGTGGTCATTTTCGCTTGTAATGTTTTCTCAAAATTTGCGAAGCTGAGGCTTTTACTTCACTTTTAATTCAAAGTATTTTTCTAAATTAAAAATCTGAAAATTGGCAAAACTTAGTGGAAAATATCTAAAAAGTATGTGAAAGTATGTTCCTGGATTTTTTTTAATTTTAAGCAGCATTCTTTCTGTGTCGGATAATGTAATTACATCCTCCGATATCTTCCGATCTCAGAAAATAATTATATTTGAAAAGTGGTCTAAACACCTATTTTTCGACAAAATTTATTTTTTTCATCCCTAAAAGTATGCAATTAGCATGAAAAGTTGAGAAAACTGCAAAAAAGCAAAATATACGTCTATTATTATCGTTTTTATTGCAAAACTAAAGGGTCCTTAGACAATTTCTGTTACTCTTTGCAATTATCAATGTTGACGTTACCGATTAAATGTAAAATCTGAAAAATCTACCCAACACACTCGTTGCTATAGCTTACCGAAAATTACAAATTTAAGTCTCAGACATTGCCAAGCTGCAAAAGTTTAAGAAAAACAAAATGAAGATTTCAATTCAGCAGACCATGATTAACCAGTATATCAAATTTTATGGAGAACGGACCACTCCTTCTAATTTTGTCCCGCGGTTGTATGGAGTCGAATCACTGGGCACTGGTATGATACGTCTAAGCCATGACGTTGCACCAATTTTCAATGCTGTCCAGCTTATAACCCCGAAGATATTCCATATTAAAAACTTAGGGTGTATGGGAGGTGCCACGCCCACTTGTCGGGTCGTATGGTTTACCGAGATTTCGTCAAGACGAGTATTCCGTAAAAGATTAAGATCAATCGGCCGTTTAGTTTTTGAGTTTAGGTGTCGTGTGACCAACAAACAAACAAATAAACAAACAGACATTCATTTTTATATATACAGATGGCAGTGACGCACACAGGATTTCATTTTGAGGGGGTTTTTGAGTACAACGTTTAAGCCGAATACCATTCGAATCCATATTTTGTACCAGTGATTTTTTGTTTGGGGGGTTTGAACCCCCACAACCCCCCTGTATGCGCCACTGATAGATGGTAATAATATATAATAATATTTAATAATAATTGTTTTCTCTTTTACTGATGAAAAGCAACACATCTTGCTGAATTTAATTCGTAAAAACCTTACAACAGTTAACATCTTCACTTAATATTTACTCTAACAAACTGTGAGCACCCTTAGCATTTCGCGACTTTCATCAGTGGCGTTTGATTATAAGTAAACATATTTCAGCTTAGTCAACAAATTCAAATAAGAATAGCTAACGCAAATGCATGGATACATTTTTTAGAATGTGAAAACAATTTTATGAGACGCATAAAGAAATTGTTGAAACAAAAGAACAAAGTTGCAAGGTTATTGCGTTATATTGTATGTACTATTATATGTATGTTTGTACAACTACATTTACACAGCGAGTCGGGTGAAAACTAATAATACATACATCACAGAATCATGTGGACATGAAATTGTTTTGCATCAATTCGTTTGTAGTTACTCCGATGAACCGATAGTTTATTGTTTGCGGCTAGTTGTCTGTATTTGTTGTACACCTGAATAAAACTAGAAATGTTAAAACTGCAGGTGTTTAAATACTAACGCAAAATTAAGCGTAAACAATGGCATAACTTGAAAACCAGCAAAACTATCGTCGCTATTTAAAATTAAATTAAAAATTAAAATGCTATTATGTGATAGTCAATATTTAAATAGAAATGTATTCCAGTTTTTTAATAATGAAACATTATATAATATTGCATAATCAAGAATAGGTAATAGATAATAAGAAACAGCGGTTACGGCATAGAGTGACCAGTGCACGCATATTTGATTAGTTTCAAAGTTGAATAAATTTATTTCAATATTGTTTTTTTGTTCAATAAGTACACAACTTTAAAGTTGGGGTGAGACTTTTTTTAAGTTATCTTTTAGAACTTTAATGAAAGGGTTTTTCAATATAACATTTTAAGGTTCAGATCAGTATGAGACAATTGAGCATATATTTATTTTCATATATATAGACAAATGAATAGAATATCGTACAGGTTTTAGTGCACTTCTGAAGTACTTTCGTTCAAGTGACTCGAGGAAAAACGTTAACCCTTTCGCTATTTTGTTGCCATATGGGAACATGCTACTTTGTGGACGTCTGAACTCTGTTCAAGAATACATTTTTTTTGTCTTTAGAATAGTTTGAAGTTTTAGGAAAAATACGAAATTAATAAACTGAATATTTAAGTTTAAAGAAGAGAAGTATACACGTATTTTTAATGGTATATCTTGACATAGTAAAGGAAGAAGAAGCAGACAAAATTAGATACTTTTTTTTTTAATTTTGGCTGAAGTAAATGAAGAAATAGTCATATTTTCGTTATGCGTAAAAAGTTGTATGTTTAAGTAATTATTGCAGCCACAACGATGTGGTTACTCTCATAGAAAAACACTCTAAAATACAGGGTCTGAGTGTAAAAATTAAAAAATTTCTTATGGAATGTTGCTAATATAACCACATAGAAGCCTAAGACGTAAAATTAAAAATTTTAGCTTTCCCCAGTAAAAACCTGTAGCGAAAGGGTTAAGCACTGAACCTGATTTCTGCAAAGAAATAAAAAATCCAAGTTAATTTTATTAGTGAAGTTCACTCTTCATAGCATTTTAGGTGTAAAGTAGCTATCGTAGCAATCTCGTCGCAACAACTGCTTTTGAAAACATTGCAAAAATTCAATAATTGCTACGATAGTAACTCTACACTTAAAATGCTACGAAGAGTGAGTACCGCTATTATTTATTTATTATTTAACAATAACAATAATATTTTATTATTTATTTATTGATTAATTTATTGATTAATTAATTAATTTGTTTATTATTTATTTATTGATTTATTTATTAATTATTATTATTATTATTATTATTATTATTAATTTTTAAACTTTACGTGCTAAAGATGTTTGAATCAATCAAGAAATATTAAATGGAATTTATTTTTAACAAAAATAAAACCATATTTTTATAAAAAAAATTCTCTTCAGGCCTCATTTCCGCACTCCGTGATTTCAGTTTCTGTTGACTGCTAGTCTAGTCTAGTTTTCTTTTCTTCTTTTACTGCTTTTCATTCACTTCTCTTAATTTGTCCACACGCCAATTGAATTATGAACAAGTTCAAAACCCTATCGAATGTGTAAAAACGCCTTTAAAATAAAACAATTTTTACTGTAAACTGTTGTTGTAACTTCAACACTTTGTACCATACTTACCCTGAATCACATTGATTTCTTTCAAATTCACATTTCAACTACTCCCAACTGTATGCAGCAGTTTTGTTAGTACCGTTATAAGTACTCATAAAAAAACCGCATACAAAATTCGACGTCATTAGGTTTTACTCGCATGGCAAGCGCGCAAAATAACAACAATGATGTACACACACAGACACACTCGTGTTGTCTGTGAGCAACAAACAAATATCAACACGACTATCAGGTAGTTGTTCCCTTCGTCGCTGTGAGTAAAGCACGATGGAGAATGATAAGAAATCGCGCGTGCCAATGCCACAAACGTGCGCTGCCACTGTTAATTGCACTGTTAAGTTTCGCTGCTGTCGCTGTTGCTGCTGTTGACGTTACTGCTGTTTAACAGCTGGCCCACCACCACCACCACCAATCGACCGTCTGGAATCAACGAAGCAGCGTGCAAAGAAATCCATCGCCAGGGGGCGAGCTGACTGTGCAGCCGATAGCTGTCGGCTCAATTGGCGCCGGTGCTTTGTCGATCGTTGCCGATCGCTGATGTTGCGTCGCTGCTGGCCGTTGCTGCTGGCCGTTGCTGCTGGCCGTTGCTGGCAGCTGATGTTGTTTGCTGCCGGGGTGGCTGTGTGTTGCGGACGGCACATGCTGACAGTCGACCGGTGCTGGCGAGGAATTGCGTTGCTGCTTTTATTGTCAATAGAAGTCAAACAATCGAACGCGCAACAAGCAACAGCGCAGCAAACTTAACTAAACTACGCCCGCACTTAATTCATCGGCGTGATTTGGCTATCGCAGCGTCGAACTTTGTTGACTTAATGCCAACATTAAAGTTGTTGTTTTACGGCTACTATTTGCCATAATTTTTATCGTAATTTTATGAAGAGATACAAGTACGAACATTTGAAGAGCTAAACGAAAGTAAAACCACAACTAACAGCAACAACAATAATAACAACAAATCACTTGAGTTTTGATTTGCAGTGCAAAAGAAAGAGGCAAAAGTCACGCCGCTAATTTGATAGTCCCTGTCAAATATTCGTAAAAAGAGCGCAGAGTAGATAAACCCAGCAGCAACGATAACGACGACAGCGCACACTACCAGTGACCAGTCGGTGCGGCGTTTTTGTGGTTGATTTGAAATTTTAATTGAACGCCACAGAACAGTTCGAGTTTACCTTCTCGAAAGCGATTTAATCGAGGAATCAGTAAAGCGCGCATAGGTCATTACGAGGCAACTGCGGCGACTGTTTACACTTTACAAAAAATAGTACAAAGTCCACCACACGCGGTCCCAGTATTGTCAAGTAAGTGGAAAATTGAAAGGAAAATCTTAACTGAGTGAATAAGGGAGAAAATTATGAGAGCTTGTGAAAGATTTGAAACATTTCAACGGAACGAATGTTCGACCATTTAATTATGGTGGCAACACTGTCTTTCATCTTAGTATTTTTTTTTTTACTTGGGCTTAACCTGCATGCCAAATACGGATACTCTTATCAATTCAGCGCTCAGTATGGGAATACCTTGGCATTCTAACTATAATTTAACCCTTGAACGGTACTGATTTTTATGAAATCAATACACCAAACATTATATTATACATTATTCTGACATATGTGTTTAATATTATGAATTGGGTTTAAATTTTTGTACATTTTCGAAACCAAACAAATTTTAAAAACTAAATAACTACATTCCGAAAATTGAAAGGAAAATCTTAACTGAGTGAATAAGGGAGAAAAATATGAGAGATTGTGAAAGATTTGAAACATTTCAACGAAACGAATGTTCGACCATTTAATTATGGTGGCAACACTGTCTTTCATCTTAGTATTTTTTTTTTTTACTTGGACTTAACCTGCATGCCAAATACGGATACCCTTATCAATTCAGCGCTCAGTATGGGAATACCTTGGCGTTCTAACTATAATTTAACCCTTGAACGGTACTGATTTTTATGAAATCAATACGCCAAACATTATATTATACATTATTCTGACATATGTGTTTAATATTATGAATTGGGTTTAAATTTTTGTACATTTTCGAAACCAAACAAATTTTGAAAACTTAATAACTACATTCCGAAAATTGAAAGGAAAATCTTAACTGAGTGAATAAGGGAGAAAAATATGAGAGATTGTGAAAGATTTGAAACATTTCAACGAAACGAATGTTCGACCATTTAATTATGGTGGCAACACTGTCTTTCATCTTAGTATTTTTGTTTTTTACTTGGACTTAACCTGCATGCCAAATACGGATACTCTTATCAATTCAGCGCTCAGTATGGGAATACCTTAGCATTCTAACTATAATTTAACCCTTGAACGCTACTGATTTTTATGAAATCAATACACCAAACATTATATTATACATTATTCTGACATATGTGTTTAATATTATGAATTGGGTTTAAATTTTTGTACATTTTCGAAACCAAAAAAATTTTAAAAACTAAATAACTACAGTTAAATGTGGAGAGTGGCCTTGAGAAGTTCTTTCGAAATCATGTCAAGCTTCAGATAAATCTGGCCAGTCCATCCAATGAGACCTTAGCGGCCAGGGCCAAACTATCAAATCTTGTATTTCGAAGAAAGCAATGACGTTTGTTTTGAATTGCATAACATTTGAGTAGAGGTTGTTGAGGTTGTAATAATATTGTATTATCTTTGGTTGAACAGTTCCAGTTTTCTACTCGTAAGTCTGGCATTAATTTCAATCTTTTCAGCTACAGTGACCTTAGAAAAGTCAATTTTTAAACCTTCATCAAAATGTTTAAAGATTGAAACACTTGAGTTAACTCTTCATCATCATCAGTTGACATATTTCTTGTAAGCTGTTGATCATCTAAAGCGATACTTAAAGTATTTTAAGTGGTTGTATCATTAAAGATAGAATAGCATTTGAGGGTTAAAGCTAATACAGTTGAATATGATTAATTTGCTTGATATACATATTTATTATATATTTATTGCCCGTAACTATACATGTTCAAGTGTTTTCTGTACTATTCAAAGTGTTTTGATTGGAGTATTTTTGATTTTTTACTTGAAAAAATAAAATGATAAAAAAATTGATTTTTCAAAATTGATAATGATTGCAAACTGTGCACCAAGTTAAAATCAGCAAATAGCGATTCAGCGTATCTCTAATAAGCAATAAGTTGAAAGTGCTCTACAAATGCCCTGAATAGCTTCGTATGTTTTTTTTTTGGCGTTCTTATCACATTAATTTATTTCATTTCATTTCATCCAAAGCAAAAATAAGAAATTATGATTATTTCGTACGTACTTATTTTAATTTAGAGTTGTTGTTGTTGATATAATGGTTGTAGTTGCTGCTCCTGCTTTTGCTCTCGCTATTGTTGTTGCTACATATGTACGTATGTACACAAGGTGAAGTGTGTGCCGGCTGTGGTTGCTTTCATGACACCCTACAATCTGCCGTGTAGTTACTTTCACTCATCAGACGACCAGAACAAAGCAAAATGAGGCGGGAACAATGAATTTCTTATAATTTAAGTGTTGTTATTGACTGACTTGTGACTCTGATATATTGAAAAGGACAGACCAGCATGTTTGTTGTATATTTCCTGGTTTATACGTACAAGTATTTGTAGTTTATATGTAATATTAGATCAGCTTTGCTCTCTAGCACTGCTCTGGTCTGCTCGGGTTTATTTTAAAATTTTATTAAATATTTGAGCCTTAAAAGTGAACCATTTACTGTGTGAAACCTATTTTCGAAATGTTTTTGTGTTCAGGCCTTCAAAAACTAACCAGTTGCGCCGATAATAGTGATGCTGCGGAATCAAGTTGTTTCTCTCAAATATTTTTAATATGAATGAAAAGTTCAACTCTTTATTATTTTAAATTACTAACACAAAACCAGTTTGAAAAATTATCTATTAAAAGCAGCAAACAGTCTTTTGGATGTAGTTGTCTTTTGAAAAATTATATCAAGGATTAATTTGAAGACCTGTGCATAGTTATATGTTGCCCCGCCTTGAGGTTGACCTATGCATTTAAGGGTTAACTTTTCGAAAAGTGCATTATTGATATTGGAAAAAACGTTCAAGTATTCAACTCACCAAAATATGAGAAACTCTACAAAAAAATAAGTCAAGCTTTCAACTCTGCAAAGACTGAATTATTGCATCTGTAAAAAATTGTACAAACACTAAACTTCTCAATGTGTGAATTACTGATTCTAGATATAAAAAATTCACAATCAATCATTCATTCAAATTCAATAAAAAAAACAAATTTATGAATATCAATTTATTACTTTCATTTAAGAAAATATAATCTATTCATATAAATAAAATATAATCTATCTATAATTTTTAACTATGCAATGCGTTCAAAAATATAGAAAAAAATCAATGGCGTATACAGCAACAACTTTTCAGTCCAACCATATTTTTCACCAGCAATTTTTATGATTGGTGGGATTTGACCTCGAAGTACATAAGACTCGTACTACCTATCCCTTCTCTACTACTTTCTTTCTTTAACCCCACCTCACTCCCCTCTATCACCCTTTTCCTCTCGAGTCACAATGGGCTATCTAGCCTGAGTGCTTGAGAAATTGGACTCCCTAACTTTCTCGACTCTCTTCATATCCATTCCATTCCATCCTACTCAATATTCCATCCTACTCAATATTCCATCCATACAAAAATTAAGTAACTTAAAGTGTCATTTAGTACGCATGCAAATATTCGAATTTTGTTTATATTCGAAAGTAAATCTTCATCCGGATTATATTCAAATTTCATTAACATTCCACTAAATTCAGCAATCAGTCAGCAGTTTCATTAAATTTATATTAATTCATTGAACCTTCCATTCAATTCGAAATTTCAATCACTAATTGAAAACTGTTGAAAAGAATGATCGAATAATCAAAACATGTCACAGTCCAACCCAATTTTATCAGCGCTTATCAAATGAACAATGCCGCCATCGTCTAAGTAGACACGAATACTCGAAGTAGCGTGAAATGAGTTCGCTTACTGCCGGCTCCTCTGAAGACGTTGTTGCTAGTGGTTCCATAAAATTGTCTTAAAATTATATTATCAGCCGGTCGTCGTTGCGTTTTAGTTGAGATTCTATTTGAATTTTTGCCATCGCGCCAGTTTTGTGCGATTTTCGAACCGGTGAGTGTGTGTTTGTTGGATTTGCGGAAAACGTGTCTGCTGGTGCGCTGGCAGATCGTCTCCACGCACTAAGTTTTCAGTACGCCATTTCCCTCGCTTGTCGCAACTGACTTTGGAAAGTACAGAGAGTTTTTCACGTGACCTTGCGCATGTTTATTTATAAATAAATAATATACGTTAGAGAATTCGAATTTGAAATTCGTAATAGTTACTTGTGCAGTGCTTTTCAAAGGTAGGAAATGTTTAGCAAAACAGTAGACTACATTAAATGAATTAGAAAGCGTACATTTTCATTCATTACCAATGCTGAGAGCGTAACTGCAGTTGGCTGTGATTGACGTTGGTGTGTGTTAGCTGACATTTTGTGTTCAATACGATTGAAAGCGTAGCTAATAAAAAATGTAGCAAGTGTTGCTTGAAGTGTGGATTTGTTTTTTCTGTAGTTAGAGTTGAGTTAATCTAATCAACAGCGATTGGATGCAATGTCTGAATGCAAAGTCTGCAAGTAATGTTTGGGATTCGAGTCCTTGAACTCACATAACCTGGAGTGAAAATTTATATTTGTCAAATACAAATACTGCCAAGCAAATATATTGTTTGCTTAAGAGAAGAAAATATGTCAAATTAAGCATATAGAAGTATGCATTTGTACATCTCTAAAAAAAAGATATATTTATGTGTGTGAAAAAGAAAAAAAATACCAACATGTCTTCTTGCATTCGAAGCACGGCTGGTGATGTTGTTGGCGTTATATCAGCATGTGGTTATTTTTAAATGATATTTTTTTGCTTTCCGAAGAGACAATATACCAGTGTGAATGCTTGGAGAAAAACAAATCAGATCAGATCGTATGTTATTTATAATTTTTGTCCGTATGATATTCAATGTTGCATACTTATTATATATCTGTTGATTTTTTGCCGCTGATTGATGCTAAAATTATACAATGGATTTTACATGGGATGCGGATTTTTTTTATTGAATTAAAACCAAGTTGAATATATTAAATAAGACACAGAGATAAGAAATGTGGTGCAACGGGGTAATTAAAAAAACAATTTGAATTTTTCATTAGTCAATATTACACATTTGTGGTTATTTTTTTAATTAATTTTATTATCATAATTTTTGTTTATAGTCTATTATAGTTTATTGGTTATCATTTAATAAAATTATTATGTTGATATTGATTATATAATATAATAATTTATTATTTGTTGGTTATTATTATTAATTTTATTTTGAACACAAAAAAAGTTTGCCATATGTTTTAATTAAATTGTTGTGTTGATATTGATTATATAATATAATAATTTATTATTTGTTGGTTACGATCATAAATTTCAATTCGGACACAAAAAAGTTTGCCATATGTTTTAATTAAAATTATTATGTTGATATTAATTATATAATATAATAATTTATTATTTGTTGGTTACTATCATAAATTTTAATTCGGACACAAAAAAGTTTGCCATATGTTTTAAGTTCTATAACAACTTTCTAAAATAAGAATTCTCAAGAATTGTCACAAGTATAACATTTTAAGCTTATTTGTGATATTTATCTGCACTACTATTTTTCCAAAATGTAGCAAAACACTAAACTTGTTCCAAACTCCTGCCACACTTTTAATTCATTGGTCATCAATATAGATCTGTCTTAAATTGCTGCCCAACTTTGTTGAGGTCTGGCCATTGCACGCGCAGAAAACTAGCATTCAACAGGTTTTCCTATCATACTCGCAATTTCATATGGAATGCGGTTAATATAGCATCCGCAAATTTAATAATGCCTTTAATTAAATTTGTATGCATACACCCAATCAGCACCTAATCGAAGTCAGCATCCACTAACTATACCGGATCATACTTGCATATACTTAATTTCTTGAAATCATAAACAACGTCTCTAAGTACCCAAACAATTTGCAACCTTGAAATAATTTGCAAGTTCAGTTTAGGCGCCAAAACAAATATTTGAATTTAATAAATAAGTGATCTATAATACAACAATAAGTCGCAAAAAGTCTAAGAAGATGTCGCTATTATATTTAATCAATCAATTTTCAATCTTGAGATAATTTTCAAGCTCAGTTTGGCACCTAACCAAATATTTGATTTCAACAAATAAATTATTGCATATTCCAACAATAAGCCGCAACACCTTTTGTGCATTGTCTGTGTGCCAGGCAGATAAAAAAAAAAATATGTATATGTACAAATTTCTCTACAAATATTGTGCAAAAAAATTCGAGCATCATCAATAAAAAGTAACATGAGGAACTTAAATTTTCACACCACAACACCAACGCGATATGTCAAGCAAATTCTTGCCACCAACTTGAGCAATGAAAATAAAAAGTTGTCAAGTGATCTGACGATCACCTAAGCAGATCTCAGATTTAATCTACAATTTGCGTTTTCGAGACCTTCTCTTGTAAACCAGCCACACGTCGCACGTGATATTTACTCATCACAAAGCGGGATTTAGGTAATGAATGATATATTTCGTCAAACATTATTATCTGGTCACAGGTTAGGCGACTATTTTGGGCAGCGCTGCAAAGCACTAAGCGGCCACGAGTTGTCGCACTCTGAGAGAGCGGCAGATCGAGCGGGTTGTGTTGTCTTCTGCACTGTCTTTGGGTTATCATCAAGTCACACGCTTTTTTGTTTTGTCAGTAGATTATGGAATGTTTACATTCCGCTTGCGGGTTATCTCACTATCGGGCAACATCAAATGAAAGTGTTTAAGTGTTGCTTGCATTTGCGCGCCAAAGTCTAACCGCGCTAAAAAATTCAGTTATCTGTCAAGGATTGTCGTAAACAAGTAAGTTGGCTTACAAGTAAAGCTAAAAAATCACGTTGTTGACTGTCATAGTGTTGATGTTATATAAATATTTAAAATGTATAAAATAAATGTGAAGGATAGCAGATAATATTGTGTTCAGATAGTTGATAAGGCTTGAATACATGAAGACAAATTACGAAAGCTTAGTACACTACTGTGGTACCAATAGGATTATTTTTTAAACTATAAAGGCAACATGCGTCATGAATATGGACAGCACTTGAAATGCTGAGCATTAAGGGGCCCGAACACTGTAAACTGCGATTTTTCATATGTTTTTTATTTTATTTATTAAAAAAAAACGGACGTTCCGATTTACATGAAACTTTACACATATGTTAATAAATGTTTAGATTATCGAAAACAATTTTTTTTTTTTTTTTTGGCGGCCATGTTTGTATTCTGTAGCTGATCCAAAATGTCGTCTTTTTAAAATGACCCTTGTCGCGTTGACAGCAAATCAGCATAACGGAGCCTCCTAGAGCAAAAAACAAAAAAGATTCTTGAAATATACATTACTGGCTACTGTTTGACGTAGGGGATTTTAAAAATATTGATTAGAAAAAAAATGGCGGCTGTTTGAAGAAAAAGTTGTTTTTTTCGCGTAAAATTTTGCACTAAATTATTTATAAAAAAAAAAGTTTGGCATATATCGAAAAACGGCTACGTCGAGCAGAAGCGACACTATTCCCGAATAGAATGCAATTTGAATCAGGTCGATCGGATAAAAACTTTTTCAGTTATGCTGTCAACGCGGTCAAAAAACATGGTTTCGAGATAATCGCGTTTTAAGTTTTGAAAGGGGCAACCAAAAAAAAAAAAAAAATTTTTTTCGATAATCTAAACATTTATTAACATATGTGTAAAGTTTCATGTAAATCGGAACGTCCGTTTTTTTTTAATAAATAAAATAAAAAACATATGAAAAATCGCAGTTTACAGTGTTCGGGCCCCTTAAAAGGTTCTATCAGGCGCGTAGCCAGAACTTGGTTAAAAAATTGTTTGCCAATTTAGTATTAAATCCTTTTTAAAGTAAACTGCACTTTGGTGCATTGGAAATTGAAATTTTTCCCGATTTTTAGTAAAAATTTCATAAAATTAGGTTCACTGAAAGCGAAATTAATGCGTCTGAGCATCGAACAAAGAGCAACTATTAAGTTTTGTTTTAGAATTGTTAAAACTTCAACCGAAACATTTCAATTGATGATTCTTTATCCCGTGGCAAAGTTCATGAGTGGAACATGCAATTTAAAAACGATTTTCAGGGCATAAATGTTGACCAATTGAAATCCGCAATCACCGCAGGTTCCATCAAAACTGTGCGGTAATTCATCAAAGATGAGTCAAAATCTTCTTGAAATTCTTAAAATTGGATTTAACCTTCAGTTTACTTATACCAGCGAACATGAAGTGATAAAGAACGGCGCATCTCATACAAGCAAGCGCGTTCTATGGCGGATACTGCTGGTAGTACTCTCTGTTATTAACAGCAGAATTCTCTGCAACTTCAGCATAACATGTGAGTAGAAGTCGCTTCTGTACGCATAAATAATTTTACTTGGAATTCGCCACGTAAAAATATTTGTAAACATTTTAAATTGGGATCAACCACGTCTAAATATTTGCAATTTTGTAAATCAATCAAAGCGCACAATTGGCCAGCAAAAAGCCATACACCACAAAGATTCGATTGATTGTGACATTACAGCAATTTGTGCATCAAC
The DNA here is from genome assembly GCA_964056695.1 of Melieria picta. Taxonomy (NCBI): domain Eukaryota; kingdom Metazoa; phylum Arthropoda; class Insecta; order Diptera; family Ulidiidae; genus Melieria; species Melieria picta. The sequence continues at coordinate 14,814,551 of OZ057400.1, forward strand.
ACCAATCAACATAAAAAATCATACAGACAATAAAGGACAGCAACAAAAACACTTGCGAATCCCGAATCATCTTTGTTGAAATGACGATGACTTTGCTTTGGTTCGTTGTTTGCTCTCCGCATGCGTTTCGACAAAGAAGATCAATAAACATACATGAAAAAAAATTATTGAGAGATGTACACGAGTGAAGCCGTTGCGAACAACAACATTGCTTTTTGCTGTTGTCCTACGCAAATCTACCAGAAAATGTTATGAACTTAATATTCTCAAATGCCTACACTTCGCTCTTCCCCCTCGCATCATAAGAGCCGAAAACACTTTTGTGCCCACATGCGCGTTCTTATTCTATATTTTGTATTCTTTGCTTATACGCACTCTGGTGATCTTTTTAATTTTTTGTAACCTTGTTCGCTCCTCTCGGGAGCATAGGGCCTCCACAAGACATTGCCTTGTGTTGGTTACATTACTCGGTTGTGTTTTTCTGCCAGGGTTGGTTATTGGCGTACCGCCAGGTAGTCCTAAGTGATGGGGCTGTCATCTATCACCGCTTAGGAACGAGGCCTCTGATGTTGTGAGCATCCGCTCATAGCGCCATCTATTGTATAAAGGAGGTGACAGCAGGATGGTTGGGGACTTCGCTAAGATCGGTTTGGTGCGCTGTTTTTCGCTTGCCTGCCCGCTTCCCCTTACATGTTTTTAACCTTCTGCCTGTCCCTTGCTCAAAATTACGTTCGCTGTCCTTTGGGGTCAGGATGACCTCAACCAAACGGTTATACAATTAAATTAAATTTTACAGACAAAACATGAAGAAATGTAACACATAAATCACAAAAGAAAAGGGGAAGCCCCGAAAAGTGTTTTTCTTGATTTGTTGTTGGGTTGTAAGCGCGATTAACAGTTAATAACACAAGTAGAAAAGCGCACAAAACCGCTCAATCGTTTTTTTAATTCTGCCTGGGGTCAAATAGACCCCAAGGGACAGGCAGAAGGTTAATATTCATCTTTAATATCTGCCAGAGTATTTATTCAATGTTATGATTTCGACTCACTGAACAAATTCGAAATTATTTAGTTTTCAATAACATAAACAAATATTTTTTGGAAATTTTGTTCATGCTTAAACTTGAATTTTGTCATTTTGTATACCAAATCAAATAAGAATGAAAATAAGTGAGGTATGGAAAACATTATTTATTATTATTTATTTATTGTGAGTTTTATTCAAAATGGCAGCAGAAGCGCAGGGTGGTTGGGCGAAGATTAAGCATCACAATGATATAAATTTATTGCATTTTAACTGAACATTTGGCCATCGAAAGAGGCTTCTCATCGATAAACACTTGTGACTGATTTTTTATTAAAAAGACGCATTTTTAACCATCAACCAATCCCCGTTTTCATCCGATGCGGGCACTGTGCGACGTTCACCTTATAAAAAAATGCATTTGCCGATGAAACAAAGACATTTTGAGTACGTGGAAGCCATCCAAAAGGCTTGCTTGATATCCTAAAAGACACTGAGGCTGACGATCTGAAGTACTCAGTAGACCTGCTTTTTGATGCATGCAAATCGTTTTATTGAGCGAAAGGGGACTATTTAAAAAAAATCAGTTTTGCCACAAAATTTTTGATTACTCTTTTAGCCCTTTTGCCCACGGCTTCTGCAGTTCGCCTTGAAGCTCATAATTTACACTGCAAACTCAATCAAACAGGGTCTTCAAAAAATCAAAAATAAAGTCCGTTCAAACGCGCTGCAAATGTCGTAGCGAAAGGGTTTAATGTTTAAAGGTGCAAAAACCTTTTGGTAATGTAGAAACGTACATACCATGCATAGTGGTTGAAAATGTTGAATAATTATAGGCTATGCGTTTTATTCTTGTATAAATTTCATGCTCAGCTTATCTGCACTCATCGTTTTTGCATAAAAATATATTTGCTACGGTTTTCAAACCAGTATCTATACACATTCATCACTACAGCAGTTTCAGCAAAGCTAATGATCACGCTTAACCCTCTACTGGTTGTTACTGCAACTTGCCTACGGGCAATGATTGCATTATATTAAAAAAAAATACTACAACTCTACCGCACTTATTGTATAATCCACAGTATTTTAGTAATTTTTCAAAGAATTTTCTCATTGCATATTAATAAAAAACTATTAAATTACTACAGTTGAAGCGTAAGAACTGCACACTTTACATTCATAATAATGTGGCTAGCATTAAATGGAAAATCGTGATAATAACTACTCGAAGTTCGTGTTGTTGAAAGGTACTCGATTGAATCTATGTTCGTTCGACTATTATGAGTACGGTTACTTAATGTTTATGATACGATTCATGGTCAAAATATGTACGGTACACACACGCACACACATAACTGGCTCAATAGTTAAATTATCATATCGTCGCCTCAGAAAACGAATGTCGTATGTTCCATTGAGCCTAGTAAGACATACGACATTTGTTTTCTCAGGCGACAATATATACTCTTCTCTCCCGGAGCCGTTGCCAGTTGGTCACACCTGGGCTTGCCACCCGTCCTCCATTGTGGAGGACAGTCCTCCAAATTACTCAAATGTCCTCCGTCCTCCAAAGAGGGTAAAATGTCCTCCACGAACACGAAACTACTATTTCCTTTGTTAACAAACACGAAATGCATCATAATAATCTGAGTTGAGTTTATGATCTCATTAAATGTAATATAAGTCTGATTAAAGCAGCAATGACAAATATTTATTTAAAAGCAAATGGTCTTTGAAAAAGACATATATTTACATATATAAATGAATTAATCCTTTTTTTATATTGTTTTCGTACCTATGTTTTTATGCTTTATTGTTTTGTTATTTTCATGTTTATATGTTAAAGTTTTTTGGAGGCTTCTTCTGTATACATATGTACTATATATTAAGATGGGTCGCACTCCATACAAAAAAAAAATCACGTTTCAGTCACCACCTAAAAATAAAATTCAGAGTGTTTAATGACTATTTGGAAAATATTGCGATTCTGAGGTAAGCCAATTGTGAGCGGTTTTGCTTCAAAAATACCTCTAATTATCATGTTTTTTGGGTGTAACTTTTTTGTTGTTGGACATTTTCGAATACTTTTTTTTGGTTAGATAAACCTTCAGGAGTTCTTGGATTGCACATATTTTGTAAAAATTTTTTTTGTTAATTTATTGAGTTCTGGAAGTTTTAATATTTATTTTTGAACGTTTTTAAAAAATGAATAAATTGTTTTTTTTTAATAAGTATTTATTTATTTATGCTATGTTTGTTTGTTTGTTCTTTATTTACTTAATGTAAAATTCGTTTGTTGAAAAAAGTGCTTGATATGGTGATTTTTATTTCAACTAGAAAGTTTCGGTTTCGGCCGAATATTAAAAAAAAACCGAATACATATTCGGTTTCGGTTTCGGCCCAAAAAAGTGGTTTCGGTCGGACACTAACTATATATGAATGTATGTATACAAAAGTTTTAATACATGTGCACTCTGTACTCTGATCTGAAAACTAAAAATTTATGATTGTTTATAGCATTTTTTATGTGTCCTCCATAGCCATTTTAAAAAGGTGGTAAGCGTAGTCACACCATAACTTATATAACCAGATAATTCTAAATAATTAGATGACAATTTGAAGAGACAATTAGTGACAAAAGGTATTTGTCTGAAAGAATACATTGTTATTCATACAATTGTCTTTAATGTAGGCTAAGAAGTATCTGCCAATATCTATTCAAATCTCTCATATTTATTGTTCTTTCAACAAAGTATTTTTCAGCGATTTCTGTACTTTCAAGTAGTGGCTACCTAAAGATTCTAAGTTCTCATCTGTCTCAATGCACTTGGCGCCTGTCTATAGCATTCATCCATCATATCTTACGCCATACGAGTATGATACAAATATCTGCTGCTCAACAAGAATATATAAAAACTTTTGCAGCTCGTCAACTGACGTTTGTCTATCTGTGAGCAGCTCAAGCGCTCAGGCTAAAGTGCGCCTTATCGACACTCTGCCTGGCATGTAAACATCAGCCTCCACGCTCATTTGTACTCAATAACAAAAGGTTTTAGCATTTTATTTTCATGTTTACAATAAACTGCTGTTATTGTAATTTGATTTACTTATAAGCAGTTACTCGCAGATAGTTGCTATCCCTTAGATACATGCCGAAAGCCGTCAGATAATTACAATTTTAAATTGGCTACGCCGTTATTTATTGCTCATTGTACGAGTAAGTGGCCATTGTTGTCACGGACATTGTGGAATGTAATTACGAGTATATTTTATGCAATTTTTTTTTATATAGTACATATGGCATTCTTTGATGGAATCGTTTACTAATTATGTATACTTCAACTATTTTTTAATTAACTCCAGCTTTATTTTAAATGCAATGGAGAGTCTTGAAGTGTAATTATATTTTTTCGCTAGACTTTAGTTCAATGAACTGAATGAATTACGTAAATGATTCCATACTAAATGTTTCACTTTTCCCCTTTCTTATACAATTTCAAAACAATGCAAATCGATTAATTTGTTGCCAATAGCAGAACAAAGCTGGCGGTTGTAACATTTTTTTGTGCAGATCACGAGCCACCTTGTTGTTTCCACCAACTTTCACTTGCGCGGTTTCGAAAAAGGTTCATCTGTCACGCCAGTCATGCGCTATCAGCATGATTAATGTGGACCACTAGTTTGTCTGCGGCTATTGCAGATTTTGGCTAAGCCAAAACTTGCCAAATTGCTGTGTATAAATAACTCGAAAAAGCAACAACACATGGACGCTGCAAAAGGCCGGTGGCAATATGTCACCTGCTTCCTACTACATACTGAAGTCGCTTAACACTAGGAAGACCACAAGTTTTTCATACCTTCAAAGACTTCATATTATATTCGCTGATATCTCGAGAAGTACACATCACATTGGGGAAATTTTTCACAAAATAAATTTTAAATAAAAGTATTAAAGTTTTCACGATAAAAAAATAAAAGTCACCAAAGCAAAAGTTGTTAGAAATACTGAAGAAAATACAGATATTTAAAAATGAAAACCGCAATGGTCTTTCTAGTGTTAAATATTGCCCATATTCAGTAAGACGCGCCGCATAGTCGATGTTGTTGTGTGCCGGGCATTTTGCGGGGCAGTGCCACTTTCACGTCGATACTGAGTTAACAGCGCATAAAAGGTTCACATGATCCAGCTGGCATTTAAAGCAAAAGCAATCTGAAAATCGCACATATAGCACATTAATTTGTTTCACTCACACTAAGAAGTGTGTATGTGTGTGGGCAGATAAGTCAAATGAAAGTGAAAACACGCGCGTGTGTGCGCTCAATTTTTTCTTCAGATTTTATTGCCCGTTTTATAAGCGCCGATAGCACCATTGGCCCTAACTGCTTCTTGCACTGCGGCATGGCCAAAACCAAGAGAACTGATTGTGCTCAAATGTTCTTTGCCTCATCATGCCTGCATTAGTGTTCGCTAATCTTACCTAAGCACCTAAATTTAACAACACTTGAAAATATTTTATAAATTTAAAACTACGACTTGACAACTTTCAACACTTGACGCGCGCTGAAGGACTTTCGACTGGCAGACACGCACATTCGTAGCCCCAAGTTATCAGTGACTGGTTACCAGATAACAGTCAACACTCAAACAAACATTTCAAACACCCAAAACTGTTCCTTGGCTCACTGAACCACACTGTAAGTAAACTGTGTCACCCGCCAAACGCGACACTCATCGCAGAACTACGAGTATAGCATTAAATTATAGCAAGAAAGTAAAACCAGAAACGCCGCACCAATAATTAACACTATTTGTGACAATGCTTTGACGCGTTTAACAGTGATTGACATTCGTAATGGTCGCGCCACCCGTGACTATGCCAACATTTTTGATATCTTTTTTTAAAAGCTATGACGAAACGATAAATTAAATATGTACATTGGTATTGTTTTGTGTGTTACCTAATTTTGTGAGCTTTGTGTTTATTTCTTTGGTTTTTATGTTTTTTTTTGTTTTTGTTATGTGTTCAAATTAATGGTTCATTTAATCACAGCTTTGCTGCGGCCGCTTTTGCTCTTCTTTTGTGTTGGGCTCTTTTCGTTTTCGTTTTCGTTGTCGGTTTCTATTTCTATTTCGGCATTTTTTCTAATTGAGATAAGGTTAGTAGATATGAAAAAACTTTGAACTCTTTTTGATTGTTAGAAATAGCCTCGCTGAAGTTCAATTACCCTATACCCAGCAGTATTATGAGCAAAACTTAGGTGTTGGAATGTGTGTGGTTTGAATGATTTTCCCCAATTAATTGATTAATTAAATGTCTAATATTTTAGCCATTTAATTGTTAACGACATTTGTCATTAATTTATTTTTATTTTAATTACCAAGTTTTTATTGTTTGCTTCGAAGATGAGATTCTGGTGCCACAAAAAACGGTTTTGCATTTATATTAGAAATGGAAATATTAACGTTTGCTTCTTAATATGAGAGACTAGACTCCGACCGAATGTGAAAATTTAACCGAAGCCGATTAATCGGCTACAATGCTGACATTCGGCTAAAACGGAAGCCGAAGCCGAAGATGAAAAACTTAATTGGATTGGGCGTTTAAATTGAATTTGAACTTCATTCATGTTTTCATTCATGTTTGACTGAAAAATTCAATTTCGCATTTAAACTAAGTTTTAACTAGAAACTGAGTTAAACTCGCACTGAAAAATTGGCCCTTAGCGTACCAGTTACAGTTTTACTCGTGAACAACAACTTGACAGAAGCTGTCAGATAAAATCGACTGCTGATTGTCAAAGAGTTTTATTTGGATTTTTATTTGGTCTTTTCACATTAGAAGACATTTTGATGAGCCGACACGCAAAGATTTATTGCGTTGGTTTAGAGTGACAGGGCTTTGGGGGAAAAATTTGTGACCTACAAAAGTCAAAAGTGCTATAACAAATTGCCTAAGGAAAAAATGTAGTAGTAGTAGATGCTTATTTTACAGAAGACATTACAGAACAACAATAATATCATAAACCAGTGATGCCCATTCTGCTACATCAGCGTCGACGTCGCTGTTACTTGCAAGTAACAGAATGGCCATTACTGTTATAGACATGTTTTGATTCTAAATAATTCTACTACTAACTATGACGAAAACGATTTCTCAACCGAGTGGCTCGAAATTAAATGGAATTCTACCGATTATTCATTGGAAAATTCTTTCTATGTGAAGTGTATGAACTGTGGTGTTAACACAAACTGACCCAGTGTTAAAAAGTGTCAATAAAGCTGGATGTGCTACTATGTCCAATGAGCTTTATGGAACGATTTAAATATGGTCATACAAATAGTATTTAATTTTTAATTTCAATTATAAATCAAACTTGCATATTCATTCGATTTTCAGGCGGACATTAGGTTCTAAAAATTGTATCTAGTATCTAAAACAAAAAATAAAAGTATACTTTTTATAGCAAAATTTCGCCACAAACTAAACATGTCCTGCAGCAAATAGTAGCGTTCTGGCGCGTCGCTTCTGGCGCATTGGACAAATGTTATTCCAATACAATAATTGCCAAATAACGTCTGCCAACAAAGTAGCTGGACAAATTTCATATCTTCGTAAAAAAAATTGAGTTTGATATTGTAAAGTAATATTTAGTATTTTGAAAATACATTTAATTATACATCATTTTTCACTTTTATACAAAACCAAAGGACCATGATCTTCAATTTTCCTTAGTTTAGATTTTATTCCTCGGATCATCGTCTGGACAACGTTCATGTCAATTTTTTTCGAACACAACCGGATTCTTGCTGTTAGCTGTTTATTGGATTTTGCTTCCCAACCTCCCTTGTACACCTCCTGGCACAAAAGACTCCAAAAATCTTCAATTGGTCTTGCCTTTGGGATGTTTGGTGGATTTGCGTGCTTCGGGACATAATTGATGTTTTTCCCTTCCAACCAGTTTAAGGTTTTTTTTGCATAATGGCTACTTGCTAAATCTGGCCAAAATATTACATTCTCTCCAGAGTGCGTTGTATTGATGTATTTGTCCAGTTTAGTAAGGCATTTGCTTATGTAAGTGTCACATTTTATCGCTGGAGCTTTAGAGTCCTGAATATAGAGTTGAGATACTCCTTTTATCGATATGGCTGCCCAAACTAAAATTTTTGGCTCGAATTTGGCCTTGGCTGCGAACCGTATACCATCGGGAGTTTTCTTAATATCATCGGTGTAGAAACCGGTATTTTGGTCTCCATTGTTCCACGCATATGTGAAATATTTCTCATCGTCGAGAATTATTTTGTCCTCGTCATCAAAATAATTTCGGCGAAGAATTCTGCACTTTTTTGGGATTTCTTCCAGTTGTTTTGGACTGTATCGTGGAACAGTTACTCTCTTATGGTAATCAACACCAATTTTTATTAAATTTTTGCGAACTGTTTCTTTGGAAATGCCAAATTTCCTACCCAACATCCGATTTGAAGCTCCAATTTTATTCACCGCCGCTTTCTTCAATTTTTGGAGACCGGAATTATCCAACAGACGCGGACGACCTGATTTTTTAATGTTAATAGGCGGCTGACCACTTTCGTAACGATGAAAAATTGAATAGAGCGTGGAACGAGCGACATTTTCTTTTAGAAAGTGTTCCAAAACTTCCTTTTTAGTGTGCTGTCCAAGCATAAAATAAACGCGCTCTCGCAAATAGCAAATAGCAACTCTCATGTTGACGTTTTGACTTAGAATGATCTGATTTTTGAAATACATATTATAACAATATTTTGACATAAAAATTATTGAAACTGTCAAAGCCTACCAATTTTTTTTTTAATTTGAAATTTGTCCAGCTACTTTGTTGGCAGACGTTAGTATTTCCATCAACTTGGCCAACATTTGCATCCTATTACAATGAACTCGTGTTTTGTTGGGTCTGTTATCACGCCGCATCGCCGAGCCGTGCGTCCACCCTTCTCCAACCGATTATTTTCACATTAACAATTTATCATTTCGTTTATATGCGCTTAATTGAGTGATAAATGGCATTTTGTTGTTGTTGTTGTTATGCGACTTATATTGTTAGACGGTGGCGCTTGGCTGGTTTTATGATATTAACACAACATTTGTGATAACTTTCGTTGGGACTATGTGAAGAGTTGGCTTATTGCTGTAGCTCAATAAAATTTGTATAAATTAGCAGGGCGAAACGAATTATTTACATACAATTTGCTGTTTGTTTATATTAATTGGGTTTTATTTAAACAGAAAAAGTGAAAATTTGTAAAGATAGGTGACTTTTATGGTATCGTTTATGGACTAATAACATTTTCAAATCATGATCATTAATCAAAAGTTGTACACGGAACACGTCGAAATGAAATCCCCTATGTGCGCCACTGTATACCTCATACAGTTTGTGATAAGAAAATAATCCATGAAGAATGTTAAAAATAATGCCAAAATAAATGCCATGTGCTTTGATAATAAAAAATGATAGCATATGTAGTTCAAAAAAGTGAAATCATATCTACGATCTACATTTAACGACCTATAAATGGCGTACATGCCTAACTATCAGAACCTGCATTTTATGCCTTCAACAACTCGAATAAAGCAACAATTATAGCAGTTCGATTGAATATTTTTCAATTCACCCACAGAACTCAACTATTTCTCATATCATGCAACACTTATAGAACGTGGCGCTATCAATGCTTATGCGCCACGTGTTGAACGGTCGCGTCAGTAGTAAATAGTAGAAGGTATGCCATTCGTGTACGAGTATCTTAAACAAAATGATTATAACGCAATTCGTGAACTGACAAACGCAAATTGATTTAGTGGTCATGCATTGTCGTCAGCTACTTAAAGACGGCGTGTGTATTTATCAATCAATCAATCACTCCGTCATCTATGTGTAGATCAGATCATCGTCTGACTAGACGGTGGCTACTGGTTGCGAAATTTCTGCGGGAATTCTTTACGTTGAATCACGAGTGGGCAGTTGTGTTGTTACTGTAAGATTCGGAGGGGGAGATATTTGAAATTGTTCTCTATTGCTCTCTTTTAGTGTCAGCTGCAGACAATTAGCCGACATATTGGTTACTACTGAGTAGAGTTTCGGTTGACTGAAACTTTTGATCACACATTTCATCTGAAGAGCTTAGCTTAGCTTCTCACACCAGGGGCCCTAGGTTCGATTCCCAGCTCGGGCTGGTGAAACACTCGTCTACTTCTATCCCTATCCATATGAAGCAAATGAGAATTACAATTAAGCTCTTGGCAGGCAATGGCTAAACCTCCAAGTGTGAAAGGAGGTTCGACAGTGTTTCGACTCCATACAACCGCGGGACAAAATTAGAAGGAGTGGTCTGTTCTTAATAAAATTTGATGTGCCAGTTAACGATAGTCTGCTCAATTGAAATCTCCATTTTGTTTCTCTTAAACGTTTGTAGTTTGACAATGCCTGGGACTTAAATTTGCAATTTTCGTCATTTTTGGAAAGTTAAAGTGTGTTGGCTAAATTTTTCAGATTTTATATTTAATCAGTTGCATCAACATTGATAATTGCAAAGAGTAACAGAAATTGTATTAGGACGCTTTAGTTTTGCAATAAAAATGATAATAATAGATGCATGTTTTTCATGTTGATTGCATACTTTTAGGGGCGAATAAAATATATTTTGTCGAAAAATAGGTGTTTGGACCATTTTTCAAATTAAATTATTTTCTGATATCGGAAGATATCGAAGGATATGTTTACATTATTCGGCAAAAAAGAATGCTTCTTAAAATGCAAAAAATCCAGGAACATACTTTCAAATACCTTTTGGATATTTTCCTCTGTTTTGCCAATTTTCAGGTTTTTAATTTTGAAAAATATTTTGAATTAAATGTGAAGTAAAAGCCTCAGCTTTTCAGAAATCATTAAAAGCGAAAATGCCCACATCAATTTTTAATCTATATTGAAAGTTTTAGCAATTTTTTGTTAACCATGTATTTTTACGATTTTTTTTACTCAATAGACTAAAAAACAGAAAACATGTGTTTTAAATTTTTTCGTGCAAAAAGTTTCGACTTTGAGCAGCTTTTGACCAACCACTAACAAAAAACATGTTTTTTCTGTTGCATAGAGTTCTTCTACTGTTTCTTACTAATTTGGGAGCGCTGATTTCGAATCTATCCTCAGATTTTTTCTAGCAGCTCTAGTTAGTGAGATATAGGTACCGTGTCATTTTTTCAGTTTTTCCTCTACTTTTTCCATATTTTGTATCGTAATTTCTAAACCAAAAAACCGATTGACATGATTTTCACCTTATCGCATTAACAACACCGCACGGCTTCTTTTCCGATGCAACTTATTTTTATTAGCTTTAAAATGCCGCGGTAATTGGACCTCAAAGTCGGAAAAAATGGAATTTTAAGGCGTTTTCTTTGATGGTCAAAAACATACACAATTTTCGTAAATCAATTAACGAGTTAGGTGTATAATGAAAACCGACACATCAAGCAATACAACATAGTCAAATTATTTGGCGGAATACACATTCGCATCGAAATAATAGCAAAAATGTACAATAGCCATTTTCATCACTTTTCATACTTTTTCCTTAAAAAAATAGGAGCCTCAAAATATGCAACATTTTTAATTTTTTGGTTTCGAGCAATTCAAAATTTTTGGAACATATAAAAGAGCATATTTTGAGGTCCCAAATTTGTTAAGGAAAAAGTATGAAAAGTGATGAAAATGGCTATGGTACATTTTTGCTATTATTTCGATGCGAATGTGCATTCTGCCAAATAATTTGGCTGTGTTGTATTGCTTGATGTTTCTTCTTAAGATATTCATATACTTCGTAACTTGATTTATGAAACATCTGTACAATTTTCGCCATCAGAAAAAACGCCTTGAAATTCAATATTTTCCTAGTTTGAAACCTTATTACAACGCCAATTTAGAAGGCATAAAATTTATTAATGTCAGAAAAGATGGCGTGAAATGTTGTAAGTGCAACTATATAAAAATCATGTCGATAGGATTATTGGTTCAGAAATTACAGTCGAAAACGAGAAAAAAGCCGTTGAAAATTCGAAAAAGTGACACGCCCATTTTTTGCGAAAACTAGAGCTGTTACATAAAAACGGAGTATGGTTTTGGAAAAAAGCTATTCAGATTCATGTAAAAAACTTCATGCAACAGACATGCTGTTGTCCAGTGTTATTTTTTTGCACAGATTCTGTGGGGTTTTCTTTAGTTGGAGTTTTACCTTTCAAATGACATCAAAATCGTTAAATTCTGAAATTATAAATTTTTTGAATTCTGTCTATGGAACGAATTATTGTGCATCCGCTTGAAATGTGTATTGTAACACATGTTGGGGGGAAAACAGTGTTGCATACACATTTCAAACGAGTGGAATTTGTGGTATAACAACGGGCCCATATGGAAAATATGGTTTCAAATGCTATTGGGCTCAAAAGATGTATACGAAACTGCCTTGCCCCCTCCCCAAATGAAATCCTATGTGCGCCACTGCCTGTACACATATGCAAATTTTGATTCATGTATCATTCTTACTAAATATTTATCTAATTAAATATTATTCCAACTAAATATTGACACAACTATTTTAATATTGCAATTTCCTATTAATATTTTAACAGCAATTATACACTCACACACGACAAGCACTGTGATTATAAATTAAGTACACAACTGCAATACTCATTAGCAATTTTTATTCCATGTAGTTTGCATTTGCAAATTCGCTGCAACGGTCGGCAGTGTAACACATTACAGCCACTTTGCCTTTACGCTCCCACATTTGTCTAGTCGTTGCGGCAATGTTTCGATTTGTGCAAATATCTAGCAAGATTTTTAACCGTAGCGCCAGCCAATACAATTAAATTATTCTCCCTGCATTTATGCAAATCCATCGCGACTCAGACGCGGCTCGTGACATCGCTGTCGACAGGCAACGTTAGCGTTGATTGGTTGTTTGTGTTTGTTTGTAGAGCGCCAAATTGCGTGTAGCTACGTGTGGGGAATTTGTGTCTGTTGCGCCGTGGGGAACGAGCCGGGCGCAAGGCATTTTACTTTAACTGAGTTTTAGCATTTCGACAGTTCCCAAACACTTTAAAGCCGAAAGCAAATGTTTTTAGACGGAAAATTGTGCAGTCAAGTTTGGAGGAAAAACATTCTCAATGAGGCAATTACGCGTAGAACCCAGAAAGTGCACCAAAGTGTCATGTAACTTGCGGGCCAATCGAAATTAATGTTTGACTTGAACGTGATCGCTTAAAGGAATCACGATCACGTTTAAGAAGATTTAAAATATGATGACATGTATGAGCTCATAAGAAAACAGTGAGGCAATCATTCATTCCGATGGAAGTGACAGTAGTTCAACACATTAATTTTGTTTAGTTATTGCCAAAAAAATAATTACATAAAAAATTAGTAAAAATCTGAATAGCATTAACTTAATAAGAAATAATAAAATTAATTAATTAACTTATTTATTTATTAATTCCTTATGAATTATTATTAAAATAAGAATTTATTTGCCAGGTTCACAAAAAGCGAATTCTTTGCAATTCAACCATAAATTTACAATTTTGTTTTTGTTGGACCCTTTTTTAAAAACCAACTAATAATTACAAAGCATTATGTGAGTGAGTTTCAAGTTAAGGTTAAGGTACGATATCGTTTTTATATCACTTGTCACTGTGGAGCGAAAATCGCCATATAATGTTATACTTTATCATATAACAAAAATTTAATTTTATTATAAAAAGTATTTAAACCGAATATTATTCTGCTGTAGGGGAAAATAAAATATTTTTGCGAAACTTAATTTTTTTTAATTGTGTTATCAACAATTAAAAAATTGTATTTCCTTAAGTCATGCTGCAGTCAAGCCAACGCTGTAATCAGTTATACCCTACACTGGTGCACTAAGGTATACTTAGTTTGTATACGAGTCGACCTCGTTAGTTCAGCGGGTAGCGCGGTGGCTTTTCATACCAGAGAATCTAGTTTGTGGTATCACAATGGGCCATCTAGGCATAAGAGAAGCAGCTACCCTAATCTAACCTAGTTTGATAGTGATTCAAGATTAGGTTAGGTTTTGGTGGCTGCCTCTGTAAGAGACACATTCTGAGGTCTGTTGTGAGATTTTGAAATGTGTATGCAACACTGTTTTTTTCAACATATGTGGGCGAGGGGACCCCCCTTTCACACTTGGAGGTTTTGTATTACCGAACATTGGCAGATATATATCTGTAGTTATGAAATTTATTTATTTTTAGTTATGAAATTTAATTGTTAAAATGTTATTTATGCGATTTGTACGTTGGAAAAGGAAAACATTTGAATGGAACTAGCAAAATGCCAAAAGCAGTCTGTAAATAAGTAAGGGAGAGGGCTGGGTTGTGAACCGGGTTTTGTTTTTTGGCTCTAACTTTTCACAGAATAAAGATATCGAAAAATCGAAGATACCGTTGGAAAGGTGAACATAAAACGCAACTTTGTTATGAAGACAGATAACCGTTTTTATTAAAATTTACCTCTCTACGTCCAATTTTCTAAGGACGTGATTTTTCGCTTTTCCAAAAAAGTGGCTGGATTGTGAACCATCTGGCAAATCCCACTTAAAGTCGAAAAATACGAAGAAAACACCCATACTTTTTAAATAAGTAGAGAATTTCTTTAATCAGGAGGCCTCAAGAGGTGAAAAAAAGTTATAATGACGCCACTTAGGCCAAAAAATCGCAATGAATGCAAGTGCTCAATTTTTTGAATTTTCATCCTAATCGGTATCGCAATGTTTGCATGTGAAATACGAACGCGTTCCCACATTGGGCACTTCAAGTGAACTCACCGCAAATCGAGTAAAATTACATAAAATTACTTTAATTTAATAAATCCGGCAATATTTGACCGTACTACGAAAAACAGGTGGTTCATAACCCAGCCCTCACAGTGGTTCACAGCCCAACCACGATGCCATTTTGGAAACTTTAAAAATAACGACACTTCCAATCATATTTCAACATAAACAAATATTGGATCGTAAAATAGAATCAAAACCCTAAATATGTAAATATGTATTACACTTACATTTTTGGAATAAATTCAGTGCAATAGCACTTTCAAAAAAAGCAAACAAGTTTTCGCAGTCGATTTTCAAACACTGTCTGTAGCTGCCACAAGCAATACGTGTTTACACTTCCACAAAAGCAGAGTCATATCAAAAGACAAACTTGACAGTTGAAAGATTGGCGATATGTCAATTAGGGAAAGAAAAAACAGTAATGGTTCACAACCCAGCCCTTTCCCTTACGAAAAAGGCGATTGAAATGTTTTATATGCTATGAATAACAATTATATTAGTAACAAATTTTATTCATAATTTTAATTCTATCAATGAAATATTTTAATTAAAATAACAAATTAAAAATTTTCATTATTTTAACAATAAATTTTCAAGAAAAAGTACCTGGTTGTGAATAAATTTGAACTGGAAAAGGGTGTCACACTCGTTGACAATAGCATCAAGTACAACTGAGTCGATCTATGTCAGCTGAAGCACTTTCACCTATTTAAAATTTCAATTTGTTTACCAATGCTGATATACCTGGTGGATTACAAATTACTTGAGACCGTCTTATCAGCGCGACAATATCTAAGTTTGCGCAAAGGTTGTCAACTTTTAGGCGACTGCACAAATGATTGTTGTAATTTATAAGACGCTACAATAGCTAAATAAACAATGTTGTTATCAACTGTGCACCACAAAAAGGAAAACAACAACAACAAAATAAAAAAAAAACACAAACAGGCACAACTAGTAATCATTGACCATTGGCATTCGGCTGACTGTGGTGTGCGTTGCTTTGCACTTGTCAATGCATTGACGCAATTACTTATTTACGCACGCATTCGTATGTACGAATATATATAAATTGTGTGTATTTTGTTTGTATAAAAAATTGTAAATGGCAAGTGGCAACGCAATGCAATTAATGGAAATGGATCAGCTTTGATTGAAGCAATTAAAGCATGCAAAACGCATTCAGAGGGCATGCCATGCATATATATAGTGCATACCTATATACATACATATGTATGGCTGTATTTCAACATGTAAATACACCAATTTCAACGAACATGCAAGTGTACAAATTGCCAAGATACTTCATAAACCAATTGAAGATCGAAATCTATAGCAAATCACTTACTACATGACAGACTATTGGCAATTGACATTTGAGACACAAGTTTAATGTTGTATGTATGTACTGGGACATACATATATAATAGATATACACATTAATAAGATTATATATATAGCGTTGGCCGAGCACAATCTGTTCCTTATCAAAGAAAAAATCACAAGCATACATATTTTTAATACAACATTTTTTTTGAATTAAAAGTCTGTGGGCATCACAGAATGAGCAAATGGTTTGATGATCTGCGCGCCAGCATATCGAATATGAATTATGATTTAGGTGAGAGTTAGGTAGGTAAGTAGGTTGTAGTGGCTGCCTCTGTATGAGACACACTTCGGCCTCTATGTGGGTCCATTGTGATACCACAAATTCCACCCGTTTGAAATGTGTATGCAACACTGTTTTTTTCAACATGTGGTACAATACATCTCATCTCACCTCACCTCACCTCATCTCATCTCATCTCATCTCATCTCATCTCATCTCACCTCATCTGATCTGATCTGATCTCATCTCATCTCATCTCATCTGATCTTATCTCATCTCATCTCATCTGCTTCATGTGGATAGCGATAGAAGTAGACGAGTGTTTCACCAGCCCGAGCTAAGAATCGAACCCAGGGCCTCTGGTATGAGAATCCAGCGCGCTACCCGCTCGACTATCGAGACCGGCTAGGTGAGAATTAGTTCCAAGGGATTTTTGCTCAAGAGAGCTTTTTGAGCAGAAGGCTGCCACTCCTACTCTACCTAACTTACTTGTAGGATGAAATTAAATTTAGTTTTGTTTTGAGGAATACTTAATAATTCGAGTATATCGGTGGAATGAAGACAAAATATGTGCCTGATGAACAAATATTTATCATCCGTTTCGGTCTTTTCAATTTCTCAGATGATTTCTTTAAGTTGAAAACTCGACTTGAATTAATAATATGTCCAGTTGATGTCTCTAGTTCACCATTTATCAACACCTGTTCTATTTTACCAATTTCGAAACAAAAATAAATTAATTTCAAACTCAAAAGCAGACTCTGAAGTCAACCCAAAAGTTGTTATACTCTTAACAGACAATTCCATAATCCAATCATATCGATTGAAATATAAGCAAAACTGCCACACATTATAAATATACCTTTGACTTTCTGTTGAGATCATCAATTGCAAAAACACTGGTGAACACCGGTTGCAACCCAACATGTCTAATCTCTCAAATTAGTTCTAATCCAAAGCGTGTTTATGTGTGCGCGCAAATTTCAATGACTTTGCTATACATTCTCAAAATGTCGGTTGTTGTTTTACATATTATAAGGTTTAAAAAGAATTCTATATACAAATAAACGAGTAAGCCCATCATATAGCACCATCCGACTGACTAGAATGAGGCCCTCACATCAGCGCACGCAGATAAGATGACAGCTTTAAATTTCTCTAAGCCGTCCTAATTTATTACACATTAAGCCGACACGTAGGCACTTTTATTTGATAATTTGCAGAAATTCTGAGACGAGAAGAATTACTACAGGTGATAATGCCTGTTAGCGCTAAGGCGGAGAATTGTGTCGGATGCGAACAGAACTCGCGAATACGCAGCCTTGGTTACATCCAAATCGACAGCGACAAATTTCAAGTGTCAAATTGTTGAAGTGATTTTCAAGTTCATCGCACTACGAATACGTGAGCACGTTTTGCATCTTGGAATGCATACCAGTTCAACTGATTTCTTGAGTTACGAGTGTCTGGAGACGCCTCCAACATTGCGCTCTATTCCAACCGAAAACACACCGTCAGTATTCAATGCAGGGAATCCATAAGTAGAGTGAAAATTACGAGCTATGTGAGATGATCGAAATCTGAATTACCAAATTATTAGTATTTTTTTTTGTTTGTCAAAAGTAAACAGTGAGTTATGGCGTTTAATCTAAATTAAATTTCTGTGTATTGCAAATGCGCCAAAGGATACCAAATTCAGTTGCATTTGACGACCGTTGCATTTCATAAGATCTCAGTACGTGAAGTACGATTAGTCGTTTCGTTACAATTGTTTGTTGGCATGCAATAATAACAGCAAAAATAAAACCAAATACTAACAGCAAATCGAAGAACCTCAAGCAACTTAAAACCCCCCAAAAAAAATACCCTACCAATGACTGTCATGGATTCTAATACATGCGAGCAGCAGCCGGATCCGCCGAGTGAGAGGTTCGTGCCGTACACTTTAGCCTATCTGTCTCATTAACACTAGAAAGGCCATTGCAGTAATTTTGAGTTGGTTGATTGGTTTTGAATTTTTAAATATCTCAAGTATTTCTATAAATTTTTGCATTGATGACTTTTATTTTTTTGTCGGGTTCTACAATTAAATAGTTCTGCAATTAGGGTTCTACAATTACAATTAGTCAAATTCGATGTGTCCTTTTCGAGATATCAGCGAATATAATATGTAGTTTTTGTTGATACGGAAAACGTGCGGTCTTTCTAGTATTAACCGACACTAAGCCTCGTCAAGAGCTATGAACCGAATTGCACCGATTTTGCGATGAATGTCAGCTACGCACTTCTGCCAACTGTCAAAATTGTCAAGTAGCCACTTTCATTCCAATCGTGCAACTTTTTTGCGCTCCATTTGATTTTTTCGTCACAATTTTTTTACCAAATAGCAAAATGTTGACTGGCCACTTGAGTTGGTGCGCTGCGATTGTAGACAAATGGACACAATTAAGTGGAATTATCAATGATAAGGACAACATAAATAAACTCTCTGCATGCTTTAATGTGATTTGAGCATAAACAGAAAAATTACATTCGTGTGAGCAGTTAAGGGTGTATGGAGAGTTTATTTCAGTTTCACTTTGGACCTATTCCAGTGCAGTTAACATTTATACACCTCTCGTAAGGAACGTGGCTGACTACAGACGTGCTTTTAAGTAATAAAAATAAAACTAAACTAAACTAACAAAATTAGTGTGACGAACGGTCTTAACAACGATGAGCTCTGAGACGCCCACCGAACCGAGTAAACATTGGTGCGTGGTGTTTTCGTTGTATTATTGTTAGCAATTTTAAGTCTGCATACACGTCTTCAAATTTTCGCCGGCACCACACAGCTGACTTCAAGTCCATACATTCAGACATCTTTGCAATCTTTCTTGGATCTGGAAGATTGCTTAATTGCTTGCATTGCTTTGCAATAATGTGATAAAACAAAAAATGAGACCAACTCAAACTTAATTGGAACACGGAATTTATGTGTTCTATTCAAATTTGTCTGTCAAGTCAAGTCTCCATACATTCAGATTCGTGTCTTCTAACCTCTGCAATCTTTCTTGGATCTGGAAGATTGCTTAATTGCTTGCATTGCTTTGCAATAATGTGATAAAAAAAATGAGACCAACTCAAACTTAAATGGAACACGGAATTTATGTGTTCCATTCAAAACCCTTGCGATAATTTTTATTTTTACGTTACGTTAACAACTCATCAAAGCGATTTCGAAAAAGAGCCATTTTCAATTGTGGGCCACTGTACTAATGATTGAGTTGTTCATTTTATATTTTGTAAACGTCACTTTACATGGTAAATATTTTTTTACAGTGAAGTTTTCATAATCAACGACAAGTTGTGCTGCAGCGAAATTTTATACCATCATTTAAAGTCGATTTATATAGCTGATTCCTAGCTTACGCGTAAATATTGGATAAGTTATATGAGCTCCTTTTTGATTTTCTCAAATACGCAACCTTTATTCAAGGCTTCGTTCTAGAGAGCTCACAAAAAGTTATCCAAACACAAGTAGTCTTCTTCGCACGAGAGCTGAACGCTACTGATATAAGGAAAACGTAGTCCTTTTTATGCTCATTCTTCCAACTGATATGGTATGGATTATAGGGTCTGTACCTATTTTCCAGTCATGCAAACCCGATGACCTAAGTTCAGTTAGGTTAGGTTAGGCTAGGATAAAGTGGCTGCCTGGGTACGGGACTTCCTGAAAGACACACTTGACTGATCTGACGATTTCCAAGTTGTCGAAGAAAGGATTTCCACCTTCATATAGAGAGAGCCGGGCAGTGACAGAGAACGTGACTTTTAGATTCCTCTTATTTTTGACAACTGCGGCAAAAGTCCCGACTGTCAAGACCCAGTCTGTAGGCATGACACCCGAATAGACAATGCCCGGTGACCTAATTAATCCTGATATTTGACTGCTTCACCTTCCTTGAAAAAATGCTCCATAAACCTGTTCCTGAGAACATTCACAGAAACCATGTCATTCTTTGTAGTTCATTCTAAAGCATTTTATATACTCTAATTTAATAATGCGAATGCCATCAAAACAATCAATTACCTACAACAACTGTCCAATTATGAATGAAAATACTATGCACGATTCTACAATATGTCACAAGTATTGAGATTTTTAATACCTTTAATGGTTCGCGTAATTGATGCAAAATGTTTTGGGTTACAAATAATCGTTTATACGAGGTGTGACAATTAAGTAATGAGACTGATTCCATAAAAACCGTATATTTAAACATTATTCTACAACTCTGCCATCCCCTTCAAAGTAGTTCCCTTGGGCAGCTAGACAATGATTCCAGCGCGTTTTCCATGCTTCGTGACATTTCTGGAACGCTTCGACTGGCATGTCCGCGAGTACCCTCGTCACGGCCGCCTGGATGTCCGTAATCGACTCAAAATGGGTTCCTTTGACCAAAATCGTCGGTTAAAATTTGTCTGACTGTTTCACGGTTCATACCCAATTCCGAGGCCAACATTCGAACTGTTAAACGTCGATCTTCACGGATTAGGGCGCGCACACGCTGCGCATTCGCGTCAGTCCGCACCTCGATTGGTCTCCCGCTTTGCGCCTCGTCTTTCACGCCCCTCCTTAAACTCTTTATGCCATCGAAACATCTGGGCACGACTAAGAGCACTATCACCATGCACTTTTACAATTTTAGCGTACGTTTCCGAAGCTGTTTCGCCCAATCCTTCGCAAAATTTTATCGCGACGCGTTGCTCTTGATTTCGTTTCTCCATTTTCGTGACGAGCACTACCAACACACGTCTACTCAACACGACACAGCAGGCGAACTAAACAAGCTAGAGCGATGGTAAATATATCAATGGAGAGGGGAAGGGAATTTCAAGGTCGCAGGTTTACTACAAGCGCGGCAATAAAATCAGTCTCATTACTTAATTGCCACACCTCGTAAGTCCAAAATCGATCTTAATGTTTTGAAGGCTTAAGCAAATCGAGTAAGCTAGCATCTTTGGCTAACTAACCTTATTAGCCCCAGAACGCACAGCCATCAAACTGAGGCCGGTTATCAAACGGTACCAGGCTGATAATGTTGCCACCCACTCACGCACACACACACACACACACACACACACACACACACACACACACAAAATATTTACACACCCTTCAACAATATTTACACATGGCAACGTCAGCTTTGTAGACATTTACAAGCATAATTGATATTTAGTCTCAATTAAGCTGTTCAAACTTCAGTTGCAAATCCATTGTGATTGATGACAGCACAAACAATTTACAAGTTTTGATTATTTTTTTTATGCCATTTGCTGATTGTCATTTATGGCTAGATGATGATTAATGCTAAACAATTTTCTACACCTACAAACGAATATGGAAGCAGTAATTGTGGGGCGTAAATTGTTCATTCACAGAGAGACACCAACGATTTAGATTAAACAAACCGGAAATGTTAATTTAGAGGTCCGTAAAGGAGCTGAGGGTAAAGTGATCTGTCAAGGTTAACGAAAGGAGGCAATAAGTCCGGGTTGATACTAAAAAAAGGAAATATTTGTACGTTCTGCAAGATCTGTAAGAAGTCTTATTCGAGCCGTTTTGAATGGTTTTTAGAAAATCTTTGATATACGAGGTGTGCCAATTAAGTAATGAGACTGATTCCATAAAAACCGTATATTTAAGAATTATTCTACAACTCCGCCATCCCCTTCAAAGTAGTCCCCTGGGTCAGCTATACAACGATTCCAGCGCGTTTTCCATGCTTCGTAACATTTCTGGAACGCTTCGACTGGGATGTCCGCGAGTACTCTCGTCACGGCCGCCTGGATGTCCGTAATCGACTCAAAATGGGTTCCTTTGACCACCGATTTGGTTCTAGAGAACAAAAAAAAGTCACAGGGTGACATATCGGGCGAATAAGGCGGCTGTTGCAACACGGCGATCCCTTTAGAGGGGAAATACTGGGACACTCTGAGGGCGGTGTGACACGGCGCGTTGTCGTGATGAAGGATCCAGTTACGAGCGATGTCTGGGCGCACCCTGTTGACTCGTTTTCGCAATCTTTCGAGTACTTGGCGATAGTAGACTTGATTTACGGTTTGCCCCGATGGAACAAATTCTTTGTGAACGATTCCACGGCGATCAAAACGCAACGCTATCGCGACGCGTTGCTCTTGATTTCGTTTCTCCATTTTGGTGACGAGCACCACCAACACACGTCTACTCAACACGACACAGCAGGCGACCTAAACAAGCTAGAGCGATGGTAAATATATCAATGGAGTGGGAAAGGATGCCGGGGAAGGGGAAGGCAATTTCAAGGTCGCAGGTGTACCACAAGCGCGGCAATAAAATCAGTCTCATTACTTAATTGTCAGACCTCGTAGGTGTTTTTAAGGTAATTAAGGTTTTTAAAAAAGGCTTCCCAGACGCCGAATGGCATACAGTTTATTTGTACCTGACCTGATTTTCCAGTGGAAAGAAGTATACGAACGACCATAGTTTGTCCAATCTCCTCCACTGTGTTAAGTAATTAAGTATTTGTGTGGCTTTTCTGAAAATATAGTCGCTTACACCTGACTGTCAACCATCCAATCATTACGACACCCTGGATTAGATCCATAGAGTTGTCAGTTGAGTATTATGAGACAGGAAATGACTTTGCGTCACACACCAATGGTCCCAAGGCGGCGGCTAAGTTATTCGAATGTCTCTACTATTTAAGTACTTCAACTGATGAATTTCCCAAAACACCCTTCCTTATTACAGTCTTCCAAATTCCAAAGAATATGTTGCCCAGTTGATATGTGTATGCCACCTTTTGGCCAAATCGCTGATTTGTGATCTTTTCTCTCTTCCGGCAGCTGCTTGGACAAACTCAAAATGAAGGTCAGCACACTGGACAAGATTTGCTGTTTTCTGGCGGAGCTCATCGGCACCGGACTGCTCGTCTTTCTCGGCTGCATGGGCTGTGTCCAGAATAGCAGCTTCGCCAACAACCATCTCCAGGCCACGTTCAACTTTGGTCTGGTTGTCATGGTGATCATTCAGAGTTTCGGCTGCGTTTCCGGCGCCCACCTCAATCCGGCCGTCACGCTGGCTGCGTTCATCTACAACATGGTTTCGCTGCCCATGGCCGCTATCTACTTCGTTGCACAAATGCTGGGCGGCTTCATTGGCTACGGACTGCTGAAGGCGCTCATACCAGCCACCGCTATCACGGTGCCTGGCGCCGAGCACGGTCTGTGCGTCACCGTGGTACATTCGGAGATCAGCAGCATGCAAGGACTGGGCATCGAATTCCTCATAACTGGCGTGCTGATCTTGGTATGCTGCGGCGTCTGGGATCCGCGCAATTCCAAGTTCCATGACTCGGTGCCATTGCGCTTCGGCCTGGCCATCAGTTGTCTGGCCTTAACGGCGGTAAGTTTAGTGTTGTGAATGTTGACGTGGGAGAAACCGGCGCTGAATTAGTTACTAACTATTGTCGTTTGTATGTTCCAGGGACAATTTACTGGCGCCAGCATGAATCCTGCAAGATCGTTCGCGCCGGCGCTATGGAACAACGACTTCTCCGACCACTGGGTGTACTGGGTGGGACCGATGGCCGGCGCCGCAATCACCGCCATCGTGTACAAGGCGATATTCAGACGTGAGGTCGCCGAAGAGAAGCCCAACAACAAGCTGCGCGCCATGGAAGAGGTGCCGCTCTCCTAAGTACCCAATAGCCTCGCATGCCAAAGACGAGTCCAGTTAAGCTCCACATATTGCAGGAAGAACAACGGCCCAGTACACTTAGATTCTAACTAATATACATTTATACAATAAGCGCCTTAGACTATAGCATTGAGCATATTGGTGGCACGTGTGTGGCAAAGTGAAGCGACTGAAACAGACAGGCAATTTGTCAGAAAAACCGAAAAATTATAATCGTTGCGTTCAGCTTTTTGCTGTCGTTTCGCCTTGTTTCGTTTGGTTAGGTTTTGTTCGGTGGCAGCAATCGCAATTGTTCTCAGTGGTATAGTCTAACGGTCGATCTAAGTCTAGAATATCGACAAGTGCAATGTTCCCGCGGTAGCGAGGAACAGTTGTGTGCGACGCTGTGCAAACTACTGCATTCATTTAATCTTAAGCAAAGGACGCCCTATCGTGCATCATATCGGAACTTTTTGTCCACAAGCGAGCGTTGAGATACGCTCGCACGCATCGACATGTGTACCTGTGCCCAATACCTAATAGCCAATGTGAACTAAGTTTTATACTGTCTGCCCTTTGTCGGACGACAAGAACGATCAAAATAACAAAGACAACGCCGCAGTGACCGCGACCAAACCCCAATCGAAAGACACACACACTCTTGTTGGCGATGTTCTGCTGTAGGAAAATCACATGTAATATTACTTGGTTGTTCCAAGTCATATGTGAACTTAGCAAATAAAGTCAAAATTTTCATTAGTGCGCTGTGTATCTATTGGTAGCAAACCTATTTCTAGTAATTTTTTTCGTGCTCGTCGCTTATGTAAAACGACAATTTCGCCGGGAACAGATTACACATTGCGCGTTGGACAGAGATCTCAATCTGGTGTGCATTGCACAAATGTTTAATTTTTGCCGACCACTCGTCCAGTAGTAGTCGCACAGTTTCACTTCGATTTCCAGCCATCGGAAGGACGAGCTTTCAATTGTCCGGGGACATTTGTCGTATCGTCGAAATTTGCCGCCGCCATGGTTGTGGAAAGGGATATTTTCGTGGCGGCATTTGGTGAATTTTGTGCAACCGCCATGCTGCTGACGCTGCACTGCACCGGCACCGATGCGGTGGCGGCCACCAGCGGCGTCTTTCAGTGGGGCTTCAACTACGGCATTGCCGTAATGATCGTCATCCAGATCTGGGAGCACATCTCCGGCGCCCATGCCAATCCCTGCATCACCGTTGCCGGCATCATTGTGGGCAAGATCCGATGGGATGTGGCCATTCTGTACATACTGGTGCAATTCTTGGGCGCCATTTTCGGATTCGTCGTTGCCTTCTATTTGACAACGGCCCACCGAACGCAACCTGACTATTGCGTCACGGAGCCACACGCAACCGTCAAGGGCGAGCAAGCCTTCCTGCTGGAGTTCATGATGACGGCCGCCTGGGTGTTGGCACAGTGCGCCGGCTGGGACAAGCGTGCCGCTGGCCTGCAGGAGGCCATCTCCCTGAAGCTGGGCCTCACCGTATCATCACTGGCCATATCTGGCGTAAGAACAGCTCGTTCTCTCTTTTCACTTTCACTCTTTCCGTGCACTAAGTTCAGATCGTTCTCTGCAGGGCTACTTCACAGGGGCCAGCATGAATCCGGCTAGAACATTGGCGCCGGCCATCTTTTCCGGCAACTACAACAACATCTGGGTCTATTTTACCGGGCCGCCGCTGGCTTCGATAACCATGGCACTGATGTGGCGATTCTTGTGCTCCCCGGCCAGCCCCAACCCCGACTAATCGCGATGGTCTGTGACAACTCGCATACTCAGCCATCGATGTCAATTGCAAATTATATTCTAGCACAGTGTACCAACAAGTTGAGCCCAGTAGAGCAACAAAATCCACGTACAATGGTCTCTATTATGACAGCAAAACTCGTTTGCACGCCGAGGTCGCGTTTTCGTCTTCAGCTACAATCGAAACAATTGGTCTGCTGTCACCGGGTGCACAGTAAAATTTCAATTTGGAAAACGAGTCTTCTACTTGGATCATTTTGTGTTTACGCAGTTTTTTTTTGTTTGTTAAAATTGAAATTTTCAGAAATTGAAACTGTCGACTTTGTCTGATTTTGTTTTGAAATAAAATTTTCGCCCTGACTTTGTCTCCTTCAAACATTGCAAGCATTTTGCCAAATGAAATTGGACCGAGTGTTGTTGTCGCGCTGCACACATCCCTGGTTATGGGTGGTGTGAGTATTGTGGAATCGGCAGCTCTTGATGTTCTGGGCATGTCCATTAAGAACGATCTTCGTTGGAACGATCATATTTTTGGCGTGTAGAAAGAAGCAGCCAAGTGCCTCGGCTTCTTAACCCTTATTCTCATACCCAAACTTACTAACGTCGTTTGGCACCCATTTCATGAAATTTTTAAGTTTTCAATATAGAAAACAAAATTTTTTAAATATATGATTTGTTCGCTTTTCACCTAAATAACGAGGATCCGGAAGGTAAAAAAAAAAGTTTCATTATTTGTAAGTTTTTTCACGAAAATACATCGCAGTGGGCACCCGGGTACCCGGGTATGAGAATAAGGGTTAAAGCGGTGCAAAAAGTATTTCACTCCGTCCGATCTCCGCATTATTTACACCACCTACATCCGGCCTAAAATGGAGTTTAACTCGCACCTATGGGCAGGGCCCTCAAAATCCCATTTGGAGCTCCTGGACCGGGTGCAAAACTGTGCGATTAAGGTTATAGGGGACAGTAAGGCATCCAGCTCTATTGACTCCTTGCAACATCGTGGAAACGTGGCATGTGGGGTTTTGTTTTACCGATCCTTTTCCGGTAATTGTTAAGTGGAGATGAGCAGCTTGCTGCCATCACTCCGGGTATTCCCCCGGGCAACCCGTTTGAACACTGGCGCCCATGCATTCCACGTCGAAACGATGTTCCAGCGCACTACGCACCACAGAGAAAGTTCGTTCCTTGCCCGTATAGCGCGATTGTGGCCCCCCAGCCCCAACCACGAATAATCGCGATGGTCTGTGACATCTCGCATACTCAGCCATCGATGTCAATTGCAAATTATATTCTAGCACAGTGTACCAACAAGTTGAGCCCAGTAGAGCAACAAAATTCACGTAATGGATCCATGGTCTCTATTATGACAGCAAAAGTCGTTTGCACGCCGAGGTCGAGTTTTCGTCTTCAGCTACAATCGAAAAAATTGGTCTGCTGTCACCGGGTGCACAGTAAAATTTCGATTTGGAAAACGAGTCTTCTACTCGGAACATTTTGTGTTTACGCAGTTTTTTTTTGTTAAAATTGAAATTTTCGAAAATTGAAACTGTCGACTTTGCTGATTTTGTTTTAAAATACAATTTTCGCCTTGACTTTGTCTCCTTCAAACATTGCAAGCATTTTGGCAAATGAAATTGGACCGAGAGTTGTTGTCGCGCTGCATTGGCGAAATTGTCGGCACCGCCACGCTCGTGGGTATCGGCTGCATGGGATGCACCACAAGTCCGCTGATTCCGCGATCGTTGCTCATGATCGCCGTCAGTTTCGGATTCGCCGTCACCATTTGCGTGCACACGTACATGACGGTGTCGGGCGCGCATGTCAATCCCTCCGTCTCGATTGCCTTCTACATGAGCGGCAAGATGCCGCTGGACGAGATGCTGCTGTACTGCCTCATGCAGGTGATCGGCGGCCTTTGCGGCTATGCGCTGCTGCTGGCAGCCATACCGCCGTTCTTGAGAAACGATCAGTTCTGCGTCACCAGAGTGCACGACAGCATCGAGCTGTGGCAGGGTGTGGGCATTGAGTTCGTGCTCACAGCCGTGTTGATATACTTCTGCTGTTCGCTGTGGGATCCGCGCTCGACGTTGCCGTCGGATTCGGTGCCGGTGCGCTTTGGGTTTCTCATTGCTGGTTTGACATTGAGCGGGGTACGACGGCCGCTGGCACTGCTTCAGAGCGAATGAATAATGCGAGTGTCGTTGCAGGGCCACTACACCGGCACCAGCCTGAATATAGCACGCACCCTTCCGCCAGCACTGTTCATGAATGAATGGGATCACATCTGGGTGTACGTGGTGGGACAGTTTGCCGCCGCCACACTCACTCCGTTGGCTTGGCGTTACTTGCATACATCCAATAAAGAGGAAACACATGCGGACGAGGCCGCTTAGTGGATTTAGTGTCGTTGCTTTCGGCTCAGCAGAGTGCGCGGGAAGAGGTTGCGCGAAGCAGACGAACGGTGTAGCTGTGAGTTCGTTTGATGGATCATATAGCCGTTACCGAGAAGCTTACAACGTATTGAAATTATGTATACATGTAGTACTAATATGAATAATGGGGATAATGAGAAGTGGACCATGCAACTGAATGTGAAAATAAACTTCGCAGGTATAGGGTGTTTTTTTTAGAGGTTTGTTTTTCGAATAGAGATAAAACTGGCATTTTGTGGTCAAATCTGGCAACTCTAATGTCATTTATATTCAGTTTGGTTTGCCATTTCATCATGAACAGGTTGACAAAAGAACAACGCTTGCAAATCGTGCAAATTTATTTCGAAAATAATGGTTCAGTTCGCGAAGTTTACCGCAAGCTCCGTCCATTTTATGGTCGACATAATCGTCCATCAGAGCAATTAATTCGGTTAACCATGGGTCGTTTTCGCACTACGTTTACTCTATGTGATAATACGCATCCGCAGAGACGTCGAACAGTGCGCACCGAAGAAACAATTGCCGCTGTAGAGCAAAATGTTGAAGAGGACCCGAATGAATCGATTCGCCACCGTGCACAGCAATTGGAGCTTTGTCCATCAACTTTATGGAAGATTTTGCGCAAAGATCTTGGCTTGCGACCTTACAAGATCCAGCTTGTGCAAGAATTAAAGCCGCGAGACCATGCAATGCGTCGTGATTTTGGTGTATGGGCCGAAAATGAGATTGATCTCGATGCTGATTTTCATCACAAAATTTTGTTCAGTGATGAGGCTCATTTTTGGTTGAATGGCTACGTCAACAAGCAAAATTGCCGCATTTGGAGTGAAGAGAATCCACATGAGACCCTTGAGACGCCATTACATCCACAAAAACTGACTGTTTGGTGTGCTCTATGGGCTGGTGGAGTCATTGGGCCATACTTCTTCCGAAATAATGCTGGAGAGTCAGTTACCGTTAATGGAGACCGGTATAGAGCCATGATAACCGACTATTTTGTTCCCGAATTGGATGGCATGAATGTGGATGAGTTGTGGTTCCAACAAGACGACGCTACATGCCACACAGCGCACGTCACAATCGATTTATTGAAGGAAACATTCGATGAGCGCATAATTTCGCGGAATGGACCTGTCAATTGGCCACCAAGATCGTGTGATTTGACACCATTGGATTATTTTTTTGGGGATATGTGAAGTCGCTCGTCTACGCCAACAAACCAGAAACGTTAGGGGACTTGGAAGCCAACATTCGTGGCGTTATTGCCGACATACGGCCCCAAATGCTCGAAAAAGTGGTTGAAAATTGGACCTGTAGAATTGGCTTTATTCGAGCCAGCCGCGGCGGCCACATGCCCGAAATCATATTTAAACATTAATGGCATAAAATTATCCTTCCAATAAAGCCAAATTGATGGACATTAAAACGATTTTCTTGTGTTTTATTTCAATTCGAAGTTCTATACCTCTAAAAAAAACACCCTATATAAACATTACAAATTTCTACAGAGGGCAGGACATGGTTATCTGTTCAGACAGTCAATCAGCCATCAAGGCACTAGTCTCGTATGAGATAACTTCAGGGTTGGTGCTGGAATGCTTAGAAGCACTGAACAAACTTAACTTAACCAACTTAATAGCGACCTACAAGGAATCTCCAAGTGGGGTCAAGCGAACAGGGTGAATTTTAATCCTCGCAAGACCAAATGTTGCCTGTTATCCCACAAACGATTCAAAACCGGGTCACCACCCATAACCAGGGTTATGATGGGATGAGTTAGTATTGCGGAATCGGCCGCTCTTGATGTTCTGGGCATGTCCATTAAGAACGATCTTCGTTGGAACGATCATATTTTTGGCGTGTCGAAAGAAGCAGCAAAGTGCCTCGGCTTCTTAAAACGGTGCAAAAAATATTTCACTCCGTCCGATCTCCGCATTATTTACACCACCTACATCCGGCCTTAAATGGAGTTTAACTCGCACCTATGGGCAGGGGCCTCAAAATCCCATTTTTAGCTCCTGGACCGGGTGCAAAACTGTGCGATTAAGCTTATAGGGGACAGTAAGGCATCCAGCTCTATTGACTCCTTGGAACATCGTCGAAACGTGGCATGTGTGGTTTTATTTTACCGATACTTTTTCGGTAATTGTCAAGTACAGATGAGCAGCTTGCTGCCATCACTCCGGGTATTCCCCCGGGCAACCAGTTTGAACACTGGCGCCCATGCATTCCACGTCGAAACGATGTTCCAGCGCACTACGCACTACAGAGAAAGTTCGTTCCTGGCCCGTATAGCGCGATTGTGGAATGGTCTGCCTGCAGATATGTATTTTCCCCAGCACTTATGATCTTAATGGGTTCAAGGCAAGAGTCCATCAATTCTTCACCCAACATTCTTTCTCCCAACCTATATATCCTTCCTGAACCAGCGCAATGCCTCGCATTTATAGGGATATCCGCTGCGCGTTTAATAAAAAAAACTGGGTATACACAACCAGGTCAAAATCGTCTGGGTTCCAAGAAGGGCCAGGTGTAAGCCTGAAGGGCAGCCGCGTCCTTCACGTGGCCACAACGGGCCGCTACATGGCCTACGTGAGCTCTTCAAGCTGCCACCCTAACCTAAGACACAAAAGGAATTGATGGAAGTGAGGAGGCGGATAGTCTTGCTAGAACTTGGAAAAGGAAAGAAACAGGAATTCAGAAAACTGGACTAATGCCTCGGATCTTACTTAGGCAATCGAAAATATTAAGGGTTATAACTCCAAATGGAGTTTAGAATGTCTCAGACTAGGGAAAAACCAGCTTGGACAGGTCAGTGGTCTTCTAACTGAGCACTACAGACTGAGAAAACATGTGCATACAATCGGGCTAGAACAGGTAAGTGTCTGTAGACTCTGTGGAACAGTATACGAGAATGTCAAGCATCTTTTCCCCCGTGGGTTACTAAGCTTCATTAGGTCGGTAGGATTAGGGGACGTTCTCTAAAATTGTAGGGGGCACAAAA
The DNA here is from genome assembly GCA_964056695.1 of Melieria picta. Classification (NCBI taxonomy): domain Eukaryota; kingdom Metazoa; phylum Arthropoda; class Insecta; order Diptera; family Ulidiidae; genus Melieria; species Melieria picta. The sequence goes on from OZ057400.1 coordinate 14,846,010, forward strand.
GATCATTTCTGATCTCAGTGTAATATACCTTTTTTTAAATCAATCAATCAACATTACAAACTTAACAAGTTTTTTAGTCTTCAGCTTTTTTTGTGTACCTACTTAACTCAGCAAATTTCAATCGACCAAATAGTTCAATTTTCTTGACGAAACCACAGATCCATCATCATTGAACTTTTGGGGGTTGTTGCTAGAAATCTCTGTGAAGTGGTTTTGAAGTACACGGCCATAAAAATAAAAATTTAAATTATTGACATATACACATTCATTCATCATATCATTAATTTTATTAATTTAAATTACTGATCGTGTTCTTCAAAGCTACTGGACAGAATAATTTTTGATTTTTTAAGACAGTAAACATGTATAAGTAGGTATGTGAGAATAAAACTGGTATCAAGTAAGTAAGAATTTTGATTATCTATAATCCTTAAGACATTATATAAAAAAAGGGAAAGAGAAGACAAAAAGTCGGCTGGTACCAGCTCCTGGCTGTATGGAGAATACAAAACCGCTTCCAAACAAAATTTAAATATAAATTTTGACCTGCCCTCACTGATATGTGTTCTTCTGATTGACCAACGCTGCATTTAAGCCTTTGAGTTTTTCGAAAATTTCACAAAATCTTTCGTGACAGTAACCTGCTCGCATATCACCTTCCAGCATTTTCCGCTGATTTTCTCACCCTTTTCAACTGGCCTTCGATTTCAAGTCGAGTGATCACTTGAACTTTTACTTTGCAACATTCTTCTGTGCTACAACACATTTCCAATCAAGTCGGCGATGTAAGTTACACATTATATGTGCTCCGAGTTTGTCACTACTCGTTGGCAGTCAAAAATTTTCGTTCCAATCGCACTCTTTACATCCGTTTTCCATCTGCAAATCAAATCAAACTGTGATTGTTACCTCGGCCACCTGAAAGCATCATACTGGAAGCTTGAAAATCCACAAAATGAAATTCGACCTGGAGCTGTTGGCGCGCTGCACCGGCGAAGTAATCGGCACCGCCATATTCGTGTCGATTGGCTGTCTGGGCTGTGCCAGCTCCAACTCGTACCACTTGCAGTCGTACTACATGGTCGCGCTCAGCTTCGGCTGGGCCATGGCGGCGGCCGTGCAGACGGCGTCGTATCTGTCCGGCAGCCATCTCAATCCGAGCGTTTCGATCGCGTGCTGCGTGAGCGGCCGCATGAAGTGGGACGAGATGCTCGTGTACTGTCTGATGCAGGTGATCGGCAGCGTCTGCGGCTATGGGATGCTGATAATTGCCGTGCCGCCGCATCTGCGTGAGGGCGAAGGCTTCTGCGTGACCCATGTCAACGACAGCATCGACATGTGGCAGGGCTTTGCCCTCGAGTTCATTTTCACCGCCATTCTGGTGTACTTTTGCTGCTCCATCTGGGAGGATCGCAAGGGTCTGCCGCCCGACTCGACGCCGGTGCGATTCGGATTGCTGCTGTGTGGACTAACCTTTTCTGGGGTATGGACGTTGTGTTTGACTCTTGCACGACCTCTGCTACATACAATTTTCCTATCTGTGTCAAATTTGCTGTCCTAAGATGGCAAACTCTTCGCATGGGCCATATGTGTCCCACTGGTCGTGAGAGGTTTAAGACAAGTTGCTAACCAAATGTACATTGCAGGGTCACTACACCGGAGCGAGCATGAATCTGGCGCGCTCGTTTGCGCCCGCACTGTACATCGGCATCTGGAAGCATCTTTGGCTTTATGCTGCCAGCCAAATCTTGGCCGCCCTGATTGTTCCGATGGCCTGGAAGTATTTGCACCCGCACCCGGCGCCTGGCGTCACTTTGCTGCCCATAAAGTCAGGAAAATCGCAACAGCAGCAGCAGCAGCAACAACAGCAACAACAAGGGACTGAGCACTTTTGATTCGTTTTATGTCAACGTTCGGTCGCCGTTCGTATGGACTGCGGAACTCTATGTTTGTTCATATACTTTTGCACTTTATAACTGATTTTTTGGATGCATTTTCCTGTTGAAATATTATTTGCAATAAAGCAATGCACACCACTCAAACAATGATACGAAATACAGTGAAATTCCTCATAACCGAACACTCACCGTCGCCGTGTTTTTGTTCGGTCATGGGAGATGAGAGAGGGTGGCACAAAAATTAGTTTAAATTGTGTTCAAGTGTTTCTCGTTTATTTATTTTATATTTTATACGAATTTCTAAATATTGAATATTTAATTAATTTTTATTACATGTTTAGGTAAAGCACACACATTGTACAAGTCGTTCAATTTTAGTACTTCTTTGGTTGAAAAAATGTTGTAATGGTTGAATGCCTAAACCAGTGGCGCACATAGGCGGGGTTTTCGGTGTTCAAACCACAAATAAACCACAAAAGCACAAATAATGCTGGTACAAAATATGGTTTTGAGTGGTATTCGGCTCAAAAGTTGTACGCAAACGCTCCCCAAAATAAAATCCTGTGTACGCCACTGGCCTAAACACTGATTGCTTTCATTTCAAATGTTCATTTTCAAATAAGAGTGAGATTTGTATTATAGGGTTGTACAGATTTTTAAAAAATTGGTTGGGCATATTTTTGAGTTTTGTCCGTTTATGAGAGATTTTTTTTATCAAAATGGTTTGAAATATAGTGTCCGCGTTCAGTATGGTAAACTTAATGAAATCGCTGTGTCTGCGAAATTTTTCTGGCCATTGGAACTGTCCGTAATGACCCTACAACACATGCCTGACCGAAACTCCACTACATTCATAACATTTTCTAATTTACAAATACATTTTCATGAAATTAAGCCCATATGCGACAAAATATTAGTGGAATTTGTCTTTCAGTTAAAATGAAATACAACATTTGAAAAACATAGGAAAATGTATTGCTTTGTTATACCCGCATGTGTAAGAATGAGACAACAATAGAAGCATGAAAAAAATTATTAAAATTTATTAAGAGCCGACAGAAAGAATGTAAGAATCAGCCTTGCCGTTTTGGTTATTTTTTAACAAAAATGGTTATTTTTATTTTTGAAAATGGGTTTTGGTTATTTGGTGATTTTTGATCCCGTTTGGTTATTTTTTAGAATATTGCACACTGATACAAAATGTATCATGAATATAGCACAATATTATTTGGAGTGGCAATAATATTGATCGTAAAAAAGTAAGCAGCATTGTTTAAATCGATAACTATGTTTCAAAAAGAGTTAACAACACGTTCGCGGTGTTTCGTAACTATATTAATTAAAAAAATATCGCCTGTATATTTTTTCAGCTCACTGAAAGTTTTACTGTGCGTGAAAATTTTAATTATATATTTTATGTCACATATACATATGTGTCAAAAGCCTTTTAAATGTTGCTTAAATCTTGAAGTTTATGTATGAGTTATTGTTTTTGTTTATGTGGAATAAACATTTTGATTATTTTTATTACATTTTGGTTATTTTTATTCCTGGTTATAATTTTTTTCTTGTGGCAATGCTGTTAAGAATTCGCAATTTTTCTTTTAAATAATATTATTTGAATATTAAAATAATTCTATACTTTCAGTAACTTCAAAAGACCAAGGAAGCCGATGCCAATGATGCCGGCAATTTTTTTAAATATTAAATTTTAAATTTTTTAAATTGAATTTGCATAAAATAAAATAAAATAAAATAAAATAAAATAAAATAAAATAAAATTAAATAAAATAAAATCAAATAAAATAAAATAAAATAAAATAAAATAGAATAAAATAAAATAAAATAAAATAAAATAAAATATAATAAAATAAAATAAAATAAAATAAAATAAAATAAAATAAAATAAAATAAAATAAAATAAAATAAAATAAAACAAAATAAAATAAAATAAAATAAAACAAAACAAAATAAAATAAAATAAAATAAAATAAAATAAAATAAAATAAAATAAAATAAAATAAAACAAAACAAAATAAAGCAAACAAAGCAGCAGTAAAACACACTTTTTTAATAAAATTTTCAATCGAAACCAGAATTTTTTCAATATTGAGTATTGGCCATGAAGGACCGATTTATAAATCTCACATTGTGACCGACATTTTCATCAGCATTTCATTGAGACATTCCGGCACCTGACCGGTCAACTGACTCACATTCCCATCAGGAGTGGGTGAGATAGCTAATCTGATTTAATTAATTTTTAATCGAAATTTTTACTGTAGAAATCAATGTAGAAATATTTGTGTGAATTGTTCTGAAAATTCCAATCACGTTGGCAATGTAAACTACACTCAAAACATTCCGAAACATTACTAAACATCGAGTTGAAATCATTCATTCAATTTCAGTTTCAATCAAATTTCTTGTAATCATTTTCTATTTTCTAATCATTTTTAATTGCCAAAATTGAAATCAAATGCCCATCTCGCGACCAGTATTGAAGCGCTGCATTGGCGAATTCACCGGCAGCGCCATTATTCTGTTCGTCGGCTGCATGGGCTGTACCGTTGTGGGTGTGGGTGTGGGCTCCGCCTTCATGGAGGCGGTCAGCTTTGGATGGGCCTATATGATCGCACTGCATGTGGCAATCGGCTTGTCGGGCGGCCATCTCAATCCGGCCGTCACAATCGCCTGCTACGTGAGAGGTCAAATCGAACGGAAAATGGCGTACATCTACTGCGGCACGCAGCTGATCGGCGGCATCTTCGGCTACGTAGTGCTGCTGCTGGCCATTCCCAGCAGTCTTCGCGGTGGTTGGGCAAATGATGCGTTCGGTGCTACGCTCATCAACGATAGCATTGACATGTGGCAAGGGTTCCTGCTCGAATTCGTGCTGACCGCCATTGTGGTGTACTTTTATTGTTCCGCCTGGGATGAGCACAACATGGAGCCGCCCGATACGTTGCCGGTGCGCTTTGGATTTCTAATGGTTGGACTACTATTGTCGGGGGTACGGTGGGCGGTCGACGATTGTAATGAAAAGCATAGATGTGTAACTGACTGCACCACTGTTGCAGGGTCACTACACGGGCGGCAGCGCGAATCTGGCGCGCTCTCTGCCGCCGACATTATTTCACGGCCTCTTCCGGCATATATGGCTTTATGCTTTCAGTCATGTCCTGGCCGGCATAGTAGTTCCGTTGGCATGGAAATATCTACACAATAGGGGAAAAGCCTTGTGGAGGCCCGATGCTCCAAGGAGGAGTGTCTTTTGGACAAAGAAAAGACCAAAAAGGAGGTCTAAAAGGCCGAGCCGTCAAAGCACCAGCCGTCGAAGCACCATCAGGTGACTAATTTTACAGATGGAGTGAATATTTTGGACTTGATCGAGAAGTTTCAGATGGGAAATAATTTATAAAAATTTAATTAAATTAATGAATAAAAGTTTTAGGCACCTCAGCTTGGCAGTGCTACGGTGCGTAGAATGAAAATTCGTAAAAGTTTGTACACATTCGTCAATACACTGCACAGCACACAAATTATGTTGGTTCCATTGTGGGCATAAATCTCGAACGCATCAAAGAACAACCGAAAGTGCCGAAGTGAACTGTGTTCCATGCAGTCACTGAGTCATAAAATTACTAACGATTGCGACAGCAGCAAGTGGGCCGAACAAACGACTGGCACCTGCCGTGTCTGTCTGTAGCCGACGCCGCACTTGATGCCTCAAACACACAATGCACGCACCGCACAAGCAAATTATTTCCATGCCAATGAGTAGATAATTTATGCAGCACTGAATGTGGCGCTATGACGCGGTGGCGGCATCGCAACTTGCCAGTGGCACCACTCGAAAATGGTGAAATTAGTGCGTGGGCAACGGGGCGTATGAGTAACCTTTGTTGCAAATGAGTTTCGTACAATTTTTGTTCAAAAACACTCCGACAGGCGGCATGTTAAATGTTAGCTCGATTCAAATGCTAGCTAAACGTTTTCGTATATTTTCATGGGCCCCACTGTTATGCATTTCATTCATATAAAAAAAATGAAATTTTGGCTTTGGCGCTACTTCTGCTGCTCGATATTGAAACGAGCAGCAGCAACGATTGCTGCTGTTGCTGTTGTCGTTTTGCTGATACGAGCTCAAAGGTTTCAATTAAAATCAAGTTCGTGCTGAACTGCACCAACTCTGCGGCCACATTGATCGCAATCAGCCACACTTGAAACATCGACAAGTGTTGTTGTAAATTGTCATTGGCCGATAAAATGCAATGACAGCTCTGTCTGAGCAATTATTGGCCATAAAGTATTCTTTTCAGCAGTTGATGTGCAATTAAATAAAATTTAAGTAGCTACAAATTCGAAAATTCTCTGATGTAGAGAACAAGCGATGCAACGTTCGAAAACATTTCATTACACAGGAACTGATTAAAACGTAATATTTATATAACTTATTACTTACACTACTCGACACGAAAAATGCTCCTAAAAATAAAAGTATTTTTTAGACTAATCTTCGGCTGCTGAACACGAAACTGAAAATAAAAAAATTTTCTTAAGAAGCGTTTTCGAAAAATCTTCGAAAAACACGTTTCCCCCCTCTTATTTCAGTTATGAGCACATATCTCGTAAACCAACCATCCGACTAACACAACGAAAGTTCAAAATATAAATTTTAGTTAAGAGGAGACAATTTTCCTCTTTCATTTGATACACATTTCTTCATCATTGCACAATCGCAAATATTAAAAAAAAATATTTGAAATGTGTATGTCCTTAAAATGTTAAAGTCCTTTAAGAAGGTTTTTGGGTCAGAAAATGAAAAACTGACTATGCCAAGATACTATAAATGACCTCTAGTTTCACGTCTATATCAACATTTGGATGGGTCTCGGAAAAATAAAAAAATTGTTTCGCACGGTGTAATAAATGAAAAGTTGGTGTTTTCACTCCTTTATTGATGTTAGGCTTAATATTTGCTCAAATAATATATCTTTCATCTTAGATTTTAAAACCAGAGGAGATCATTTATTTTATCCATAAAAAAAACCATTCGAAAATGTATAATTTTTGAAAATTAAAAAAAAAATTAAATTTTTTTACAACTTTCATCGTCAGTAACTTCCCCAAATCTCATCTGATTTGGACAATCAATATATCGTTGGAAAGGTTAGTTAATTACATTCCACTTGTGTTAGTCGGATGGTTGGTTTACGAGATATGTGCTCATAACTGAAATAAGAGGGGAAAAACGTGTTTTTCGAAGATTTTTCGAAAACGCTTTTTAAGAAAATTTTTTGATTTTAAGTTTCGTGTTCAGCAGCCGAAGATTAGTCTAAAAAATACTTTTGTTTTTAGGAGCACGCGATGAACCCATTTTTTGTCGAGTAGTGTTAGTTTGTTGTCACAACTCAAAATCAAACTTTCCAGCGAAACGGAAAGTCGCCGATTGGTTGTTGCTGATCGTGAATCGATGATAATTTCAAGAATTCAATGATTGTTGCTCTATTGAACAACTGATGAGATGTTGGTCCACTTGAAATTTTATGTCTACTTGTAAGAATTTTGTTTTTAACTAAATATTCTTCAACAGCATACAAGTTAGACTCCGATATTGGGAAAATGTACAGCTGTCATATCTCATTATTCTGAGTTCCTTCTGCATTAAAGTTTTCGTTTTATTTTTGTTTAAAGTTTGTAAAAACATTTCTCAACTGCTACGTGGAAGACTTGAGTGATTTTATTCCAGTAAAGAGTCACAAATTAATTAAAAACACTCTCAACGAAATTGTTGTAAATTGTTGTAAAAATAAAAATAAAAACATAAATAAATAAAATTAATTAACGCATTAGGAAAAAGTCTAATTATTGCTTTTCAATAATTTCATGCTTTGGCAACAGAAAATATGAATGGGGAAACGACATTTAGAATGATTTACTCGTGTGTGTGTGTGTAAGCTACAATTCGCTGCTACCTATGAAATTTCGCCGCAAAACATAAATCGGTCAAAAAGTTTGCGCTGGAGGAGTAGAGCCAAAATCGAACACGTTTGACCATTCTTTAGGGGAAGTATGTATGCAAGCAATTTATTTTGCGAAACCCCTATTCGGAAATATTCATTCGTTCATTCATTTTTTTGTCTCCTTTTTGCGAATTTATATTTCTCCTCTCCTTCGAAATGTTGCACAACAAATTTTCAATTCTAGCAAAGACTCAACTCATAATGTAATAGATTAAAGGTCAGTTCAGTCAACAGATGACGCTGCTGAGAGTTAGGGACAAAATGTTCACTGCACACTTAGCAGAGATACGAACCTATTCTGTTGAACTCATTCGAATACTGTTAAAATGTTTGGTATATGTAACATATTCAATGTTATTATATGCGTAAAATAAATACGACTGTTGTATTAATAAACCTAATCTAACATTTCTTAAGAGCATCACAAAGCTGACAGGAAACAAAGAGCCGATACTAACTTTATGTGAAAACAGGAAGTGCATGTATTGCTCGTTTTCCTGAATGAGTTTCCTGAGAAAAACGCTTTTGAAATTATCAATTAAGTGAAATATGACTCTTCGCATGAGTTGAGTTTAAAAGATACCGTCATGATTTTTCAATACAATTAAAGCATAAAACGGTAATTATTTCTGTATACTAAACTAAAATAAAATTTTTTTATGGCACTATTTAGGAAAACGAGCGATATGTGTTTCATATTGGGTTCAAAGTATACGGTGTACCAGATTTTGTCACGGCTTCATATTTTTTCATAAATAGAAAAAAAACATGACACATATTTTGTCAAAGAGTTTTTCTATTGCATGGGGTGTTGGGTTACCCCTCAAATTGCTCTCCGGTTCATTGAAGCGTGGTCTACACTCCCGATCACTTTTTTGGGATTAGTTACTACGCTGGACACTAAAAAAATTGAAACCCCACCAAGTGTGAAACTATTTTCCATTACACTATGAGACAGTACTTTTGACCCATCCAAAAGATGATATAGGCGTGAAACTAGAGGCCATCCTTAATAACCTCGCATACTCAGTTTTTCATTTTCTAATCCGTTGTCCTTTTAAAATTACTTTAAATGTTTAAGGACATACAGTCGTGTCTGGATATAGTGAACTAATTATTGCAAGGCCTGTTCACAGTATTAAGGTTGTTCACTATATCAAGGTTAACATGTTTGTTCAAAAACTCGTTTTATTTGCTCAAAATACACGTTGTGTATATAAATTCACGAGATCATTAAAATAAAAATACAAAAAGCCCACTTTCAACTATAATCGGTTTGCTCTCGACAAAAAACATAACCACTAAGGTCAAGAAACAGCTGATTTTGTAACAATCAACAGCAAAAATACAAATTAGGTGAATATCCTCTTTCATTTTTGATTCCTTCTTGTGTTTTTTGTTGCTTTTTGCTTTAAATTGCTTTCAAAATTTTGTTCACTGTTTAGAGGTTTTACGATTGTTCACTATTTAGAGTACTCCATGTAAAAATTTGGGTGTTCACTATATCGAGGTGTTCACTATATAGGCTGTTCACTATACCCAGACACGACTGTACACATTTTTTTTTTTAATTTCCGGTTAAGCAATGATAAAAATATGGGCATCAAATTAAAGAGGAAACTTGCCGCTTTTTAAAAAAATTCTCTTTTTTTAACTTCCAGTACCAAAATATGTCAGTAAATAACATGTGCTATAATGCTTAACAAATTTACTTTCTATCTAATTTTATAGAAAAACAAATAAATGCGTATAACTTATTTGTTTTTAACTTTAAACCATAAAAGATAGAAGAATGAAATTTTGAGGTGTTAAACTGCAGATCGACATCCAAAACATAGAGTTTTTTCAAAAGGATTCGCTAAAAAACTTCAAAGATATCGAAGGATACATATTTGAAAGGATCTTATTGACATAGTTTGGCCCTGAAAATGAGGAATAAAAAATTTCTCAAATTTTTCTCTTTTTGTCATACAAAAAAGAGGCCGTCATTCTACCTGGTTCACTTAAATAATTTCACTATGATGGGATTAAGCTGACAGGTGCTTCAAACTTAATATCGCTTTCATTCCAAGTCGATTTCGAGATCATAAAAACAAGTGGAAAGTTGATTTGTAATTCCGATTTTGAACAAAATCTGGCAAAAGATCCTTATATGAAAATAATACTCCTAACCTTGACTCTTTTGTTGCTTTACTGGTGTTGTTGTTGGTCTGTTGTTCTCCAACTACAAAGCGGAATTCCATCTACTCCACAGTTTCTGTGCTGACGGGTCACTGGACGAACGGCGAACACGCCAGGAGACTCGGACTCCCCTTCAACGACCATTGCCGCAGCTGCGATGATGCGGGCGAGGAGGAGAGTGTTGAGCACCTGATGTGCTACTGCCCAGCACTAGCGAGGAGACGACTCCGGGTGCTGGGAGCGCCGTTCTTCAGCGGATTGGCCGACCTCACAGGACCCAGCATCGGCCGCATCGCCCGATTCATTACGGAATCGGGATGGCTCCTGCCTGACACCCGGGGGGGTGTGTAAGCCTGAAGGGCGGCCACGTCCTTCACGTGGTACCAAAACGGGCCGTATCTTTGGCCTAAGTGAGCTCTTCTAGCTGCCACCCTAACCTAACCTAACCTAACCTAACCTAACCTAACTACAAAACTGTGCTTTAAACTTTTTCAAACTTTACCCTCATAACATAACCACATAATCACTTAATCACATAATCACTTCTACAATTTTCAATCTTCATGCCTATCTACACTATTCAACCTCCTGCAACCCTCACCAATGGCGTCAACGAAACACTAGAACCAAAACAAAAGCAAAAAAAAAAACATTGCGCATATGCACTGCACACCGTGACGTCACTCATATGAGTTGGACAACAACAACAAATAAGCAACATCATCAGCTGATTCTGGTGCAGCGTAGTGATTACGAAAGCGCATGTAATTCCGACCGCAGCAGGGGCTAGCACGTCTCTAAAGTGCTACAACGAAGTAAAGTGCGACCAGTGTGTAAACTGAGACTGTTCGCGGCAAGTGTTGTTGGTGCAGCGGCGGAGTGCCGATATTTGTTAAGTTCAATGGAAGCGCGCACATGAAAGCTATGCAGAAGCACTGCAAGTGGGCGCATTTATAAGTGAATTGGCAACGTTGTGTTGTGAAATGAATTTCTCCGATTTTGTGCTGGGTGGGCTGGGCTCTGTGGGAGCGACAATCTTCACCAATCCCATTGAGGTTTGTCTCTGAATACGGTGGGCAGTTGTTGGCAAATATTTGCAATGTTTACTTTGTGTGCAGGTGATCAAGACGCGCATTCAGCTTCAGGGTGAACTGGCAGCACGTGGCACCTACGTAGAACCCTACAGGGGCGTACTGAACGCTTTTGTGGCAGTGGTGCGCAATGAAGGCTGGACCGGTCTGCAGAAGGGCCTAGTGCCCGCCCTCTACTTTCAGTTCATACTGAATTCATTTAGGTATGCCGCACTGTATTAAAATATGTAAAGTGATTTTTAAGTTGTTGCTATTTTTGCAGATTGAGCATTTACAATATGGCAGTTACGGAGGGTTGGTTGAAAAAGCGCAATGGAGACGTCTCATTCGGTTTGGGCTTGTTCTGGGGTGCTACGGGCGGTGTCACGGGCGCCATTGCCTCGAGTCCGTTTTTCATGGTGAGTGGCTGGCATTGTGCCGGCTTCTAGGCCAAACATTAGGAAGAACATAATGAAACTGTTGTAATTGCAATAATTAGCTTAAATAGTACGGCGGCACTGTTTTATTAAGTGATAAGATTAAAAGTCTACGCGCTCAAAGCCCAATGCAAACAACGTTCAAATGCAGCCGGCAACTGATAAGCCTACACTGACCGCTAGGAACTACTGTACGCACTATAGAATGCTTTTTGTTTTGCAGGTGAAGACACAATTGCAATCGCAGGCGGCCAAAGCGATCGCTGTTGGTCATCAGCACGAACACACCAGCATGTCGCAGGCGCTAATGGAGATCTACAAGAAAGGCGGCATTGTTGGTCTGTGGCGTGGCTCGTTGGCCAGTGTGCCGCGTGCCGCAGTCGGTTCTGGCATGCAAATTGCCACCTTCAGCAAAACCAAAGCACTGCTGCGCGACTACGGTGTGGTGCAGCAGCACACACTGAATTCGTTCTGTGCCGGACTGATTGCCGGCTCGATAATGTCATTCGCTATGAATCCGCCGGACGTAATTTTGACGCGCCTCTACAATCAGGGATTGGATGCAAGCGGCCAGGGTTTATACTATAAAGGCTGGTTGGATTGCCTGGTGAAAATACTGCGCTCTGAAGGACTCTACGGTCTGTACAAAGGATTCTGGCCGAATTACTTACGCATTGCACCACACTCGACGCTGGTGTTGCTCTTCTTCGATGAGCTGCTAGCGTTGAAGAATGAATACATGGGGAATCAAACTTGATTTGCGTTGAATAATGGCATTCTAAATATGAATGCCCATTGTGAAATAACACAGTTATTCACTATGACTAATGGCAATGAAATCCCTACCATTGCTGCTCTTCTAAACAATCGCACTAAGACAACAATTTCAGAGCTTACTTTTAGGCTGAGCGAGGCTTATATGGATAAGATCAAATGTTGACAAAAACACAATGTGCACAAACAAAATGTGGTGAAAACCAATGAAGGCATAAACATATTCGGTGTTTTACACCGACATAAATTATTTGTTTTGTATATGTTAAGTATTTTGAAAAAACGTCAAATGATTGAAGAATAATTGTATATTTTTTGTTTGTTTACAAAATTGCTTGCTTCATGCAATGTTGATCATTATAATGAATCAAGCTATTATACGTTACCCCTGTTTTCTCTGTGCAAAAACGATAGAATTTGCTATCATAAAGTTTATCATGTTGTTATGAACGATTTATCGTGTCGCTTTAAGCGTTTGTAGAAGCTTTTGAGGCATATATAAAGCATTTTGATAGCTGAAGCTATTAGTTATGATCCAACTGTTATTCAAAGAAATTTAAAGCACTTAAGCAGTAAATTTACGTAGTTTGTAGTCCATAAAAATTGCTTTTGCCAGTTGTTCAAATTTTTCAGTGTCCAGTATTTTCAATTTGTTCGTATGCAACATATATTTTTGTGTATATAAGTCAAATCTAGCTTGAAGAAACATGTCTAATTGTCTTGTGGACATTTGTTCAAATATGGTTAGGGAAATCCGATGAAAGTCGTCATACTTAAAAGTCATTATTTTGTTCCATAAGAGTCAAACTCTAATTCGGTTTCAAAACTGTAATAAGTATACAAAATTGTTTGTATCATGACTAAAACTTGCCGTCTGTCGGCTCTAACGATTGCAAAAGGAAGGTGATCTTTATTTTGTTATTATAAAATTATGGTTTTTTACTACTACACAGTCTTAATGCAAAAGTTTCTGCTGTATGCAGAAGCGAATTTCTTTATTGTTCAAAAATGTGCCTTTTAGTCATTATGCATGCTAACAAATTAGAGCTAAGTCAACTTGTTAAATTATACTAATAAATTTTATTAAAATCTTTACTCAAACACAAATGTGCCTTCTTCAATGAGTTGAATTTTAAATAAAAAGTTGTAAAAATGCTTTAAAAATTTGCATGCAATGAACACTGAAGCCCTAAAAAGAAATTGTTGGACAGTTGACTAAATTTCTTTTGTTAGTATCATATAAAAAATACACAAAACTTATCATTGCATACTGAGATAAGATGCGATTTCGCAAAACTTGCTCGGCAGTGTGGTTAGTTAGCCTCCGCGAGGAACACATGACAGCTGGTGTGACAGTCGATCGCTTCACGGCGCACTGCTAGCGAGTGCTGAAGATGTAAATAAATGCGAGCAAAAACTTAAAGTCAGAAGTTATGCAAGAAAGTCGGTGAAAATAACTGAAACTATTAGTGCATTTTAGAGAGGACTGCGGAGGCGTGCAGGAGCACTTTTCTAATGGACGCGTCCGATTTCATATTGGGCGGTCTCGCCTCCATGGGTGCCATTTTCTTCACCAATCCGCTAGAGGTGAGTAGCAGCGGGTGATCTGCTTGCTAAAAATAAGGAACAATATCGTTCATTGCAGGTCATCAAGACGCGCATCCAGCTGCAGGGCGAGCTGGCGGCTCGCGGCACCTACGCGGAGCCCTACAAGGGAATCGTGCACGCTTTTGTGACAGTGGTGCGCAATGATGGCTGGTTGGCCCTGCAGAAGGGACTCGTGCCCGCATTGTACTTTCAATTCATTATAAATTCCTTCAGGTAGGCCACGGTACATTGGTTAAAGTGACCTTTGCGTATTCAGCATTGCATTATTTGCTCTATTCTTTTCCCAGATTGGGCATCTATAATATGGCAATGAACAACAAGTGGATGAACAAGAAGAACGGTGACGTTTCATTTGGTTTGGGCTTGGTTTGGGGCGCTGTGGGTGGTGCTGTCGGCGCGTACGCGTCCAGTCCGTTCTTTATGGTTAGTTAAAGTGGCTTAGCGGAAGGGGAATTTGTGTACGTAGCGCGTGTATTAATATCATTTGGCTATCTATGACAGCAGTGTTATATCGCAAATAGTGTTGAAGCGAATTACAGTTTTACGTTGAGAGATAACATTTGCTTCATGTTTGCTGTTATTTGCATACCAACCGACTTACATTCTACAATTCTATGAGATAAGTGCTCATTGCAACTTTCTGTAGCAGGATTGTGGGTTGTACGGAGTTTCTTAAATTCAAACTCGCACTAAATTGCCTGCAAATGTGAGATAATTAACCGAACACAGGTGGGATTTTGTAGCTTATTGGATTTTAGATTTAGGCAGTTTCAGATCTAATGAATCTCTATGTTCAGTAAAGTGTTTGATCTTTATGCATATTAAACTATGCAATGCAACATAAATATGACAGCTTGAATTTTTCCCTTCAGATTAAAACTCAACTGCAATCGCAGGCGGCTAAGGAAATTGCCGTTGGCTATCAACACGAACACAGTGGCCTGCTCAATGCGCTGCGCCGCATCTATGGCAAAGAAGGCCTATTTGGACTGTGGCGCGGCTCCACTGCGGCCATACCGCGCGCTGCCCTTGGATCGGGTGCGCAGATTGCCACGTTCGGCAAGACCAAAGCTCTGCTGCACGAGCACGGGCTGGTGACGCAGCCCATTTGGAATTCGTTGTGCGCCGGCTTTTTGGCCGGCTGCGTGGTTACACTGGCCATCACGCCGCCGGATGTCATCACCACACGCCTCTACAATCAGGGCGTGGATGCACATGGTCGCGGTCTCTACTACAACGGCTGGCTGGACTGTCTTGTGAAGATTGGGCGCGCGGAGGGGCTGTACGGCCTGTACAAGGGTTTCTGGGCAAACTATTTGCGCATGGCGCCACACACCACGCTGGTGCTGTTCTTTTTCGATGAGTTGCTGGTATTGCGCGATAAATACAACGCAAACTTACGACTCTTCTGAATCTTCATTTTGAGAAAAATAAAACATGATGTATTATTGTTAATTTTATCATTCGTATTTGTTCATTTTTCTTTTTCAAAACTATAAATTGCAGTTTCCGTTCGTTGTTTCAAGGTAACAAAAATATATGATGCGAATTTAAATTTTAAGCTAACTATGAGTGGCTTTTTTTGTCTCGCTTTTCCAACAAAAACTAAATCTTAAGTAGAAAGATGAGCTTTGAAACAATTCCCCCAAAAGGAAAATAAAAGATAATCGCAGATTAGGAACCACCGCTTCCGGCATGCCTGCTGGCAGTCTCCCGCTGCAAGAAACTGCAGCAGGCAGTCCGCTACAACGCGTCGCCAACACGTCTACTGGGCTTCGCCCTGTACGCGTACAAAACGATTTAGAATCGCCAAGATGCCGGCCATGGCATTGACGCGACTGTCGGTGGGCAGACGACGCAGCTGCTCAGTCAGGTACGCGGCAAACGCCGAGTTATCATCCAGATCAGTCAGCTCCAGGTGCAGCGACTTGTGCGCCCGATACGCTGCAGTCAGACCGTTCTTCTTCGCCTCAGTCATTTTGATCTTTTGCAATCGGAGGCGGACGCCGGGTTCGCACGCAATCAATACGCCTTCAATTTACGAGTATGTGCAAAGGAATGTAATAGCTGGCCGTATCCCGGTTGATTTGCCTAGAGGACAGCAAAAATGTATTGTTGGATGGTGGAGCAGAAATTTTGCATTTTCTTGAACCTACCGCCGAGTAATTCACAATGCGGACCTTTCGCTGTAGGCGCCGCGAATGCTTAAATATTTCGAATTGTCGAGTTTGCAATAAAGTTTCGAAATTTTCACGGATTTCACCGCTTTTCTTGTGATGGAAAGGAAGCAGCAAGAATTTGCAAACTTCGGGTAAATCTCTTCAGTCGTTGACGAACGTAAACAAAAAATTGACAACTGCAGCAACGAGTCCACGAAGAGCGAGCAAAATGTAGCAACGAGCAAACATCAAAACTCAAACAAATGTGGAAAAACGAGAAAACCAGTTTTGGGGCAATACTATTTTTGGAAAAATTTCACAACGAATTTTGTTCGACTTGAGAGCAAATACCATTTTCTTTGCTTTCGCTGCATTTGTTTCGATTCATCTGCTTCGTGTAGAGGAGCACTCGATATTTTAACAGTTTTCCTAGTTTAGCGGTAGTTTTACGACCCGCTTGTGTTCGCCACTGGACACACATAACGGTTTTCCGATTGAAAGAGGAAAATTTTCATAGCTAAATTAACTACATTTAGATATGAACTAATAATACATATTATTGATAGATTTTGCTGTACTAACCTTTGAGAGTAAAATTATAAGCTTCCAACTTTCCGTCTCGGAATCAGTATAAAATTATACAAAGGATCCTTCTATGCGTTTACAAATTCACAAGCACACTGAATATGGTTACGAGTCGGATTGAGCTGATGAGATTGTTAGTTTATAGGTAAAAACATGCATAGTTTCACAGGTAATAGAACAATTATAAAATGTCTTGGGTAATTTTTCAAAACTACTACTAATTTCACACGAAGTTTGCACTTGTAAATCCGCAACGCAGTTTGCAGTCTACCTACTCGCTACTCGCTACAATGCACTCTGTTTACTCGTCTTTTTGCCGCTGTCAAATAAACAATGGTGAGCCATAGTAAAGAAAAATGCACAACACACAGTTAGAAAAGCATCACGAATTTATAAAGACTTAAGAAGACAAAAAGATAAGAAAGTGTGCTAACGACTGCTGGCAGAAAGATATTAACGCGAAGATAAAAATTCCCTTGTTGTGGATGACAACTGGTTGTCGGGTGCGTTGGTCAGAAAGCGGGTAGCGGACAGAGGGCGGCGAGTGGCCTTGGTCGTGAAGTCGGTTACAGAATGAAGCAAACGGGGATTTCCATCTACCTGGGCTTGTTCATACTTGGTAGTTCTTGGTACAACAGTGATGGCTATAGAAACAGTGAGTTCCTTGCGGAAGATTTCTTATTTTAACTATTCATGCATACTTTGCAATGTTGTTTCTGTTGGCAGTACGTCTGCAGGATTATTTGTGCTCCGACAAGTTGTTTATAGCGCTGCAAACACCTTTTCGCGGTGCCCCCACATTCACGCTCACTGAGGAACGTGAGTCGGCGGCTATTGTTACCCAATTTTGGAACACCTCCTTGCCTGGTTTTCGCTCGACAAATAAGATCAAATATGATTGCCACTTTCGTGTGCAGACGCCCCACAGACCGCCACGCGGCATATACACGGTCATTACGCGCCTCAAGTTTCGGTTTGATCACGTGACCAACTCCTGTCTGGACTACATTCAGTTCGAGCGTGGCAATCGGTCGCCATCGGCCAAGATATGCAATAATATATCCATAGATGGGCCAGCGGAACGGCTGATATTTGACCAGCGCGATCGAGATGTCAGTGTGCACATTCACATCGATAAGGATCACCCGATCATAGAACGGCTGGAGCTGCGCATGGTGCTGACGGCGCACTCGGAATGTCGACTGAGTGAAGACTTTCTGTGCGATCCCAAGAATCAGTATTCATGCATCTCGCGACACTTTGTGCGCGACAACGTCACAAACTGCATGTACCCTTTTCGCGATGAGGGATCGTGCTTTTATGACGCCATCACCGCAGAGGAGATAGACACCACCAACGTGGCCATTTCGGCCATAACGTCGCTGATTTTTACAATGCTCGGCGTGGGATTCTGTGTGTGGATCTGCTGGAAGTACTGGAACTGTATCACGGTGCAGCAGCATGCGCACGAAGCGTCGGCAGCAGCGCATCGCCGTGGAGCGTGGGTGAGTCATTGACTTGCACGGCAAGTGTGAAAATATTCCGTGTGCCATTTCAGCTGCAGTTGGGCGTTGCATGCATATCGGTTAGCGAATGTGGCTGTTTTGATTGTAATGTTGTATCTATGTGAGAACAATATTGTAACAACAGCGGCACCCAACATTTGCTTGAATTCTTGGACCGCCACGTATTTCTATATTTGTCACATTTCCAAATCAGTGTTAATTCATATTGTTTGCAATTCGTTTGATTTGTTAGTAGTATCAGAAAAGTTATTTTCTTTCTTTTTTTTTGCAGGATACGCAAATAGTAGAACCCAATGCACCAAGTTTCAGTGAAGTTATCACAGCCAGCTTAGAACAGGAAGCCTCAAATCAACAACAGCTGCCACCAACACCCAAAGATTTGCCGCCGAGTTATGAATCTCTGTTCCCCGACAGATAAGTCAATTATAGTGTAGTAGGGAAGCTGTAAAACTTATATGCGCCAAAAAGCTAAACGACGCAAACTAGGCTGAGATTTTTTATGGACTAATTAATCGTTTATATTTTGTTGGTGTTGCTTTTACAAACGAGGTGTTAATGTAAATATGTGTTGCAGCCGACATTTTTTCGAGGTATTTTATGTTAAATTTTTATGGTATCAGCCCGCTGCAGTTACCTTTTATGGTTTTAAGTGAAAAATGTGCTTAGTTTTGAGTGTCTTTGCCGCAATGATCTATTTTGAATAGACTAAATGCAGTTAACTTTGAATAGAAATTGATTTAAATGTGTAAAGCGTATAGTTGCCTTTAAATGTAGCTAAAACGAAAATGTAATAGCCAAGAAACGCAACAAATATTTATCAATGTCATGTCAATGTCATAATATTATAAGTAGACTTGCATGTGTTCCAGCAGAATTCGATAGCAATTATTAAATATGATAAAAAAGTGCAGAATTGGGAGCACGAACAAAAAAGCTAGCTAGTGAATTTTAGAACGCTCATATGGAATACGTGCAGGCGCGGTTACACAAAACGAATCTCGTAGGAAATCACAAAATATTTATAACATAATTTAAGTATTATCGTCAATAAAATCGGGTGCCAACAGTTATAAAATACTAAAGCCAATTCGAACAAGACTTCCCAAAAGTATGCGCCTGAAAAAACCACTATTCAAAATTGTCGATTGAATGAAAAGCACACAAAACAAAATACACACGAAACAAATGAAACAATTTATGTATGGCGTATGTTAGTTGTACCTGTGTATGAAGTCAATGTATATTTAGTATTGGTGGTACATGTTAATGGCGCCAATTGATGCACAGCTTAGCAAGACGAACAACTTTGTCTTGCATTTCCATGGACACTTATTAAACATACTACACATTACTATTTTATTTTTGATATTTTGCTGCGAGTAAAATGAATCTCAATTTTTATACGCGTTCCAAACTGACAAATACTTCATATCATCTGCTTACGATAAATGTCAGAAAGTCACATTTTCTTTGAGCTATGGTAATGGTAAATGCACTCATATTTTATACTTTGGTTTTGATTAATTTAAAATACTGTACTAGCAACTAATTGTAATAAAGTAAGCGTACATTTAAAATTAAAAAAAGAGCAACAACAAAATCAGATAAGTTTTAGTTAACACTACTTGATATGTAAAAAATAAATATACGAAAAGACAAATAATTATTATTAAAAGGTCTTTTAATATAAAAATAATAGGAAACTATAAGGAAGTATGAAAACTCTATTATGAGTTGACTTTTGTTATTCTTTTAAATTATTCATACATATTTTTAATGGCAAGTTTTTATATGAACATTTAAGTTTTGTGCATTTCTGTTCAACTACAAGTACTTTGTGTATAGAGTTGTATTGCAACGAAAGTTGAAAGTTGTACACTTGTAAATAATAATAATAATTCAGTAAGTCGGAGAACCTTGCACAATGTACAATCAGTTGACCGCTAAATTGACGCACGTCACCTTATGCGCATGAAGAAACTTTCACTTGTAGCCAGCAACTGGAATAAAGTGAACTTGTTGCTTTTTTAAAATCGAATTTAAATGGTTACATTATCGGTGTGAAGGAGGTAAAACACTCAATCACTGCATGACTAATAACATTCGTTAACGTTAATTGGGTGCCTTAAATGCTCGTTTCGAAATGTCGCTTTCGTCTGGCTTGTTTTCTACTTCAGGTACATATATCAATTACCGTTGAGTATTCTATGGGCTAGGCATACTTAAATAGGGCGATTGACCGCTGATATTCAAGCGAAATGCTATTTGCAAAATTATTATCGCCGGTTAGATTGCGTTTTCAATTTGTCCAGACGTGCGCTGCTAATCATTGCGTTAAATATTTATAAATATAAGGCTCCAAAAATATCAATAACACTAATTAGTATAAGGTATGTGGTAAAAGACTGTCTAAACATTAAGCAAATTGGATTTTGAAATCAACTGAGCAATGAACTCAATCAGGCATACAAGGCAGAAAGATTTTGAACGGGTTGAAGATCTGGTCTTTTCATCACAGACATGAGATTTCACTTCGTACGACTTTGACTAAACAAAACTCATTTTTAAATACTCAAGCTTCCACTTGCTATATAAGAATGCTAGATTTATGTTACAGTCCGTACAAGTTCAGTCAGCTCAGCTTCAAATTCGCCCCACGTAATTCACACAGATTGCAGCGATTTCAAGATACTGCATGTCGAATCCAATCGACATTGTATAAATTGTCTGTAATTATGGGAAAATGTCTCTTTTTAATTCTCTCTCTTATTCTCTTTTTTTTATGTACATACAAATATCATATTTTGCTTTTGTAACACGCAGGCTAGTTAGAACATTTGAACTTTTCAATCGGTGAGTTCAATTAAAGTTGATTTTATTAATGACATTCAACATCATCATTGTTATGTGGTTTTTGTTTCGCTTTATGGGAACTGTTTCCGTAAATTATGTTCACGCGCTTTTTCAATGTTCTTATGTCATGCAATTGATAGGTTGCGCTTACCCCTCGCCTTTAATTGTTATTTGCTGTTTGCTGAATTCTATACAGACACTAAAGTATACAAATTTTTATGTATGTAAAATTATTGTAAATTGGTTGACATTCATCAGGCGTTTGTTGTTTTTTGAACTACATAGTTTAAAGAAACTGTATAAAATCTATGAGATTTTTAAAAGTTAACACGGTTAGAAAAATCTTGAATGCCAATTGCATTGAGACAGTTACTTGAAACTAACTAAAGACTATAAAATTAATCTCTGCATGGTATTTAAAAATCTAGTAAAGAGGGTCATGATTTTGTTTTGATTCCGATTTGGTTTAATGGTTTGATTCATGGTAAAACGTGGGCAGAGGATTTCAAGCCTCTTACTAGACTTGGCATAAATGCAGTATAGCATTTATTTCGAGAAAGAAATCCGTTTTTGAAAAATTTGTATAAAAAAAATATTTTTTCGCTTAAAACTTATTATTAGTACATCTTACGTATTTAATGTTGTACATCAATAGAAAGGTATGAAAAATACTTTTCGTTTGATACCCATATCGTGTAAATCAGTTGGAGATTAATTGAGTTTTTTTAATAAAAACTTTGAACTTTGACCCCGGGCCACGCCTTTTGTAGGCAAAATTTTTAGTTCGTTAGATTCACGAGCCAAACCTCTATGTAATAGCATACTTATTTATTGTTTTCATGAGGGTTCGTTATACTGCATTTGTTCCCTACACATCAGAAATGGAATCAATTGACCAGCCACTCGAACACACATGAGATTTGTAATATTTGTCTGATTCTTAACACTAGGAGTACCGGGTTTGGCTTCATACCTACTACTACCGTGAGCGGTCAATTTCAATTTTTCAATTTCAATTTGTTTGTTTATTCAGTCTAATGTTTACGCAACCTTACAGACTATGAAACAATAAATTAAAATAACTTAAAACTAGTTAAAAATTTTACAAAGAAATAATTTAAATTGAGCTCTACTTATGCTAAAATCAAAATGATGATTAACACAGAGCAAATTAAAATCCTAAAGCGCTCTATTGATTGGCTCATTCAGTGCATAATTAACTTTATGACCCTCAGTCCAAAATATTTGATGTCGCCGCAGCGACTTAGCTGGGACATGGAAGTTTATTAGACCAAGCAAATCAGGGCAATCGATAAATCCAGAAACAATATCAAATATAAAAGAGAGGGCCGAAATTCTTCTGCGCAACTCGAGTGACTGCAAATTTATTAATTTACATCGCGAAATATAGGGGGGAAGTGGAAGATCGAAGTTAAGAGAGTTAAGAGCAAACTTAACAAATTTACGCTGAACCCGCTCAAGGCGATAGATATGTACATCGTAGTGTGGGTTCCAAATAAAAGACCCATATTCCAATTTCGATCTTACAAACGCATTAAAGAGCAATTTTCGCGTATATGGATCCTTGAAACCCACACTATGCCGTTTAACAAAGGCAAGAGAGGAAAAAGCCTGAGGAATGACACGGTTCAAATGGCTGACAAACGTAAAACCCGAATCAAACACAACACCAAGATCCAACACCTCATCTAGGGACTTTAGCACACAATTAGAGATGGAGTAGGAAGTAGGACGAATATTACGGGATTTAGAAAAGGAAATAGAATTACATTTATTTATATTAACAGAAAGATTATTACGACAACACCAATCAAAAAAGTTGTTAACTTCGCATTGGAGAAGATAAGAGTCAGACAGATTATGGATTTTAGAAAATATTTTTAAATCATCTGCATAAAGAAGAAAACAACAACTACTAAAACAACTACTAACATCATTCATAAACAGCACAAAGAATAGAGGTCCCAGTATACTACCCTGAGGGACACCAGACGTAGCCACGTAAGATTTTGAGCAAACACCATCAACACGAACAACATTTACCCTATTAAACAAATAAGATCTAATCCAACTCAAAAAATTAGAGTAAAAACCCATCTTCTCCAGCTTCGATAACAAAGCCGAATGCGAAACCCTATCAAAAGCTTTAGTAATATCCGTATAAATAACATCAACCTGACCACCACCAACAAAAGAAGAAATACAGTAGTTAGTGAAGACAGCCAGATTAGTAACAGTAGAACGACCAGGGACGAAACCATGTTGGGACGGTGAGATATAACGCTTAACAACAAAAGACAATTTGGACATAACAACTTTCTCAAACAACTTAGAAATATTAGGGAGTTTAGAAATTGGCCTATAGCAGGACACATCATTCTTTTTGCCACTTTTAAACACCGGAGTAATATACGTGATTTTCCAAGCATCAATGAAGACTCCAGAGCTCAAAGACATATTAAATAAAAGCACCAAGGGATCAACAAAGGCCGACACACAATTTTTCAGCAAGAATGGTGAGATACCATGCACATCAGCCTGCTGAGAATTCTTCAGATTATTTATCCCAACCAAAATGTCCTCTTCAGAAAGTACTAAGGACCCAAAATCAATATTTGAATTAATATTATTGAGGGAATCCTGGTCATGCCATGGACTATCTGCAACAAAATTGGCCTCAAAAAACTCCGCAAAAAAGTTTGCAGTCTGTAATGCAGAATTAGAAACCCTACCATTGAAGGACATCGCAACTGGAAATGTCGAGGAGGACCGCTTGGACTGGATAAAAGTCCAAAACGACTTGGGATTAGATTTAATATTAGCTTCAAACCTAAGGAGATACTGCTTATAAAGAAACTTATCAAGGCAATTAAATTTCTGCAAGTAATACAAATATTTGACTCGGAAGTCAGGATTACCCGTAGATTTAAAGCGCTTATAGAACTTATTTCGCAAGTTTTTTAACCGTTTTAAGCCCTTAGTATACCAAGGCAATCTATAAGATCTCAAAGGATGACGAGGAACATTATTACTAATAATAAATTGCAGCTTGGTCACAAAACATGCAAAACATTCGTCCAAACTAAGGGTCATAAATAATGAGTGCCAATCAATATCGCCAATTAGATTATTTAAATTACTGAAATCACACAAATTATAATTAAAATTAAAACAATTACTTTGCGTCTTAAGAACAGGGTAGTCATAAAATTCAAGATCTAAAACTAATGGTACATGATGCATATCAGTAGAACAGATCGGGGAATCACAGGAAAGAAGATTGGAATTCAGATTACTACTGATAAAAATTAGATCCAAGATTCTATCAAGTTTATTTACAAATTTATTAATTTGAGAAAGCCCTATACCAAAAAAACCATCAATTAAATTAATTTCATGAGAGTGATTAACATTGCCTGGTATGAAGAAACCATCAACAGGCGAGCAATTCCACACAAGCTTATTCAGATTGTAATCACCGAGAATGCAAAGTTGAGTGCTATCATTCACCGGCGGCAAATGCAAGACATTATTCACATGCATCGCATAGAGAGCATCAGGGCTATTAGGAGGAATATATGACACACAAACGTAAAGCACATGATTAACGCCAGATATACAGACACACAGCTGGTCCAACAGGGTATCACAATTGTGTAAGCACACAGAAGTGGCGTGAAGAGTTCTTTTTGCCGCTATAAGAACTCCACCACCACGAACACAACCCGTCTTAACCACGTCCCTATCTTTGCGAAAAATGTGAAATAAATTCCTATCAAAGAACTCTTCATCAAAAAAATCAGCGTTAAGCCACGTTTCAACAAAGACAAACACATCGTAATCAAGACGGGATGTGCAAGTAAAAATGGAGTTCGATTTAGTTCTCATACCAGACATATTTTGATAGTAAATTTTAAGTACAGAGACATCTCTATCTATTGTGCTATTTAAATTTACATTACATGATGCAGGATTGTCCTTAATCAGTCGTTTATCTTTTTTGCTACATCCTTCCGAAAAAACTGGAATGGTTTAATTTTGATGTCCACAGGCCAGAGTGATGAGTTGTAGACCGCATCATAAAAACACGGCGAAACACCCACCTTGAAACTAACCCTCTTAAGTTGCTCCAAGTCAGCATCTCTCTTGACAAGCTTGAAACAAGCAAGATGATTAGCACCAACATTAGTGTGTTTTATGATGTAAGAGATGATATCATCAGCTGAAACCTTGCTCTTAAAAGAAGAGAGGTGCAGCCACTTCTTGCTCACAACAACATCCAAGTCAGTGTTGTCATTGCGACCAACAACAATAGCCGAGGACTTTTTCATTCTCCTTTTACGCACATCTTTCCACTCAGTAGGAAGACCAGGCGAAGGCGAAGCAGAACAAGCAGCATCAGACGCAGCGGCCCCATCAGCGACAACAACAACAGCATCAAGAGCAGAAGCGCAAGCAGCATCAGTAGCAGCAGCAGCAGCAACACCATCGGCAACAACAACAGTAGCAGCATCACAAGTAGGAGGCAAAGTACCCTCCATTAAATTAGCAGAGGCGTTGGAAGATCCAGCAGCCACATTAACAGCAGGTGCAGCTTTGCGGGAAACAGCATTACGCGCACTAGGCATCCAAACATCAGCAGCAGAGAGTGCGCAAGCAGAAGAGCGCATAGCCGGAGTATTAAATGACGGTATTCAGAGTTTTTAACGAAATCGGTTGAATTTGAAGAAATGTTTCATTGTAAGCATTAAAACAATGTTAAATAAATATTTGTATACATTTATTTATTTTGAATGTAAAAAAGTATAGTTTTTGCAAATATTTCAAAAGTGAAGCTACGTGACGTCTCGCCGATAAAATCATGCTTTCACACACAACATGTAAAATAACGCATTTTGGTTTTGCATTATTATAAATATATAAAAGTCGGTTGTAAATTTAATATGAAACAGAAGGCAAGGCATAGGAACTTGTAAAGTTTGTACCGTCTTCGACTTTTTTGTGAATGTTTTAATTTTATTTCCATGGCTACGTAGTTAAACGTCATTTGACCGCTCATGGTAGTAGTAGGTAAAATCGATGATAAAAAGAAAACAGATCGGCGCAGTGATTGCAAAATTTTAGAATATTGAGCTTAGTGCAAAATATTAAAAGAACCAGATTCGTAACTTAAACCGTTTTCGAGCTACGGTTAATCAAAAACTGAAAACCGTCAAATGACCGCTCCCGGTAGTTCTAGTGTTAACAGGTAATGCGCCGATCAATAGTTAATTGTTAAGTATAGACTCGGAGTAAAAGATAATAATTACTCGTTTTAACCATTTAACCCATTCGAGACGACGATTTTTTTCGAACACTGTCCCCAGGAGCGAAATTTTTTGTTTCTTTGTACTGTTCATTTTCATTCATTTCAGATAATTTTTAGATTTTTTGGTACACAGTAAAACCAATGCCAAATTTTGTTTTCCTGTACTTTACAGATTTCATTAGCTCCAGAAAAATATTATTTCGACGACTAGTTTACTCAGAATAACTGATAATTGCACATTACTGTTATTGCACACACGGTGTGCAAGCTGTCTTATAGCCTCGGAAATCCATTGCACACCCGGTGTGCAATCGGTCTCGAATAGGTTAAGTTTGTTCAACTTTTAGCCACATTGAAGAATTCAACTGTCCTCTAGAATGTTTTGCCCGCATCACTTTCGGTCGTGTCGTGAGTAGTCCCGCTTACGATACCAACAAACTAACATGTAGGTATCCTATTTGTTATAGCGTCGTTTAATGGCAATTGTTGTTTTTTGTGATTGTGCTATTGTAAAACACGTTCATTGAAATGCTGGCTTGTTGATATTTCTTAATAATCAGCAGTGCAATGTGAATGTGAATGTGATTGCCAATTCCCTCACGTATACACTCGTACATACATACATATGTAGCCGTAATAATTGCGCGAAAGAGAGTGTTTTTTCGAAGGAGGCTTGGCTGTGGCGAACTCAATATAAATACATACACACATACTATACATACCTATGTAGCAGTTAAGAAATATGCAAATAAAAGTAAACAGCTGATGCAAAATTATTGACAACCGGTATCAGTGCAGTCAGTCTAGATTCTAGAAGCATCTGCGCAGAATATTCCCAGTCACAACACCTCCTACTTTGAAGACACACAAGAAAATATTGAAAATATTTACACTGCATAGAGCCAGTACGAAAACATCCGGAGCCGGATGCAATAGAAAAAAAGAAACAAGCACAAAAACAAATTTTAAAAATAAAAACAAATCGAACAAAGAAAACCAGTAAACAAACGATTTGTGGCGGAATTGCGGCAACCAAGACTTGGACTAAAGGGGCCACACAACACAGTCAACAACCTGCTGAATTCTTGGGTACTTCAAAACAAAAAAAGTTACTAAAAATATGATGATATATGATGCTATGCGATTTTATGATTTCGACAAATGACGAAACAATATACAACGCGTTTTTTCTGCAAAATCTATAAATTATTGGTCATTATTTTGCAGCGATTAAAAAAGCTTCGCGCTCATAGAACGTGCAGTGCACAGCGTTTGCTGTAAACTGGTTTTGACGGCGACGGAGTGTCAATGCGCCATCAATAGCAGATCGTTCTCTATGCCATTATAATTTCTATACAACATACATACATACATACATACATACATACATTCAGAGTTTGCTTGTGTGGGTAAGTGTCAACAATTGTTCGGTTTTTTTTTGCAATTTGAATCTAGTTTCAATCATAGAACCACAGATTAGCCACTGCGTGAAGCGTTTTATGTTGTCACATGTCGGAGTCGTGCTACGTGTTCGGCACTCCCTGCTGTTGAGATGTGGACCTGCTCTATCAGTCTATCCTCATTCTAGAATCTGGCGCGCCTAAAAGTCAGCCTGTCGCTGTTTGTCGCCAATTAGTTTTTTGTTGTCTAATGCAAAAATATTTGTTTACATTTGTGCACTGTTTGTATGGCAGGTAATTGTAGTAAATAGCGGCACGGCTGGCGCAATCGACATTTCATAGTCGAGTGTTGTATGATAAGCGCCCATGTCTGCCGGTGATTGCATGAGTTCAGCTAATCACAGATAAATAAAATCCTATACAATGATTAGTGTGTCGTTCTCTCGCTCTCACTCTGTCACTCTCACACTCTCACACCTCATATCACCGACAAATCAGCAGCAACTTAACGTTGGTGAAAACCTGCGGCGCATTTCAGCCGCCGATCGACTACGCCTACATAAGGCCGGCAATCGAGAGCCACCAATTTCTTCTGTTGCCGCACACAAACCCGCAAGTTTCGCGGTCAGCTTACTCTCGCTAGTAGTATATAAAAAAAAAATTTGCAATTCAGGTGAAAAGTGTCGAATGATTCAGTCGATTAGTTTGAATTCAGGAATCACCGCTTCGTCACAGACATTTACTGTCCGCAACACTGACATAGGGTGTGTTCACCGACGGTGTCTCTCAGCGGGCCAACGTAATGAAAGCACTTCATTCAATTCAGGTTTACGCTGAATGTTTACGCAGTTTGATGAAATACGTTATTTGAAACGGGTATTCACGCGCAGCAAAAAATCACTCTGACGTGCGCCAAACACCCTGTGCCTGCCCCCCACACAAACGCGCAATCACACACACACACACGTGCGGACAACTGCGGCCACTTTAAGCGCCGAGCGTTGCTTTCTTCAGTGTCGGTCTTCAGCTTCAGTACTCTCCGCGTGCTAGAGCCGCGAACAATTTGCCAGTCTGAATGAGAATCTTGTGCGTACTTAAAATTTTTGTGGCTGCTAATTTGTGAGTCCCGCTCGGTGGGTTAGACGTTTGTTCAATCGTTCGCTTGTGAAATAATCAGCTGTAAACTTTTTGCGTGATTTGCAGTCTTAAACTTAAATTTTGTATTGTCTGAAGTGGCAGATTCTTGACAGATTGAGAAAACAACTACAAGCAGTACACAAACAACGCAACGATTCTAATAATCTTAATTGAAAAAAATCTAAAAATAATTGAACTTACGTAAAAATGTCGGCCACAAATATTGAAAGAAGTGAAAGGCGCATCGCGTATATCCTCACAGGTAGGCAGCGCCTTGCATAAAGTTAATGGATCAAGTTTTTCAGTAATTGAAAAAACGATAATTATGTGCAATGTGCTAAATTCAAAAAAAAAAGAAATAAATTAAAGTACAGTGTAGCGATTTCACGCAAGCAGAAAACAAATATTAAAAAATATTTAAACAAATATTTAAAATATTTATGTGTGCAGATGTTTGGTTCTAAAACGTCATGGAATTTAATCCGATGAGAAACTAAACATCGCTTGAGAAATGTACCGTTTTTTATGCAATTTAGTTGCCAGGTGTTCAATAACTTAAATGCAAACTCTGTAAAAAAATTACAATTTAGTTCATAATGCTACAGAAAGTAGTGAAAACATTTGACAATATATTTGAATTAGTGTAAAATTTTGTGAGCTTTTTCAGCAAGAAAATTCCTATTATCAGAAATCACTACGATCCCTTGTTATTGCAAGTTTAATATTGTAAAGTTCGTCGTGGAAAGAATGATTAGAAAACGTACAGGAAGAATTGCGAGAGGACTAGTTCCGAAGGGGGCAGATGAGAAGCTGTATTTGCATGAGGTGGCCGGAAATAGAATGCTTTTTTGTCCCTTGGTGAAAAATTTATATACCATAAGTAGCCGTGGATTCAAATCAGTACAATACAACTAAACTGTATCAAGAAAAAACAATTTTTTTTCAACCACAACCTTTCACAAAGTCGCTGAAGCGGAAACAATTGCAACGAATAATTTTTAAAACCTTTTTAAGGCGTTCGGTCGTTATGTAAAACTAGAAGATCAGAAAGTTGTCGCTTTACTGGGCCTTTTTGCTATGAATATAAAAAGATATAAAAAGATATTTAGTGCAAATGCCAATCGGTTATTAAGTATTATTAGAGATGTAACTAAAAGATAACGAATACGGAGAAATATTATAAAATTCTGATCAAGTAGTGAAATATAATATGAGGTTAAAAATTCAAGAAGCAAAGAAACTTGATGTACGACTTGATGTGTACACAACGTTGCCTGAGAAAATGATTGTCGTATGTGCTATGAAATTCAATGGTACATACGACATTCGTTTTCTGCAGCGACGATAACTATGAGGGATCAACAGTTTAAACACTAAAAAGACCAATGCGGTCATTTTGAAGGATTTTCACTTTTAAATATTTGTATTTTCTTTAGTATTTCTATCAACTTTTGCTTGATGACTTTAATTTTTTATCGTGAAAAATTTCAAAATTTTTTTCAAATTTATTTTGTGAAAAATTAGCCAAATCCGATGTGTACTTTTTGAGATATCAATGAATATAATATGTACTCTTTAAGGGTATGGAAAACTCG
Source organism: Melieria picta (assembly GCA_964056695.1). Lineage (NCBI taxonomy): Eukaryota > Metazoa > Arthropoda > Insecta > Diptera > Ulidiidae > Melieria > Melieria picta. Next base: position 14,876,588 of record OZ057400.1, read on the forward strand.
CGGTCTTTCTAGTGTTAAGCAACATTCCAAATAGTAACTTGGAAGGATTTTCATAGGAAACTATTTTATCCTCAGTGTTTTGCTAGTCGTCAGAAAACAAATTTTAATTACAGCTACAATTTTAGCAACTACAGTTTTAGGACCTACGGTTTTATTCACAATTCGGAACGGCAAATTAGGAGCATGTTTATAAACAATTATTTTACCTTTAGGGGTTAACCACTTTCTGATGAAAAAAGCCATAAAAGCCGTAAAAAAGTTGTTATTAGTTATTATTTTTCGTATTTTATTGGGAAGGTTCAAACCATTACAGCTTCAAACTCGCAATCCAACTCACTCACCTCTGAAACACGACAAGCAATGCAGTATTTAGTCAATTAGAAAAAACAGGCCTGGAACTTAAGGGGTGGAACTATAATTGGTTTCTTTAAGATGTCAATATTAAACAAAACAACAAATTTTCGCCCCTCCTCAAAGTCTTCTGTTGAAAAACAGTCTTTTTAACGCTCTATGACAAGTTGAGACATAATGAAAGATGATTTATTTAAGCAAGTTCCGGTCAACGCCTAGAAAATATCTTGAGAAACCGTTGCAAGAGAACGAATTGCTCGTTAGAAAATGAATCAATAAAAAAAATTTGGACAAACATTTAGAAAAACAAAAGCGATCAATATGTTGTCTCACAATCGAAGTCCCACCTAAAGAAAAGGCCTTACGAGAATAATTAATTGCCCACATTCCAACATTCTGAGCAAAAATTAAGATACTTGAAGTTTTAAAGAATTTAGACGAAAATTTAGAAAAAAAAACAAACCGATCAATACGTTCTCTTGCAATCAGAAGTCCCACCTAAAGAAAAGTTCTTACGAGAATAATTAATTTGCAACATTCCAACATTCTGAGCAAAAATTAAGAAAGTAAAGTTTTAAAAAATGTAGACGAAAATTTAGAAAAAAAAGCCAACCCGATCAATACGTTCTCTTGCAATCCAATTCCCACCTAAAGAAAAGGCCTTACGAGAATAATTAATTTTCAACATTCTGAGCAAAAATTAAGATACTTGAAGTTGGGAAACGAAATTAGGCATTAAAAAAGAAAAAAATAGGCATAAACAGTTGGACTATTGTCGCAGTTGCCATAATGAGGAGGAGGAAGGGACTATTAGTTACCTTCTCTGCCAGTGCCCGGCTCTATCTAGACGAAGATGGAAATCTTTAGGCTCTCCCTTCTTCGACAACTTGAATGAACTTAGTTCTGTTAACATTAAGGACTTTCTAGAGTTCATCAACAATTCAAATTAGACATGCAGTAAGTCAGACCCGCTTCCTGTGGTATTACAACGGGCCCATTTCGCGGCCTAAGTGTGTCTTAGATTAGATTAGATTTATTGGGGGGTTAATTGCACTGAGACCATTACTGATCTATTGTGCCCCCTACAGATCGTTAGGCAACATCCCCTAGACCCACTGACCTAATGAAACTTAGTAACCCACGGGGGTCCAGGTGCTTGACATTCTCCTCTGCAAGCCAGTATTGCCTCAGGTATCGCCTCATGCTACGACAGACTGCTTCACAGCGCAGTATGATGTGCTCCGGGCTTTCCTCTACAGCTCCGCAAAATCTGCAGATCCTTACCTGTTCTATTCCGACTGTGTTCATGTGTTTTCTCAGTCTGCAGTATCCAGTTAGAAGTCCGGTAATCTGTCTAAGCTGGTTTTTCCTCAGCCTGAGACACTCCTCGCTCTATTTGAGGTTATATCCCTTAATGAAGATTCTGAATTGTCAGACCCGGGGCACTGTAACAGTGTGTGTGTGTGTGTCTTACGGCAAGTCCCATGGCCAGACAGCCACCTCAACCTAACTTAACCTATACGCCCTGAAGTAACATTGGCGTAACTCAACTACAAAAGTGACTTTTCGAGTAAACATTGAACTCGGTTATTGCTGTCGTGCTTAATATGAATATTCATTATACATACGTTCATAACTATACAGATATACATATATCTGACATTTGAAAGCTTGTCACATTGTATCTACAGGGACTTTACACCTCCATGACACGTGGGGAATCTTTATACAGTTTGCTGTTGAATATTGTTGCTAACTTGTTAAAAGTCATTAGTCTCTAGAAATGCGTAATTTGCATGTCCATTACATTGTAGCACTAACGTATCACAATTTCTAGCAAAGTAAATTATTGATTTTGGGCCCCTTCACCAATACCCGCACAGAATTGTGAAATGATTTGGGGTAATTTGTTGTTTTGCTGCTTTACAGTGGTTGCTAACCGATCATGAATCAAAATTACTTGTCACCACTGTCTTTAGCCATCAATGTGGGCTTAGTCGGCACTGATAAGAATCCTTAGCCACGAGTGTCGCTTGCTGCACACACACACGCACACACACATTGCTGTCAAGTGGTGGATAATATATATTATGCCCGTATTAATAGTTTATGATTATTCCACCACACTCGAGTTTTGATTGCGGATATAAAATCCACAGTTATGGGCACACACCTTCAAGCGTCAATACGAGTATTTTTAGTAGTGCCGACAGACGGTGCGACACTTTGTACTGCGTCGTTGTGCCGGTGTCTGTCTGTGCGAAATTGGTCGTCAAGCCTTAACGCTTTGTTTACCTCATTATCTGCTGTCAATAGTTTGCATGTTGTTGCAAATAAAAATAGAATGAATTATAAGCCGGCTGTCGCGTCACACAGCAGCGACATTGCAAAATAAATTGTTGCCCATTTTATTGGGTGCGTGTGTCGCTGCTATCGGTTACCAACGTGCAGCCGCTTTTTACTCACCATTTGCCGATTTTTAAAAATAAACTCACCACTCTCTGTTGCCTTATCAATTTTGTGCCCATTTCCAGTATGCACGCTTTGGGTTTTTTTTTTGCAATTTTCTTATATTGATAAACCATACTTGATATGATTTCAGTACTCACAATACTGCTGCAGCGAACACACGGCCAATCGTATCTTCTGACTTTGGGACAAAACCACAGAAACTTCTACGGTGAAGAGAATTCGCACGAAACGCATCCGGCCTCGCCATTGTACGCACATCTGAACTACACGAAAACGCCCAGCGTTGTTGTGGATCCACATGAGGAATTGGAGGACAACAACACAACAATCATTGTGATTAAAAGCAGTAAGTGTTATTTTCAAGGTCTTTAATTTTCAAGGTCTTTAATGATTTTTGACAGTCGGAGGAGTTTAAAAATATTCTCACTCTGTTGGTTATATTACAGAATCTGCTAACAAACTGCGAATCACTGTACACATCTGTGTTATTTAAGGGGTCATTCTCATGTGAAATTTTGTAAAAATCGATTTTTTTTTTAACATATTTGGAATGTATCATCCTTGAAGAAGGTGCTGTCAAAATTTTATTGGAAAATTTTAAGTATTTCGGCTTATACAGACATTTATATAACGAGCGGACAAGGATTCTAGCTTCAAGCATTCAGTTAGTCAAAACTTTAAACGTGTTTTTCTCGGAACGCCTTTTTTTGAAATGGCGGGGATGATTTAAAAAAAACCATTCATCCGATCTCTCTGCGATTTTGTCACGTCATTCTACATACTGTTAGCTATCGCCCCTAGTAAATTCACTCTGATATGTTAAAAATTTCATATTTTTTTTCATTGATAAAATCTTCAAAAACAACAATTTTTTACTGCTCTAACTTCCAATGCCTGCCATTTTGTGAGATTCTTATGAAAAAATTCAAATTTACTACGGGCGAGAGGTACGTTCATACTGATTAAGAATTTCTTTGAAATTTATGTTTCAGATAATCCTGTGACTCAAAACAATCCCCGCCAGCTGACCATGACGCGGCAGAAGCCGTGTCTTTAATCGAAAAAAAGTGTTTGAAAAAATTAAAAACAAATTTTTATTTTTTTTATTTTTGTACCATAACAATGAATTAATTAAAGTGGAATATCTTTTTTTGATAATTCCTCGTATTCACAAAGGAAATAATTTCTGAAAAATGTCCATTTTTCCTGTCCGCGCATGAGAATGACCCCTTAAAGATCGAATGATTGCTTTATATTACCGGAAAATGTTTATTGTTCAACAGAAAGTAAACGCGAACGGGAGATCTTGTTGACGCATTGCGATTTTTACAACACCCACTTGAAAGTGAAATTTCTGTGTAAAAAATACTGCATTTCATTCGCATTTATTAATCAGCGCGTCGAATGAGAGCAGCCAACTCACTCTGTCGTAATAAATGCGCTTATCAATAGCCGATGTTGTAATTGTTATCACAGTATATATTTATGGTGACCACTTGTCTCGAATTTTACGAAAAAACAAAAAAACGTTGGCGGCGTTATTTTTCTCGTGTGTTATTAATGGGTTTAAAGGTGAACAATTGTTTACAAAGACGAAAGAGCAAAGGCCATTTTAATTGGTGATTAGTTGTTAGATTAAGTGAGCTATCAATCTGTCTGTCTGTCTTTATGTCTAAGCTGGTCGAAGGCAGCCGCTTCCAACCAACCTCGCTTTAGTCCCTCAAAACTTACATAATCTATTTTAACCTTCTGATGTGTACGGTAAACTTGTCGGGCGTTTTGATTTTCGGAAACATAAAAAACTCGTATCGAATTATTTCTCACTAAGAGTTCTTTCACCAAGTTTGAAGTCAAAAGGTGTAAAAAAATCATATTTCTTCATACAAACTTTTAACCCTTGGTTCACCCCTTTATGTTTTGGTTTTCAAAAAAATTAGAATTATGTGTCGAATTATTTCTCACTATGAGTACTTTCGCTAAATTTGGAGTCAAAAGGCGAACAAAATCATATTTCTTCATACAACATTTTAACTCTTGGTTCAACCCTTTAAGTTTTGATTTTCAAAAAAAGAGAAACACGTATCGAATTATTTCTCACCAAGAGTACTTTCACCAAGTTTGAAGTCAAAAGACGCAAAAATCATATTTCTTCATACAAACTTTTAACCCTTGGATCACGCCTTTTGGTTTTGATTTTCAAAAAAATGAGAAACATGTGTCGAGTTATTTCTCACTAAGAGTTCTTTCACCAAAGTTTGAAGTCAAAAGACGCAAAAATCATATTTCTTCATACAAACTTTGAACTCTTGGTTCACCTCTTTAAGTTTTGATTTTCAAAAAAATGAGAAACACATGTCAAATTATTTTTTATTTCAAATGTTTTCACCAAGTTTGAAATCAATAGGCCCATTGAATCGCGTTTCTTCCTACAACACCTTAACTCATGTTTTGCCCCTTTAGACCCCCGATTTAAAAATAATCCCGTCTTAGCGAAGGTTCATTTTTCAAGATTTGCCTACAGTTTCATATTTGTAGCTTTAGCTCAGTCAGTCAGGACTAACAATTATATGTATAATATATAGAAGATAGGGTATAACTTCCCTGAATACATAGTAATCCAAAAGAGCTTAAGACCACATAAGAGAGTTGAGTTGGGAGCTTTATAAACGTCAAGGCGCTCAAATTAATTTCATCCGGTTTGAAAAATCCTGCAAATATCATTAAAAAGTTTATCGTTTATTAATTTGTTTAAATTAATTAATTTTGTTTATACTTATCTTTAAATCCTATTAGAAAGCCTTTTATTTATTTGCGTCGAGTACTGCGTCCACAACGTTCACTGAAATTTCACAACATAATGTCAAAATCGAATCTGACAAGGTGCCATGTGGTGGCGGCTGGCATAGCTGTCTCTTTTCCACACATAGTTACCTATACGGATGAACTGTTAAGTTGTATCTGTGCTCTCGTTTCTGTCAGCGCTGAGGCATTTATTACTCATTGCTGTTTTATAAATGCATCATCGCTGATGCAAAAGCTGATTAAATGAAAGTTTGATTTTTTCCTTCAAATTTTGAAATGTCAATGTACATTATCATCTCGCTCTCTCTTATAAAATAATTTCATAGCCAAACTGTCTCTTTTCCACCGAAGTGGCTCCAGTACAAAAATTTCACCACAATGTGTGAATGTGTTAGTTTTTGCGATTTATGTGTATGAGTTTCCATCACCCATGTCCCGTAGGGTTGCTTAAATACTAATACTAATACTAATACTAATACTAATACTAATACTAATACTAATACTAATACTAATACTAATACTAATACTAATACTAATACTAATACTAATACTAATACTAATACTAATACTAATACTAATACTAATACTAATACTAATACTAATACTAATACTAATACTAATACTAATACTAATACTAATACTAATACTAATACTAATACTAATACTAATACTAATACTAATACTAATACTAATACTAATACTAATACTAATACTAATACTAATACTAATACTAATACTAATACTAATACTAATACTAATACTAATACTAATACTAATACTAATACTAATACTAATACTAATACTAATACTAATACTAATACTAATACTAATACTAATACTAATACTAATACTAATACTAATACTAATACTAATACTAATACTAATACTAATACTAATACTAATACTAATACTAATACTAATACTAATACTAATACTAATACTAATACTAATACTAATACTAATACTAATACTAATACTAATACTAATACTAATACTAATACTAATACTAATACTAATACTAATACTAATACTAATACTAATACTAATACTAATACTAATACTAATACTAATACTAATACTAATACTAATACTAATACTAATACTAATACTAATACTAATACTAATACTAATACTAATACTAATACTAATACTAATACTAATACTAATACTAATACTAATACTAATACTAATACTAATACTAATACTAATACTAATACTAATACTAATACTAATACTAATACTAATACTAATACTAATACTAATACTAATACTAATACTAATACTAATACTAATACTAATACTAATACTAATACTAATACTAATACTAATACTAATACTAATACTAATACTAATACTAATACTAATACTAATACTAATACTAATACTAATACTAATACTAATACTAATACTAATACTAATACTAATACTAATACTAATACTAATACTAATACTAATACTAATACTAATACTAATACTAATACTAATACTAATACTAATACTAATACTAATACTAATACTAATACTAATACTAATACTAATACTAATACTAATACTAATACTAATACTAATACTAATACTAATACTAATACTAATACTAATACTAATACTAATACTAATACTAATACTAATACTAATACTAATACTAATACTAATACTAATACTAATACTAATACTAATACTAATACTAATACTAATACTAATACTAATACTAATACTAATACTAATACTAATACTAATACTAATACTAATACTAATACTAATACTAATACTAATACTAATACTAATACTAATACTAATACTAATACTAATACTAATACTAATACTAATACTAATACTAATACTAATACTAATACTAATACTAATACTAATACTAATACTAATACTAATACTAATACTAATACTAATACTAATACTAATACTAATACTAATACTAATACTAATACTAATACTAATACTAATACTAATACTAATACTAATACTAATACTAATACTAATACTAATACTAATACTAATACTAATACTAATACTAATACTAATACTAATACTAATACTAATACTAATACTAATACTAATACTAATACTAATACTAATACTAATACTAATACTAATACTAATACTAATACATACATATGTACACATAATATAAATACATTATGTAGATATTTAGAAATGCTCACACTTTCCTAACTCCAAACTTTTTCTATTGTTCTCTTGCAGTACGTGAGGAGCCCAACGAATTGTCACAGACCGCCATGGACATCATCACAGTGGTCTGGTATGTTGCCACCTTTCTGGCGCTTGCCGCCTTTTTCATGCTTATGGCGTGTTCTGATCGCCGCTGCAACGACACGCAGCGCGCTGCTGTCAACGCCAATGTCAGCGAAGCGGCCATGCCGCCGCCCACGCCGTCGCCATCGTACAGCGAATTCGCACCGCCCAGCTATGACTCGGTGATCAAAATGCAACATGCAGCCAAGCCCAGCGTCTTTGTGATAGCCTTTGCCGAGAATAAGGATGGCAACACTGGCAGCGATCAGACGCCCACAACACCAACAACGCCTGCCATCAACTTTTACATGGTGAATGAGCTGCAAAAATTGGGCAGCTAGTGGCAGACGAATCCAGGCAGGCCTCTTGTTGCTGTCAATGAAGCAACCGAAAATGTTACAGAATCGAGGTGTTGGTGATAATGAACGCCGTGATAGCAGTCGATGACACAAGCGCTTGCAACATTTGAAAAACGTCTCAAGTGAAACTGTGATATTAGTGAAATACGTTTTAGTCGCCCTGGTGCCAGCCGATTGTTATTCGAATTTGTTGCCAAATTTATAGCAATTTCGAGCTTTCGTTTGAATTTTCTTAGTTAATTTTTTACTTAAAAAAAAAGAAAATAGTATGTAAGGCGCTCACTTTGACAATTGGTGAGTTGTCATTATGTTGTTAGCGTTGTATTTTCGTTTTTATGAGGAAATCAAATGTGTTTAGCCTGTAAGTAGCGAAGTGGCAAGGCGATTGCTTTAGCTGTAAAGAGCAAAGACTGATGGATAGATGGATGGATGGATACAAGAAAGAAGAGGAAGAATATATACATCACACAGACGTGATGTTTGTTGTCGTTGTTCATAATCCATTCAACTACTTAAATGGTAATTTGTGCTAACTGCATGAAAAATTACACTGACTTACTTGCAGGAACTATAGAATATCGTGTGAAAAGTATTATAAATATTAATTAGTTTAACTAATCACAATGTAATAAATATGCAAATTATTATACTAGCCAGTTGTTTTTATTGTTGTTATTGTGGTAATTGGGAGCGGCTATAGAGTGCGCGGCTTGCACTTGAAAACTTTCGTGCGCGCAACATCAATTAAATCTGCTTGAGAATGGAGTGGAGTGAACGGCACCTGACCTTATAAAACTCAACGACAAATATTTACACAAACAGCAAAAATAACGAAAGCTAAAGATGACGTTGACATTTCAACAAGAGTGCAGATTAACTTTGTATATAATATGACAATTGGATTATTTCGAGAACACGCGCGATCCATGCAATACACACACACACACACACACACAAACGTATCTATTTATTTATTTATGGCGACATTCGAAGAGGTAAGTAATACCTTAATTAAAATTTGATTACATCTTGAGGCAATACAAATATTAATTTTTCATTAGGCGCTGATTTTTTAGCGAATGATAACGACTGAATCACTTGTGCTCGAGTGCTTAATATGATACATCGGTTGTCACTATATTTAACCATATAATTGCAACAAATGCCCATTGCTAGATAGAACTTTGATATTGAAGGCAAGTGATGTCATTGTTGATTTTAGGGGCAAGTCATTTTATGTTTTTTTAATGTTTGCAGTAAAAGAAAAATTAGGGGAAAAGGGCACATTTGCTATTATTACGAATTATTTGTATGCACTGAAAGTTTTGATTGAGTTTGTTGTTGTGCGGCTTAAATCAATTGTCAATAGAGGCTACTTTAAGCATTCTATTCTCAAACACTTCTCTTAACTCTGCCCTTCACTACTCTTTTTTTTCCTTTTCTTTCTTCTCTATTAAATATTAAGATTGCATTGAATTGCTAATGAATTGTTAATTAATTTAAGTAAACCTTGTTTTCAACTTAATGGGGGAACTACCTTTAGAGGCCGAAAAAAAGGTCATTTTTACAGTCGATTTACAGGGAAATGAAAACAGTTCTTTTCAAATCAATATAATATATATTTACAGTGATGTCTGAGGTAAAAAAAAAACATTTTTGTAAAAGTGAAAACAGAAATTTAACAAATTTTTCAATGATTCTGTAAGTCATATCGCCGCTGACATCGTAAATTGTGTAAGTAATGCTGGCCGCAATTTTAGTCTGAAATAAACAAACCGAACATTTTCTTACTCGAGAGGGTTTTCTATCGTCGATGAACTAAAATTTTTACGAAATTCGAAAATTAACCCTCTAAAACAGGCTTAAAAAAAAAAATTAGGATTTTCACAAGAAATTTTGTTATATATGCAGTCAAAAAATGTCTAAAAATGTTTTGTTTTTTAAATCTTTAGTTTAGATAGAACAATTTTTTATGCTCTTTAAAATGAATGCTAGATAATGAAAATCTGTTCATTAGTAATTTTATTATCACTTACACAATTTTGAAAAACATGGTTTCGAGAAAATGCCGTTTAAAGTTTGCTCGGCGCGCTCGGCGAGCTCGGCGCCAGTCATTTCCGGGATGCATCTCTTCCACAATTTCGAGAATTACCTTTTGAAACTTTGACACGATATTCTAAGGCAATATACCTATCGATTAAAACAATAAAAAAAAATCGATTTTTTGAAGTGTCTAAAGGTAGTTCCCCCCTTAAGAAGCGCTTCTTAAATGCCGATGTTTTTGTTAATAATAAATAAATTAATAAATTAAATAAATAAATAATAAATAAATAAATAAATTTAAAATAAATAAATAAGTAAATAAATTTTAACTACATAAATAAATAAATAACTAATAAAAAAATAAATAAATAAATAAATAAATGAATAAATTTTAAATAAAAAAATAAATAAATAAATGAATAATGAATAAATGAATAAATAAATAAATAAATAAATAAATCAATCAATCAATCAATCAATCAATCAATCAATAAATAAATAAATAAATAAATAATTAATAAAATAATTCATAAAATAAATAAACAAATAAATAAATAAATAAAATAAAATACATTTATTTTCAATGCAAACGCACTGTTTACATTGCTCGTTTGCAAGTTTATTCGAGTACTTTATTCGAGTATTTTTTTAGAGTAATAATAAATGTACTAAATCGATTGGTACACATTGAACAAAGTGTGAAAATTTGTCAGCAAACATTGCCACTTAACATTGTGTAAGCTGCCATCATCGACCTTGTGAAATTCTGCTAGAAGCTTTCAGAAATTCGGAAGTTGTTTAAAAACTCAATTATCTTACACACAAAATGGTAATGTAAATATTTTCTAAAGTACCAATATTTCACATACATTTCTAACCGTAGAATGCGAATGTCAGTTCTGTTTTTTTTATCATAAATAAATATAATATGTCGTGTGTAACTGGGTATTCCCTAAGTGAGTAAACACAAAAAATAAGCATTGATAAATTGAAATTTAAGTATATGAATTGCATAAAAATTAACATCAAAAGATAAAAACCTAATTAAAGAAACTTTGTTGTCCAGACGCACAATTAATTTTAGTCCACTAATGAAAATCTTGTTCACTATTTGAATTAAGTGGCCCTTCTGAGTAGTCACTAAGTGATAGAGAAAGCCTCGTATGACATACTGTTCAACTTAAGTTTATATTATTTTCTATAAAGATTTCTCATTAATTAATTAAACATATACTCGTAAATAAGTATAAAACTTTCCCAAGAAATAATGCTTCAATAAATGTCAGTTATGAAATCCTATTCGTGAAAAAATTTGACAAACCTCTTATAAATCAAATAAAATAAAATCAAATAAATCAAATCGAATGAAGCTCCGGCAAAAAAAATTCGATGCGGTATTTGGGGGTTGACGGCGAAGAGAGAGGCCGTGTCTCCGGTAGAAGGACCAAGTTGAGGAGGCCCTTATCTTCTCTTGGTGTGACCAGTTGCAGAAGACGCACTTTAAGCAGATGAGCCTGGAGAGAACTATTGCGTCAGGCCGTAATCCGGTAACGGATTGTTATGGCCAGTTAAGTAAGTAAAGTCTTATAAATCGAAGAGGGTTTTCCGGAAAAGTATTGTTTTGAGGACTTTTTTCCATACTGTTCTTTTTATAATCAATTTCGTTCTGTAAAGCAACATTAATTTTTTAGAGTAAACACATTTCTACTTTTTTACTGAAGTTTTAGAAAAACAAACGACATTCGAAATCATTTACCCCTCTTTTAAAGTGGGTACTTTATATATATATCTTTTATATAAATTTTCCAAAGCAAGATTCGATTGTATAGTATATAGAAAAATGATGAACACGCAAAGGAAGTTCCAATTGTTTGGCTGCTTGACCAACATATTTGGCAACTTTGTACTATGTTGCATAGACCTCATTTAATTTGTAGTCATAACAGATGGAAGTCCGTTTATGAGTTGTTGCAATAATGAGCTATGAGAAGGTCAATTGAAAATTGTTGAACAGTTAAATAAATAGTAAATAATTATTAACTACTAGAGACGTAAACAATGTGCACGATTTTTGTTTGTGATTTATTTATAAGTACGAGTGCAAAAAAAATGTAACCAATTGAAAAAATAACATAATTTTCAACAATAATTTAATAACACATAACATTCAATAATATTGAGCAATTTTGAATGACACTGTTAAATGTGGTGCACAAAAAATTTCACAACAATCAGCTCAAAAGCACTCAAAGCTCCGAGCAAATGCTTTGTTATAAGTAAATACTTTTGTTGCATATGCACGAACCGGAAGTTAAATACTTTGATTTGAGAACAAAAGCTTTTACAAAGCAATTTCCATGATTTTCTAAATGAAATAGTTGAGTTATTATTACTTTGATTTTATTATAATTTCATTCAAAGTGATTCAATTAAATTTCAATCATTAAAATTTCCTCAATTCAATTCAGAAAGTTCAATAAATATTTAAAATATCATTCAAAGTGAAATCAATTACATTTCAATTATTAAAAATTCATTACAATTATTAAAATTAATTTATAAGACTAGACTTAGGTTTGATATTTGTATTCGAAATGATTAAGACAGATTACGATAAAGTATCTTAAAGTTATATTTAATATTAATAATAAAAATTTATATTAATAATATAGATAAAAAATTAATAATATTTAACATATAAATATCTTTTAAAAAAATTTATGTTTTTTATGTTTTGTATGTCTGTTCAAGTTTTTCAATTTTTTGTTTATGTTTTGTAGGTCGGTGCCAGTTTTTTTTTAGTTTTTTTAAGGCTTTATTATATCAAGCACTAAACAAAGATCGGCTGTTTATGAATTCATTATGCGTTTAGGCTTTGAACGTGTTCGCGTATGTCGACTTGAAGTTGCGACTAATGCAAAAAACTTAAATAAATGAAAAATAAAATACGTAATGTAAGGTGACACGTTAGCATTTTAGTGACAACTTTAGCAACTTTGTTTAAATATACAAATACAACAACATATTAGAAGTGTTACATACAGCAAAGTCCCGAGAGAAATTCCTTTGCTTGGTTGTTATTAATGATTTTGGTGGATGGTTTCGTTTCGGATTTTTCTGTTCCTGTCTCAATTGTCATTATGACAATTGTTCAAATACATAGCAAAAAAAGCATTTGCAATGAATTTGATTTGTCTTTTTAAAGTAGCAGCAAATTGAATGCGGCTATGAGATAAATGAATTCGCTCAAATGTTTTAATGCTGGCGGTGAGTGATCGTCTTTAACCCTTTCGGTTATTCTATGCCACATGGCATAGTCTCTTTTCAGTGCCTGTTTTAGGTCAAAAAACTTGCGGATACTATATTTTTGTTGTTCCTTAGAATAGTTTGAAGTTTTAGGAAAAATACGAAATTAATAAACTGAATAATTAAGTTGAGAGAAGAGAAGTATAGGCGTTTTTTTAATGGTATATCTTGACATAGTAAAGGAAGAAAAAGCAGAAAAAATTAGAGAACTTTTTAATTTGACGTTTTCTTTCAATTTAGATACTTTTTTTTTAATTTTGGCTGAAGTAAATGAAGAAATATTCAAATTTTCGTTATGCATAAAAAGCTTTATGTTTAAGTAATTATTACAGCCACAACGATGTGGTTGCTCTCATAGAAAAACACTCTAAAATACAGGGTCCGAGTATAAAAATTAAAAAATTTCTTATGGATTGTTGCTAATATTTATAACCACATAGAAGCCTAAAACGTAAAATTTAAAATTGTAACTTTCCCCAGTAAAGAGCTGTACCGAAAGGGTTAAGATTCACATTTAAAGGCGATTTCATACTCTTTCATACTCTTTCACTGAAAGAGCCACACTCGTAGATAATCTCTAAAACTAAAAGAGTTCTAGTGACATGCAGATAATGCAAACACCATTCAAAACGTAGGGCTGCAATGTCAGGATTAAGCAATGCTTGAATGCCCAGTGAGAACATATGATTTAGTACTTTGGTCTAATAAATCGTGGTCGAATAAAATTATCGATTAGTTTCAAAGCATCAGCAGGTTGCATCTGTGTTACTGGGTCATTACCCAAAACTTATCCAGCTGCAGCCTTAAGTGCAACACTTTACATAAGGACTGTCCACGAAAAAACTGATCCCTCTTCTTTGATTTTTTCAACTTTTGGGAGCGCACCTCAACAGTAGGCTTTGGTTTTTCAAAAAGCTTAAACTTCACAAAAACTAATTGCTTCTAGTTTCATTGTGATTTTAACTCTCGAGCGAAATGGCAGCGAACGAAACTCAGCAGCGAAAAACAATTGTGCACACTTTGAATGAAAATCCTACATGGACCCAAAAAAGGGTAGCAAAACATGTGGGTGTCGGTGTTGCAACGGTGAAAAGAGTTGACAAAAAGTTTAAGGAACACCTCTCTGTTGAGAAGGCTTCAGGTTCTGGGAGAAAGGCTGGTCCTGCCAACGAAAATTTTGCCAATGCAGTGAAGGCGCATTTTAAGAAAAACCCGAATATATCCGCCCGTGATTGAGCATCCATAGTGGGAGTATCAAAATGTTTTGTCCAAAAAACTAAAAATAATGCTCAACTCAAATCATATAGAGTGCAGAAAGTTCCGGATAGAAGCAATGACAAGGAAAATGAGGCCAAAAAGAGAGCTAGAAAGTTGTATGAGCAGTTCCTTACAAAATTTGAGTGCTGCGTCATGGACGATGAAACATACGTTAAAGGCGACTTCCAACAATTGCCCGGGCAGCAGTTTTACGTTGCCGCAGCTAAAGGAGCTATATCTAAAAAATTTAAAATACAAAAAATGTCCAAATTCCCAAAAAAGTTCCTTGTATGGCAGGCAATTTGTACCTGTGGAAGAAGAAGCGAAATTTTTGTTACAACAGGCTCAATCAACGAAGAAATTTACATCAAGGAATGCTTGAAGAAACGGCTTTTGCCATTTTTAAGAAGCCACAATGTTTCTACTTTTTTTTGGCCAGATTTAGCCACATCGCACTATTCCAGAGCAGCCTTGAACTGGTATAATGACAATAATGTCAATATTGTACCCAAATAATGCAACCCACCAAATTGTCCAGAATCACGTCCCATTGAAAGGTATTGGGCAATAGTAAAGCGGAACCTTAAAAAAACAAAAAATGTGGTAAAAAATGAAAATCAGTTCAAAAGAAAGTGGAAGGAGTCCGCTGAAAAGATCGCAGAATCAACTGTGCAAGACATGATGGAAGGAGTAAAGGAAAAGGTTCGGGCCTTTTATAGAAAATAATCAGTTTGCTTTTTTTTCCATTGTATCCTATTACTAACAGTTAGAGGCATCTTCATACGAACAATTTTCGATTTTGCGTGAATACTTCCAAAAATATACAGATTTTTTGAGGGATCAGTTTTTTCGTGGACAGTCCTTATATTCGTGGCATATAGGATGCAGGACCAGGCCAGACGGGCTTGGAAATTGAATTAGATGAAGGATGAGCAATTTATAATAAAAGAAATGCTAATACTTGCCAACTACATGAAGACTTAACAAAGTACTATTTCAAAGCTAAGTGGAACTATAAGAATATATGGATGGGTTTTACAGCCACACAAAAAGTAGATCAGTTTATGATAACTTGGTGTAGGAATCTCTCACTGGACAGATGATAGGAGACTGAATCTCTATGCCACTATGTTAACATCTCTTAAGCAAAAATTCACGTAATCGGGAGATATGAAAAATTTAATATTGACAGGAATTACAAACAAACAACTACAACATTCATCTAATTTTAGGTTAAATCCAAACTGGTATGGAATATATAACATGTTGTATCTACGGGTTCATTTAAAACAGTTCTCAACGTTTTATGGATCTCAAGATTTACTGGCATAGAAGGGAATAATACTGCGCTGACGCATTAGTTTCATCAGAGAAAGGAATCGTGTCTAGTTTACTTAGATCTCTTGACTACTGACAAGAGCGTTTGTAGCAATAACACCAAAACATAAACACACAAATACATTTGTAAATAAATATTTTGTTTATAGTAAATCAATTGAAAATATTGAACTATTTATTGGCTATGCGCGGCATATTCGAATAATTTGTTGGCGCTTTGAAGATTTGGGTCAATGCCGGGCAAACGGCCGGCAAAATTATTTGGAAAATGTGCGATGCATAAATGCGAGCACGAATGAGCAAATGAGTGAGTATACAGCGATCCAAAGTGTGCGACAAATAGTGCTCAGGTCGATGGCTATGGGTCGTGGTTTGATTGTCTAATTTGTAGAGGTCGAGTTATAAGTGAAATGTATCAATTGTAAGCGAAATATTGCGACTTAAAAGAGCTTCAAATAATCACTCTTGGTGATTGTGTAGTAGTAGAAATAATTGCCATCATAAGAACGCTGCGATTCTATATTGTTACTAGTTCGGCCACCTCAACGCTTGTTCGTTTCTCTGGATTGTGCTCAAAAATAAAACACACTAAATTTCTTCAAAGCAGTCGTACACGCAAATCGTAATATAATTTTCCTTCCCTTCCAGTGCACAGTGACAGCGAGCATTATTGCCACAATATCTTGACAGATGCGGTCGTGTCGCTGCTGCTGTCAATGTGTTCGAGCCATTACACAGCACATGTTAGTGATGAGAAGAACTTTAGAATTTAGATATTACTTTAAAGTCGCCACGCCTCTTTGTTAGAGTTCTAGCGCTAGTTTACTTATGTACAATTTTAGCTTAAAACGGGTTAAATAAATTTTGTATCAATATTTTTTAATTACATAAAAATTATTTAATATTTATGGAAGAATACAAAATTATCACTTTTTGATTTTATTTAACCATTATTAAAGAAACAGGGTTTTGATCAAACGCGCCCAAATCGTAGACTTCAATTCGAACACAAACTTTCCCTGATATAGCTGCAAATGATTGGAAATTATTTTGAGGATAACGGTAAAATTTTTGTAATTTGCTTGGAATTCACTTGTACAAACATTAATTTGTTGGTGCCTACTTAAATTAAATCCATAAATCAATCGTAGCTTTTGCTATAAGAGGACAAATAGGTGAAATTACTCTCAGGCAACTTTGGTGGTCGAAAGGGTTTAAAAAAAAAGAGACTTGATACTTTATACGAAAGAAAGCAACTCGGAAAATTGCAAGTAAAGCTTTCACTAGAAAACAACAACAAAAACACAAAGTCGTGGTTGTAAGAATTAAGTATGAATTAAGCTATCAACGATGGCTATTCGTTTGGATTGACAGAGAATCATACACAAATTCAAGAGTCTTTTCCCTTTTTAAAGAGCACGGAATTCACTCTGCAATGTTGTTGAGTTTCAAAGTGCACCTAAAAATTTGGAGCGAATATGAATGATGAATGCTGTCCGCGCTGGTGTCGAGCGATCGTTTTCAAGCGACTCCCGGGCGGTTTAGCGATTTGGTGCTCGCTCGGCAGTCTTGAGGCCACTTCGAGCACTGCTCGTGACTGAAAGAGCGTCGCTTGGGCGCTCGCATTCGTTTTGCTCGCATTCATTCATTGCAGCGTTGCTTCATTGAGCGGCCACACAGCCGAGAATCATATAAATCATAGAACGCAAACAAGCAAATAAACAGTACGTAATTATGTGCTTAATCGAGCAAGTTTCGGCCAATAGTGGAATATTTGTTTAAAAAGAATCAACGTATTGTTAAGCGCACTCAGTTGTCTACGAGCCGCGAACAAGTAAAGTGTTTGATTTTCTAAAAGTGCAACAACACGCGAGAAACGTGACCGCCGAAACGAGACATTCTCGAGCGCAAAGTGCGTACAGGAACAAAGTTTTAAAAAAGAACTCTGCAACTACCATAATAATTCGCGTTGCATCTGCTGAACGAGTCTAAGGAATAATGTCTGTCAAACTTTTCACATATCTGCTGGGAATTCTGCTGATCTCAGCCAATTGTATCAGCGCCGACACGGAGGACAACGAAATCGACGATGTCACACGTTATTACCGTGAGTGTTGGACTTTATGAAACGGTTTAGCAAGACATTTTCTTTGTCAAACTGTTTGAAGCGAGCAAAAATGCAAAGCAGTTAATAATCAAAATAAAAACTTATCAGCAGTGAACTCTTGATCCGTTCGCGTGATGCTTGTTTTATGGCGTCTTTTTTTTTCGGTGGTCAGCAGCGTATTTTTAAAAATGTGTTATACTGTGCTGTGTCACAAATAAAAATTATGTCAGAAGTTTAAATTCGGAGCGAAAAAAGTAGTGCAGTAGTCTAGTGGGACAATTGGAGCGGGAATATACGCCAAACTGCTATCAACGGTGCGCCGTATGGGATGACTTTAAATTTTAAAATTTTAGTTGCTCCTGACAATATGAGAGATTTCTGGCTAAACCAAATAAAGACAAACTAAACGTCGTTACATTTAAAAATAATACAAAAAATTTTCAGTTAAGAAATCTATTTTGGATGCAAAAAGTTTAATAAGTTTAAATTTTAGGTTGCTGCTGACAATGTGAGAGATTTCTGACTGAACCACATAATGATAAACTTAAAATAATATTTAAAAATAATATGAAAAATTGTCAGTTAAAAAATCGATTTTGGATGCAAAAAGTTTAATAAGTTTAAAAAAATAAATTGAAATGAAATAATCTACACTGTTAATTATAGTTAATTCCTCAAATTTGCTGAATGATTATAAGACAGATTGCTAATAAAAGACAATTAAAAAAAAATTTTAGGTTTCTGCTGACAATATGAGAGACTTCTGACTGAACCACATAGAGACAAACTAAACGTGGTTACATTTAAAAATAATATAAAAAATTTGTCAGTTAAAGTTAAGAAAAAATCCATTTTGGATATAAAAAGTTTAATAAATTTAAATATTAGGTTGCTGTTGACAATATGAGAGATTTCTGACTGAACCAAATAAAGACAAACTAAACGTCGTTACATTTAAAAATAATATGACAAATTGTTAGTTAAAAAATCCATTTTGGATGCAAAAAGTTTACTAAGTTGTGGTAACAAGTTTAGTTGCTTCATTTGCATGAGAAAACAGAATGTGAAAAAATACAAAATTTTTGTCATAGAATTTCAAAACAAAAAAATGAAGTAACCTTGTTGGGTCAAAAGTCAGTTAGTTTTAAAGAAATGGAAAGCATTATTGAATGCAATAAAATTTCAATAACTTGTAAGTTTTTTCTCGCAAGCTTCGCAGTGAGAAGAATGGTTGGAAAACGTCTAGGAGGAAGTGCAGGAGGCCTAGCAGATCCGGATGGGGTAAATAAGGAGTTGCATTTCCATAAGTTGGACGGAAATAAAATGCTTTTTTGCCTTCAACCATTCCCTAATTTGCGAGAGAGAATTTTGAGAATTTTAAGAAAATTTATCAAAGCAGTACTAGGATTTTCGAACTTGCTGTTATAGTTCGAGGCATATTTCACCTTTTCTAAGTATTGAGCTTTTACTTAAATTTAAAATTTTGTTCCCAAAAAATTTTGTATTTATATTAAGTACCTATAGTATCTAGTACAGTTATTTTCATTGGGAACGAATTTCTGAAACTGATTTGTTTCGCTGACTGCTCACGGCAAGCAGAATACTACAAAATATTTAATTTTCATGAATTTCAGGTGTAAAGTTACTATTGTAGCAATCTGTCGCTACAACTGCTTTCGAAAACATTGCGAAAATTCCAAAATTGTTATGATATCAACTTTACACCTAAAATACTATGAAGAAATCCGAATAAATTAATAAAACTTATTAAGACTTTAGTTTGTATTGATGAAACGAATTATTTAGAGCAACAACGGTTTTAGTTAGTATTTTATGTTTATTTTCATTGCAATATTTCAAGAGTTTCAGTTGAAAAAATTTTCAGTGTTCAGTTCTCTGCCAGTTTTTTTCAATTTTAAGCAATGCAATTGCTGCTCTGATTGAGAATCATAAAAAAACAGAACTTTATTTAATAAAAGTAAATGAATTGTTAATTAATATTTTTAAACTGATCTAAGATGAAAGCAACGCTATTTTTGGTTAAAAATAAATGAGTGGAAGTAGACTTGTGTGTATATGATTATTCGATTCATTCATGGTAACGTTTTTCGGAGACTTTTGCGCACTTGCGTTTATTTGTCTTACTGAAAATGTCTTGTCTTGTTGGCAACATTAAAAAGTCAATAGCGTAGCGCTTACAAGTGTTTTCGCATTAACAAAACGATAAAATTACACAAAATCATGCACTGAAAATCGACAGATTTTGCCCCAGTTTTTGAGTGATCACAAGTGAAAACACTCTACAAACACATGCCACCAATACTATACTCGTATATGTGGTTGTATGGGATATTGGAGTTTACAGATAAGATCAAAAGTCAGATAATTGCATTGAAAAATGCTATGCAAGAACACATACAAAGCGAATGCCATCTGTTTTAAATTTGCGCTGATGGTAACGATTTTAGTTGGCAGTTTCTGTTTGAGATCATTTGTCAAGAGGACTCTGCTGATTGTGATATTTTGGTGTTTGAGATTAGAATAGAAGTGAATTGGGAGTAAAATGCGGATAGTAATTTAACCCAAAGTAGAAAACTGCAAAATCCTGCCTGCCATTGGGCCGTAAGCATGTATTCCAGATGGAACAGTTTTAATTTTAAGAATAAAGAAATTGACTTCATCAGGGAGTGCCAAGCCTTCGGTCTAGCCAAGCAATAGTAGAAAATTTCTAAAAATTTGTGGTTACTAACATTCAAGATCTACAGATCAACTTACTGCAATGCATGATAGTCCTTATTGATATCACTGAACACTTGTTAACCAAAAAGGGTTAATGAATCCCCGAGATGCAATGGATCACTTGGTCCACGTGCCTGTGTTTCGCATACTCCGTGTCCTTTAAATAATAATAAAAATTAATTGATTTGAAATACGTTTCGGGATATTGTAATGTTCGGTCTATCCAACCACAAGTAGAAAATTTCTGAAAATTTGTAGTTACTAACATTCAAGATCTAAAGATCTACTTACTCCAATACATGATAGTCCTTATTGGTCACTGAGCACTAGTTAGCCAAAAAGGGTTAATGAATTGGCGAGGTACAATGAATTATTTGGTCCACGTGCCTATGTTTCGAACACTCCGTGCCTTTTAAATAAAAATATAAAAGGTTAAATATGTGTGTGTGTGTCCAACGGATCAGCCAAGTAAAATTCACCTATGGAGATTAGTTAGTACAAATAGACGTTTGAGGGCACAGGAACAATAGGATTGGTCATCTGAAGGCAGACCTAAGAAGAAGATTAACCCTCTACTGCCCCAATTTTTTTTAAGTTAAAAAATTGTTCACCATGTAGTTTTAGAATCATATAAGAAGGAAAAATTTTTAAAATAAAAAATGGGCTTCTGTGTGGGCGTAAAACCTATATAAATTTGCGTGCTTTAAGGCGTACTGGGCACATAAGCTAAACAATTTAACTGATTGTTTTATTGATTACACTACTAGATACGAAAAATGCTCCTTAAAATAAAAGTATTTTTTAGACTTACTTCGGGCCGCTGAACACGAAACTGAAAATCAAAAAATTTTTTTAAGAAGCGTTTTCGAAAAATCTTCGAAAAAACAGTTGTTTCCCTATTGTTTCAGTTATGAGCACATATCTCATAAACGAATCATCCGACTAACACAAGCTGTCCGGCGATCAGAAGATAATACCTTATCCTTTCCAGCAATATATAGATTGTCCAAATCAGATGAGATTTGGGGAAGTTACTCGTTACGGTGAAAGCATCGAAAGAAAAATGACAAAATTATGAAGCAGTGAGTGAACCAACTTTACATTTATTACACCGTGCGACAAAAAAAAACATTTTTGCCGAGACCCATCCAAATGTTGATATAGACGTCAAACTAGAGGTAATTTATGGTAACCTGGCATAGTCAGTTTTTCATTTTTTGACCTAAAGCCCGTTTTAACCCATTTTCGGCCGCTACCAGAAATAGCCAATATTTTTGTAATTCCTTTTAAGGACTTGCATTTAGGACCTTAATCAAGAATATTTTTGGATTTTTTTTGTGTTTTTTTTTTTAATTATTTTTTTTTTTATTAATAAAAATTTAATTTCAAATAAAAACAAATATATATGTATATAATTTTGGTCAAATAATAATCAAGCATGAAAACAAACAATTGTTGGCTTACATATGTACATACATGACGACTTCTGGCCAATGGTCGATTTTTCGACCACTGAAAAGTACGCGGTGCTGAGAGGTAAAAATATTTTCATAATCTTATGGATATCAATTGATTGTGGTAATTTGGTCTTTAGGCTTCGTAAATAATCAATAATAAATCAATAATTTGAAAAGGTTATATATTTTTCAGAATATTCAAAATATGACTAAAAAAATTCTTTTTTTCGTGCCTTCGCCAACATCTCTAAATTTATCTTTTTTAAAAAAATTATTATTTCGAGGGGTTACCAAAAGACCAAAGCTATTTTATGCATCAAAAGTTCAAAGATATAATGTCTAAGTGCAGAGCTACTCTCCTTCAAAGTGGCTGGTCGAAAAATCGACCAGCGGCCGAAAATGGGTTAAAGGACTTTAAAATTTTAAGGACATACATATTTCAAATATTTTTTTAAATATTTGCCGTTGTGCAATGATGAAGATATGGGTATCAAATGAAAGAGGAAAAATCTCTCCTTTTAACTAAATTTCCTATTTTGAACTTTGAATCGAACATAGCTAACACTTTATTAACGGTTTCTTCATCAGTTTGTTCGAAAACATCGGAATCCAAGTTTTCTAAAACTTCCTGTAGTTCTTTGTCCCATAAAACCGCAAATTTTTTTTTTAAATGCCGATTGATATCTATAAAACGGAAACCACATACTTACAAGTATACGTTAGTGATCAAATGCATTAAATCTTTTCGCTGCATCAGGCACCCTAAAGGCAGTCTGCTTACCCAAGCCGAAAAAGTAACTGGAAATCCTTTTTTTCACTATAAAATCATCAAATCATTAATTTACATTACAAGGTACTCACTCATAATTTTCTTGTTTTAATCTTTTAACGAAAAGTATATTTAATAATTCTTTTCTTTACTTTTCACGAAATAATTATTTCTACTCATTTCCACGAAGTTCAAATTTCAATTGATAATATTGGGAAACATGTGATACTACATTAAATAAATTAATGTATCTATAACATGCCCTAAAAATTTCATTTAAAAAAATTAAAATTTATGTGGACTTTTCTAGGTTTTGGTGGACCGTGCCTTAAGGCCGCATGGGGCAGTAGAGGGTTAATGTACAATAGTGCAAAGATCTTTTAACATTATGATTGCACGCTATGAATGCTACAAAATAAAATAATAAACAAAATTCAACTATATAATTTGGCAGTAATACACTTCAGTGAAGTGACTTAACCCTTTCGGGACTGAGTTAATTATGAAATCTAAAATAGAATAGAATTCGGAAAAATATTTTGCGTGGGTCATAAAATTTGAAAAATTGTTTTGAGGGACATTAGAAAGTTGCTGGGACGTATTAACCCAGTAGTCCCGAAAGGGTTCAGAGAACAAAACGCACAGAATTCAGTAAATTTGTCGGCAAATTTACTCATTTGCAAGGCTGATTGCCGTAGATCCTAAACACCGGCAATGGCTGAATATTGTTATTAGTCTATAAGAATTGTTAATTCATAGCCTTAATAAATAAATAAATATTACGTTACTATTAGTTCCGATACATTGAAACGCCTTATATCGAAAGATAACATTTATATATTTATTTTTATATTTTTCTTTTCATATTTTTATATGTATTCACTTTTAACTAGTCTTTTTGCGTTTTCTCTTGTTATTACAGAGGGTATTAAAGCGTACCGCACCGATCGTCAGTGCGCTATGGTCGGCGGCCTGTGCGTGCACAAGAACGACTGTGTCCAACCGACTACAGTCACCGGACTGTGTCCATCCAATATGCATCGCGGCGTCGAATGTTGTTATGAATGTAAGTACCCATCACTGACTTACACTCTTGAACACACACACACACAGCTCACAGACACACAATTTTTAACAGTTTAAACCGATCGCACTCGAACTCAACCACCACATCCTCCATCCAAAGTCCACTTTTACCACTTAAATTCAAAGTCCCCACCTACAATCCTTTCCAACAAATAACCACTCAATTGGTATATCTCTTTCTTTCTTGTTTTTGTTGGCGATTTCTTCGCGACGCAGTGCCACAGAGGCCGGGACGATGTCACGAGCTCCTGGGCGAATGCATGGATCGCTGCAACGTAGATCTGCTGCAGCCCGCCACGGATTGTCCAAACGGGCAGATGTGCTGCATTCTGATGTAAAAGCGGCGCGGCGGCTCCGGTCGTTGTTGTATGCAACAAAAGCTTTAAATCGAATGTTAAAAGTATATATGTATAGTAGTTGTAATTGGTTAATACACATATTGGTAATTCACAGTTGGAGCTAATTAATGTGTAATCTTAACTATTTAGCGTTTAGTTTGTACGTGTTGTTTGTTAAATTTATTTGAATTATTATTTAAAGTTGATTATTGACTTTGACAGGTGACAATTGCATTTGTAGCCCATAAACCCGAACATGTATACCGACCATTGTGTGTGTAAATAAACATTATGTCAACAACAATTTAATTGAAAATATTGAAATAATTTTTGGCTGTGCGCGCAATGAGCACCGAACAGCGAACACTGTTTGGACGCGTCGATGATCTGTGCGCGATTTGGGCCAATGCCGCGCAAGCAATCGGCCAAATTATTTGGAAAACGTGCGAGTTCGAGTGTAAGCGAGCGTTGAATATTTAGACAGAGCCATAATACATGAGGCAGATATGGCATATGGGGTTTGTTTATGACTGATACGTCATAAATAAGTAAAATGTGAATATATTTCTATATAGAAATATCTCGAAACAAGAGTAAAACTTTAGTAGATATGTGGTCAATGCATTTGTTGGTTGTTTGCTATTATTTTTTGTCTGTCTTCTCTGTTTTTTTGTCTTCAATGCTGCAAAACGCTATGTTTTAATATAACAAAATTTGGACAGTTCGAATGAAAAATAAAATGGAGCAACAAATCTAAAGATTTTTTTTTCCAAAACTTGAAACATTTTCATAATTTATAAACTGTGGGATTTGCTTAGCTATTGAAATCTTTTTTTAATTAGTAAATGTAAATTAATCCTTTCGGGACCGAGTTCAATTTTGAAATCCAAAATACTCTCAGTAAAAATATTCGCATGCTATGAATGTTGGGGTTAGAAAATTATATTGGATGCTCACAAATTCTGAAATCATCCTTTTATGCGGGGACACAGAATTCGAAAAAAATATTTGTGTGGGTCATAAAATCTGAATAATTGTTTTGAGAGTCATTAGAAACTTGCTGGGACGTATTATCCCGGTAGTCCCGAAAGGGTTAATAATGAAGTTGAATGAAAATGTGTATTCAGAAAATACATAAATGTAAAGAAAAAACGATTTTCGTTATAAAAATAATAGTGTAGTTCACTCTTCATAGCATTTTAGGTGTAAAGTAGCTTTTGAAACAATCTGTCGCTACAACTGCTTTCAAAAACATTGCGAAAATTTAAAAATTGCTACGATAGCAACTTTGCACCTAAAAAGTTACGAAAAGTGAGTACTGCTATATTTAATATTATTGCTTTCAGCTTTCAAGATCTGCAGTAAGATTTTCAAGTGAAATACCGAATTGAGAACTATACAAATGGTTATCCCCAAATCTACTTCTTCTTCTTCTTATAAATAATTTAAAATATTCTGTTTGAATTCAATGCGTGATTGAGTCGGAAATCATTTAAAGTAAAGTATGTTATCAATTAATATCGGATTATCTTTTACAAATCGGCTGGACCAGGTGAGTAATGACAAAATGATAATGCTTCCAGTCCTTCTGTCTATGACGCACACATACATCTATCTGCACAAGCAGATAGTCTACGCTGTAGGTATATATATACCTATTTTTTTTAATATCTGAGCTATTTTTCCCCCAAACGTGATACAAATAGCCACCACAACAGTTAAAATAAATAAAAATGTCCACAGTGAGGGGAATCCCTGGCGCAGCTGCCTTATGGGGCGCAAAGTGTTTGCTAGATGCTTGTCAGCGCAGCGCCTGTAGGTTATCTAATGTTTGCCGCTGGGAGTTCCAAATGTTTATGCCTCGATAACGATTGTGGTGGATTTTGTTGTAGCCAAAAATCCCCTTAATTTCCGCATTGTTCACTTTTCTGTCTGAGTCGCAAAAGCTTTATTGAAAATTCGGGTGAGCGTGTTTTGTCCGCATTATCGCATAGATTGTCTACTACATTTCAACTCTATTCGTTTGCTTAATTTCGGTTTATTAATAAGAATTTTTTTAATTCATAAGTTCAATGTCAAGTCCATGATTATCATCAGCCCGCAACGACATTAAAAATTCGAAATTCAATTGAATTCATTTAAGTAAATCGCTCGCTTGTGTCGCGCTTCATTCTGCATTCAAATACTTTGTTGTATTCGTACTAAATGTGTTCGTGTACAAAGTCGCGCCTCGAGTTCGTCGTGTCGATCGAAAGCAAATGCGTATTTGAAGAAATTTTGTAAACAAAAACAACTTTTCGCCCGCTCTCAATTGGAAATTATCAGTGGAGCCGCGTTGTTGTGCCGAGACCCATTAACTGGGAGCCTTCTAGAAGACTGTCGCTGTCACTATTTGATTGAAAATACTCAATTAGCATTTGATGACTTCATTTCGACATGTAATGTCTGACGTTGCGTCGAAACTTGAAACAAACGATCGCTTAGGCAAACAACTGACCCGAAATGCTAAATATTCACATTAACCTAATGGAAGAGTAGCGATGACATGAAACATGAAAATTGTGCACTTAATGACAAACATAAAATGTGTCGACGAGAAAATGTCTGCTTGACAGTGGCTATAAAAACGTGCGAGCGTTTACATTTTGCATTCAGCGGTGCAATGAACTGCTGCACAATATACCGTACAGTGAGCAAAATTGTCAGAGCATCACCTTAGGATTTCAAAATAGACGACCTTGTCAAATATGCCGCGCATTCTCACACCCGATCCATGGCGCGCGTTGTGGCTGAGAAAATTTTGGCACTGGAAGTGCATTTGTGTGATTGTATGTGTTGTGTGAGATTTTCGACAGATTGTTTTACAATTTAGATTTCAGTCGATTTTGATATGTTTACATTTTTCATTTAATTTATTCAATAATTATTTTATTAATTTGGATTATGTATTATTTTTTTATTTATATTATTTATTTATTTATTTATATATTTATTTATTTATACATTTATTAATTTATTTCTTCATTTTATTTATTTTATTTATTTACTTATTAATTTTATTTATTTTATTTATATTATTTACTTTATTTATTTTATTCATTTTATTTATTTTATTTATATTATTTATTTTATTTATTTTATTTATCCTATTTTATTTTATTTATTTATTTATTTACTTTATTAATTTTATTAATTTTATTTATATTATTTATTTTATTAATTTTATTTATTATTCTATTCTATTCTATTCTATTCTATTCTATTCTATTCTATTCTATTCTATTCTATTCTATTCTATTCTATTCTATTCTATTCTATTCTATTCTATTCTATTCTATTCTATTCTATTCTATTCTATTCTATTCTATTCTATTCTATTCTATTCTATTCTATTCTATTCTATTCTATTCTATTCTATTCTATTCTATTCTATTCTATTCTATTCTATTCTATTCTATTCTATTCTATTCTATTCTATTCTATTCTATTCTATTCTATTCTATTCTATTCTATTCTATTCTATTCTATTCTATTCTATTCTATTCTATTCTATTCTATTCTATTCTATTCTATTCTATTCTATTCTATTCTATTCTATTCTATTCTATTCTATTCTATTCTATTCTATTCTATTCTATTCTATTCTATTCTATTCTATTCTATTCTATTCTATTCTATTCTATTCTATTCTATTCTATTCTATTTTATTTTATTTTATTTTATTTTATTTTATTTTATTTTATTTTATTTTATTTTATTTTATTTTATTTTATTTTATTTTATTTTATTTTATTTTATTTTATTTTATTTTATTTTATTTTATTTTATTTTATTTTATTTTATTTTATTTTATTTTATTTTATTTTATTTTATTTTATTTTATTTTATTTTATTTTATTTTATTTTATTTTATTTTATTTTATTTTATTTTATTTTATTTCCACGATTTATTGGGCTCCTTAAGGGTTACATATTATATATCGGTTGTTTAACAACAAGATACATAAAACTATTGCAGGTACATGATATTATTTTAAACATATATACAATTTAACTTTCAATACTTAAAAACGAACGAACAATTGACGCTGTTGACAATATAACAGATTTTTGTATAGTCAAAAATTTGTCCGCTAATTGAAGCCTCTCCAGTGTCGTCATTAATGTTTTGGGCACTACCCCTGTCGATGAAATGATGATTGGCACAATCACTACCTTGTCAAGTTGCCACATCTGTTTCAGTTCTTGGGCCAGTTGCTGATATTTCCTGCTTTTTTCCGCGATACAGTCCTGGAGGTTGTGTGTGTTGGGAACTCCGATGTCAATTAGATGTGCGTTATTTGTCAACTTTTCGAGCAGGATAACATCTGGTCTGTTGTGCGGAACGCTCCTATCCGTCAATACTGTGCGATCCCAGTAAATCTTGAACTCGTCATTTTCTAGCACTGTACTGGGCGTATATTTATAATATGGTAGTTCGTCTGTTAGCAGCTTGGTGCGTATTGCAAGGCTTTGGTGCACAATTTTTGCAACGTTATTATGGCGCGTCAAGTATTCAGTGGCCGCTAACATTACACATGCTCCAGTGATATGTTGTATCGTTTCCGGTTGTTGTTGGCATTTCCGGCATTTGTCGTTGTTAATGTCAGCGCGTGCAATATATTTTAAATAATTTCTGGTTGCAATAACCTGGTCCTGGATCGCGAGCATGAGTCCTTCTGTTTCCGCATAAATGCCCGCTTGTTTAAGCCACAAATTTGAGGCGGGGGCATCGATATCGGCTTGACTTAACATATGTGGATGTCTGCCGTGCAACGCTTTCATCTTCCATTCTTCTAATAACTTGTCAATGCGCATGATGTCTGTTACTTCGTCTTGGGTCGTCGCATTTTTTAGGTTCAGTGGCGTATATTTGTCATCGGCTTTGCATACCGCTTTGTGTAACGCAGTGTCCTGTTGTAGAAAATATCGGCGCAAGTTTGAGATTTGTTTTTTGCAAAGGTGCTGAATGTCTATTAATCCACGGCCTCCCAAGCTTCTGGGTAGGTTTATTCGCTCGATTGCTGACTTTGGGTGATGTGCTCCATACTTTGTAAGCAAAGTGCGCGTCGCTCTCTTGACGCTTTCCAGTTCCGTGTCGGACCATTTCAATATACCGAACGTATATGTTAGCACCGGAACAGCATACGTGTTTATTGCTTTGAACAAGTTTTTCCCGTTAAGGCACGATTTTAAGAGAGCCTTGGTTCTGTTCAGAAAGCAGTCCGTAACATTCCGTATCATGGTATTATGATGGATTCTCCTTGTTTGCATGATGCCTAAATATTTGTAGGCATCATCGGCATCCATTGCGTTTATAGTTTCGTTACTTGCTAACGGAAACTCTCGCAGGACGACTTTTCCGCTTTCAACACTAAACCGTTTGCATTTGTCCAGTCCAAATGACATACCTATGTCTCGGGAAAAATCTTCTGTAATTTGAAGCAGTTCATTTATGTGACGTTCAGATCCTGCGTACAATTTAATGTCATCCATATAAAGGAGGTGTGTGATTTTGTAAGAGTCAACACTTTTCACATTAAACCCGAGCTTAGTTGCATTAAGAAGAGAAGAAAGCGGGTTAAGTGCAAGACAAAACCATAAGGGACTTAGGCTATCACCTTGCAGGATGCCTCTTCTAATACATATTGGGGAAGACTTCAGAAGACCGTTGTTAGTTCTTAAATTTAGTGTTATTTCCCAAGTATTCGCTAAATATCGTAAAATATT
Organism: Melieria picta; assembly: GCA_964056695.1. Lineage (NCBI taxonomy): Eukaryota > Metazoa > Arthropoda > Insecta > Diptera > Ulidiidae > Melieria > Melieria picta. The sequence goes on from OZ057400.1 coordinate 14,907,049, forward strand.
TATAATATTTGGTGCTACTTTATAGATCTTTAACACTTCTAGGAGCCATGAATGCGGTACACTATCATAAGCTTTTTTGTAGTCAATATACGCTGTAAATATATTCCTTTGCTTATGATAAGCTTGCTCCATTACAACCGAGTCTATTAGCAGCTGTTCTTTACACCCTTGTGAGTGCTTTACGCAACCTTTTTGCTCGATCGCCAAGATTTTATGCGCCTCTAAGTGCCGATACAGTTTACTTGCTATGCACGATGTCAATAATTTATAAAGCGTACACAAACACGTAATAGGTCGATATTTTGCTGGGTCTTTAGTGTTATTTTTGTCCTTCGGTAGCAGGTATGTTTGTCCTTTGGTTAAAAACTTCGGTACTTGTGAGGTATCTTGAAGAAATATTGTGTAGAACCTTGCCAAATGTGCATGAGTGCAAGTAAGTTTTTTGATCCAGAAGTTATGGATATTGTCAGGGCCTGTGGCTTTCCAGTTGTGTGCCTTCTTGATGGCATCGCTTACATCTTTCTCTACTAGTGTGATATTTTCCATCACATTAATTTTTTCCGCTTCTTTATATTGATTGTTAATCCAGGTTGCGTTTGCCGCATGCTCACCAGCTTGACCCCATATTGCTTTCCAGAAGCTTTCGATGTGCTTTATCTCAGGCACTTCATCGATAACGCCTGTATCTTCTTTCCGCAGTCGTCTATAGAAATTCTTTTCACTCCTCTGAAAGGTTGTATTAGCTTCCCTGCGTCTTTCAGACAAAGTGTATCTACGCAGCCGATTTGCCTTTAATTGCAGTTTTTGTCGCAATGTATCCCGTAGGAGCTCAGCAGTGTTGTTTGGTGGGTCATGTTTTGAGTGAAATTTGTATTTCACTTTGATTTCCTCAAACCACTTGACCACTCTTGCACTCCTGTTTCCTGCAATATATTGAGTCAGCCGCCCAAGGTGGGCCCGGAGCTCTTCGACTTGGCGCATGAGTCTTTGTTTCCAAGCTGGTGCAGCGTTCCATGTGCGTGAGGTGGATGTATTCTGTGGCTTAATCTTCCCACCTACAGAACGTACAATTGCAACAGCTGCAGCATAAATCGATGTTTGTAGTTTGTCAAAAGTATTGACATTTGCTTCGAGATATACTGGCAGTATTTGGCTATTCATACAATTAGCTGCTATTGCTATTGCTCTTGTTGAGCTCTGTTTCGGGACAGGTGGCCGAAGTAGTGGATCAGTTCCATCAAATTCATTTATTGCAGCTTGAAACTCGAAGTTAAGCTTTGTATATAGTTCGTTGGTGTCAGTTTGATTATTCTGTGTTTGTCCATTTTGTAACTCAGGTTGTCGATTGTCTAGTGTCTCATTTTGTCTTTCACTTGCTCTGGTTGATGCTAAGCTGTCATTGGAATTATTTTGATTTTCATTTTCTTGTTGATACACACGTTCCCGTTCTATATCTTTAGCCACTTCTTGCTTTATTTCCGCCAGTCTGCGCGCCGGTATATACTTATTTCTAATAATTGCGCTTCGCTGGTCGCCTATTCGTTGCACATTGACCTTTATAGTTGGGAATGCTTGTTGAAAGGCTTCAAGTAGTCGTGGTCTATATCCGCTAGTTTTCGTCTCATTTTGGGTTATCTTGTAGTAGCTCCGCATGATAAATTCATTCATTTCTACTGTCCATTTCATGCGTTGCGTGGGGGATACAGCTCTGGTGGTTAATGGCTCAACCATTAAAACACTTGTTGCTGTTTGAGAATTTGCCAAATTAGTTGCATTTTCGTCAGTGAATTGATCAGGCTGCAGTGTCCCGCGCCGTCCCTGACCGTTACGACGCTCGTCCGAGGCTTCCTGTGTCGTGATAGGAACCGTTTTGCACTCAGAAGGGTGGTTAGCCCTGTCTGAGGTATTGGCTGTGATTCGCGTGTTTGCCGAGCACGAAAAGAGTTCATTCTTCTCACTGCGATTCCAGTTTTGGTCCGCGGGTGGTATTTTATTTCCCACCTACCCTGTATATCTACCGAGCATTCCCCTATCCGCCACCTGGGGACGCGTCCGATGGGAGACTGGAAAACTCCGCACGGATGAAAACTCCGCACGGATTATTTTATTTTATTTTATTTTATTTTATTTTATTTTATTTTATTTTATTTTATTTTATTTTATTTTATTTTATTTTATTTTATTTTATTTTATTTTATTTTATTTTATTTTATTTTATTTTATTTTATTTTATTTTATTTTATTTTATTTTATTTTATTTTATTTTATTTTATTTTATTTTATTTTATTTTATTTTATTTTATTTTATTTTATTTTATTTTATTTTATTTTATTTTATTTTATTTTATTTTATTTTATTTTATTTTATTTTATTTTATTTTATTTTATTTTATTTTATTTTATTTTATTTTATTTTATTTTATTTTATTTTATTTTATTATTTTATTTTATTTTATTTTATTTTATTTTATTTTATTTTATTTTATTTTATTTTATTTTATTTTATTTTATTTTATTTTATTTTATTTTATTTTATTTTATTTTATTTTATTATTTTATTTTATTTTATTTTATTTTATTTTATTTTATTTTATTTTATTTTATTTTATTATTTTATTTTATTTTATTTTATTTTATTTTATTTTATTTTATTTTATTTTATTTTATTTTATTTTATTTATTTTATTTTATTTTATTTTATTTTATTTTATTTTATTTTATTATTTTATTTTATTTTATTTTATTTAATTTAATTTAATTTAATTTAATTTAATTTAATTTAATTTAATTTAATTTAATTTAATTTAATTTAATTTAATTTAATTTAATTTAATTTAATTTAATTTAATTTAATTTAATTTAATTTAATTTAATTTAATTTAATTTAATTTAATTTAATTTAATTTAATTTAATTTAATTTAATTTAATTTAATTTAATTTAATTTAATTTAATTTAATTTAATTTAATTTAATTTAATTTAATTTAATTTAATTTAATTTAATTTAATTTAATTTAATTTAATTTAATTTAATTTAATTTAATTTAATTTAATTTAATTTAATTTAATTTAATTTAATTTAATTTAATTTAATTTAATTTAATTTAATTTAATTTAATTTAATTTAATTTAATTTAATTTAATTTAATTTAATTTAATTTAATTTAATTTAATTTAATTTAATTTAATTTAATTTAATTTAATTTAATTTAATTTAATTTAATTTAATTTAATTTAATTTAATTTAATTTAATTTAATTTAATTTAATTTAATTTAATTTAATTTAATTTTGTTAGCAGGTTTCCCGAGATCTAAACAACACGTGTTTTTCTAATGAAGGTTTTATTCCAAGTGATCAAAGTAAAAAGTGGTATGACATTATATACAAGTGACAATGCTCTAATTTGTTGTAATGTACTGGAAAATTGTACATAAGTTAGAGTAAGCGATTGGGTTGCAGAGTTGCGATTTCTGTCAACAAGCCCTCCTTCAACCCAAGCACTTTTACAAACCAAAAAATATTACAATTTCATTCAAATTCAATTTTTAATAATTTGCACGCTTCGATATGCTTCTGTTTGCCCAGAGGTTTTGTGAGTACATCTGCCGCATTCTCATCTGTTGCAACATATTTCACCTCAATTTCTTGCTGCTCGTACTTTTCGCGGATGTAGTGGTATTGTATGTCGATGTGCTTGCTTTTCTTCTGCACCGTCGGATTTTGCACCATGAACAGTGCACTTTGATTATCACACATCATTGGAGTAGGAACATTGACATATTCTTTGTACCCCAATTCGCTCAGTAAACCACGTTGAAAAACCACTTCTTTGGACCCTTGGCACAACGCAATATACTCAGCCTCCATTGTGCTCAAAGCCACTACCGACTGCTTTCGTGACTCCCAGGCTGTAGCACCGCCTGCCATTAGGACGACACATCCGGTAAACGATTTCCGGTCGAAGTTATCATTACCCCAATCGGCATCTGTGAAACATATAAAGTCTTTCGAATTAGCAGAATAAGTTAATTTACCAACTGGATTCTGCTTCAGGTATCGCAGCACATATTTCGCTGCATTCATGTGCTCCTTATGTGGATGTGAGTTGTACTGCGATAGCTTGGACACTACGTGGGCAATATCAGGCCTCGAGATAATGGCCAAGTACATAAGTGCCCCTATTAAACTTTGGTAGCGCTTCGTGACCAAGTCGCAACCCTCCTTCTCACACTTTTGTAGTACCGTACCAGCAGCCCTGGAGTTGCTGCAGGCTTGCAATCTCCCATGTCCCACTGCTGAATAATCTGCGCCGTATAACGTTTCTGATGGATTGTGATGTCACCTCGATCACCAACGCGCTCAACCTCCATGCCCAAATAAAATGACAGTGGGCCACGATCAACCGTTTCAATGTATTTGTTAAGCGATTCAATGATTGCTATCATATCATTTTTGCTCGAACACGCTATCATCATGTCATTAACGTATAAACCGATGATACAGACTTTATCACCTTTTCGTCGCACATAAACACAAGTATCGTGTATGCATCTAATAAAGTTCATCTTTAGTAATATATCGGTAACTTTGCGATTCCATTCGCGACCAGCTTGTTTTAAGCCGTACAAAGCCTTTTTAAGTTTACAAACTTTATTCAAATTATTTTCATTTTCAAACATTGGCGGCTGAACCATATATACCTCCTCTTTTAATTCGCCGTTCAAATAAGCCGACACAATATCAACATGATTTATCAATAACCCATGTTTCGCTGCTAACGCCAACAGTAATCTTATTGTAGAGTGCCGAACAACTGGCGCAAATGTTTCCCGGTAATCAACGTTGTAGCGCTGCGCACAACCAAGCGCAACTAGCCTCGCCTTGTACCTTTCGATTGTACCATCTGACTTTCGTTTCAGCGCAAAAACCCATTTGCATCTAATAACATTTTTGTTTTTCGGCATGTCTACCAGCTCCCACGTACCATTACGCATTAATGTGTCATATTCCAGTTGCATTGCCGCTTTCCAATCATGAGCATTTGACGATCTTAAAGCCGCAGCTACAGTGCTCGGATTCTCCACTACAGCATTCAACATTTCAGGTCCACTATCTGTACAATAAATTTTCCGTGGTCTGCCTATGCCGCCTGTCCGCACAATCTTCGGTCGTCCCCTTTTCCTTTTATTTCTGACCTGATCGATTTCCTCTTCTGAACTGGATTCACTTGCTTCTTGCACGCTACTGTCATCTGGCACCTCAACATTTGTATTAGTTGTGTCACGTCCTATTGGATCATGCAACTCGTAAGACTCAGGCTCAATTTCATTTACGAAAATAGGCTCCTCGCGATCGTGCGTGCTGCTTGGCGTTTGTTCAAATGAATTTTCAAAAAAAATAACATCGCGCCCTATCGTTATTTGCTTCGTCTGCATATTGAATAAACGGTACCCTTTTGTGAGATCGTGATACCCAACAAACTTTAACTTTTCACCTTTTGGTACAAATTTATTACCGCGTATTTTCGGACCTTTCTTTAGAACTACCGCATCGCACCCAAATGTGCGCAAATGCGAAACCGATGCTTTCCTGCCATGCCATCTTTCATAAGGTGTCACGTTTACAATCGCCTTCGTTGGCGACCTATTCCTGATGTAGACAGCTGTGCTTATTGCCTCGGCCCATAAGCTTTGCTGCATCCTCGACGCGTACAACATGCACCTCGCCATTTCACACAACGTTCTGTTTGCTCGTTCAGCAACCCCGTTTTGCTGTGGGGTATACGCGACTGTGGTTTGATGCCGAATACCTTTTTCAGCAAAATAGTTTTTAAATTGTGAGTTTACAAATTCTTTACCGTTGTCACTTCGCACAGTTTTTATTTGGCGGCCTGTCTGCTTCTCCGCTGTCGCAGCAAAAAGTTTAAATATATTAAATGCTTCCGATTTCCGTTTAAGAAAATAAACCATTGTGTACCGCGAGTAGTCGTCGATAAATGTAATAAAATATGACGCGCCACCGACCGAATTAAAACCAACTGGCCCGCACAAGTCTGTGTGTACTACTTCTAAAATGTCTTTCGTATAAATATTTCCATAGTGCGCGAAGGGTTTACTATGAATTTTACACACCGCACATGTGAAACAATCTATTGTTTTAGGTACTTTAATGTTCAATCCATTCACCATATTTGACAGTTTATTTAAATCAACCGCATTAAGATGCCCGAAACGATTATGCCAATTATTAATTTCACTACCAATAGCAACATTCACTTTTTCAATTTTGTTTACTTTCATGTCCGCAATATAAATGCCATTTACTAGTGCAGCTGTCAAAATAGTCTCATTTTTTGAATTCGTTATTGCGGCACTATTTCCCGAAAATTTTACATTATTTCCGCACTGAACAGCTTTGCCAATGGAATAGAAATTTGAGTGAAGATTAGGAACGTACCAGACATCACTCAAACTGATAGTAGTATACTTTGTTCTCAACGTTACTGTACCTTTCCCATGTGCATAAATACTTCCACCAGACGCTAATATGATGTTGTGCTTCTCACTAACAAGAGAACTAAAATAGTTTGCATTCTTGCACATATGGGAAGTCGCGCCGCTGTCAATAATCCAACCGTCGTCTAAACATTCCTCACCATCAAATAATGACCACGCTCTTTCACTTGCTGCTTCTTTATTGCTTGGAAGTTTGCACTGAGAGCGAATATGCCCACGCTTCCCACATTTGTAACACTTTATGTTGTTGCGGCTGGAGTTATTAAAGTTGTTGTTGCTGTCATTTCGTTTTCCACCTTCTTTGTGATTAACGCTGTTACCGCTGCTGCCGTAGCTGCCGCTGCCTCTGTCGCTGCCTCTGCCGCTGCTTCTACCACTGTTGCCGGTGCTCGCTCTGATGCTGCGTTTCATTTCACTTGCCGCGAATACACTCTCGCCATTTTCATTCCGATCCCCTTGTCTTTGCTCTTCCTCCGAGATTTTTGCAACGAGCCTGTCCAGATTTGGCAATGTGTCCCTACTTTCAATTGCCACAACGAAATTTTCTATTTCGTCTGGTAATGAGCAAAGTAGCAAAACTGACAAAAAATCGTCGTTCATCGTAATACCGACTTCCTTTAAATCATCCACGATACCGCAAAAATCGTTCAACTGCGATGCGAATTTTTCACTGCTCTTAAACTTGAAACGCACCAACTTTTTGAATAAATTCACCTTTCTGCAAGCAGTGTCTGCCTTATATAAGCCACTCAATTTGTCCCAAGCGCTTCTTGCTGTTGTACAGTTTTTAATATGTATGAGCTCACTTGGCTTAACACTTAGCGTGATTGTGGCAAGGGCTTTTCTATCGGAAATTATCCATACAGACTTCTCTGCCTCTTGTTGTGGACATTCCTCGGTGACTGTACTCCATAGGTCTAAAGTTATCAGCAGACTTCTTATCTGGATGCTCCACGTGGCGTAGTTTTCTCCACTTAGCTTTTCGATGTTCGCGATCGAGTTCGCCATCGAATTATTTTAATTGCTTTTAACACCGGATGAACAATTGAACCGAAATATTAAATGACTTGTCAATTTAATTACACGTGACCGTACTAGACTCCAGAACGTAATCTGGGCCCATAACCCTTGTTAGCAGGTTTCCCGAGATCTAAACAACACGTGTTTTTCAAATGAAGGTTTTATTCCAAGTGATCAAAGTAAAAAGTGGTATGACATTATATACAAGTGACAATGCTCTAATTTGTTGTAATGTACTGGAAAATTGTACATAAGTTAGAGTAAGCGATTGGGTTGCAGAGTTGCGATTTCTGTCAACAAATTTAATTTAATTTAATTTAATTTAATTTAATTTAATTTAATTTAATTTAATTTAATTTAATTTAATTTAATTTAATTTAATTTAATTTAATTTAATTTAATTTAATTTAATTTAATTTAATTTAATTTAATTTAATTTAATTTAATTTAATTTAATTTAATTTAATTTAATTTAATTTAATTTAATTTAATTTAATTTAATTTAATTTAATTTAATTTAATTTAATTTAATTTAATTTAATTTAATTTAATTTAATTTAATTTAATTTAATTTAATTTAATTTAATTTAATTTAATTTAATTTAATTTAATTTAATTTAATTTAATTTAATTTAATTTAATTTAATTTAATTTAATTTAATTTAATTTAATTTAATTTAATTTAATTTAATTTAATTTAATTTAATTTAATTTAATTTAATTTAATTTAATTTAATTTAATTTAATTTAATTTAATTTAATTTAATTTAATTTAATTTAATTTAATTTAATTTAATTTAATTTAATTTAATTTAATTTAATTTAATTTAATTTAATTTAATTTAATTTAATTTAATTTAATTTAATTTAATTTAATTTAATTTAATTTAATTTAATTTAATTTAATTTAATTTAATTTAATTTAATTTAATTTAATTTAATTTAATTTAATTTAATTTAATTTAATTTAATTTAATTTAATTTAATTTAATTTAATTTAATTTAATTTAATTTAATTTAATTTAATTTAATTTAATTTAATTTAATTTAATTTAATTTAATTTAATTTAATTTAATTTAATTTAATTTAATTTAATTTAATTTAATTTAATTTAATTTAATTTAATTTAATTTAATTTAATTTAATTTAATTTAATTTAATTTAATTTAATTTAATTTAATTTAATTTAATTTAATTTAATTTAATTTAATTTAATTTAATTTAATTTAATTTAATTTAATTTAATTTAATTTAATTTAATTTAATTTAATTTAATTTAATTTAATTTAATTTAATTTAATTTAATTTAATTTAATTTAATTTAATTTAATTTAATTTAATTTAATTTAATTTAATTTAATTTAATTTAATTTAATTTAATTTAATTTAATTTAATTTAATTTTATTTTATTTTATTTTATTTTATTTTATTTTATTTTATTTTATTTTATTTATTTTATTTATTTATTTGTTTTTTTATTTAGTTTACTATTTATTTATTATAATTTATTTTATCTATAAAAAATCATTCGAAAATTTATGATTTTTGAAAATGGTCGAAAAAATCACTTAATCAAACTTTCACCACCAGGAACTTCACCAAATCTCATCTGATTTGGACAATCTATATATTGCTGGAAAGGCTTTTGAACGACGGATGATTGTCTTAGTCGGATGATTTGTTTACGAGTTATGTGCTCATAACTGAAACAACAGTAAAAAACTGGGTTTTCGAAGATTTTTCGTAAACGCTTCTTAAAAAAATTGTTTGATTTTCAGTTACGTATTCAGCGGCACAAAATTAGTATAGAAAACATTTTTCGTGTCGAGTAGTGTAATAGATAAATACAATTGTGAAAATGTGAAGTGTGAATAGTTGGATTTTCATACAGAATAATTCTGAATATGGATGTTTTTCGATATTTTAAAATTACTGATAAGTTGTTGTAGTCAGTAAGTAAGAACTGTATAAGGTTTTATAACAAAACCCAAAATGACAGTAATTTAGATTTTCATACAAAGTAATTTTGGACAATGAAATTATGAAATGATGAATTTTCATTTAATTTTAAATACTTATTATAAAAATAAAAAAAAATAAAAAAAAAAATAAAAACAAAAATATAATGTACAAAATATCCATGAAAGTAATAAATAATTTAAAAATTTGTATGTATTGCATTGATTCTAGAATAAAGCATTTATAGGGAAATGGATAAAAGAGAAAAAAAATCTTGGTGAACTTCTTCTTCTTCTTCTTGCAGCAATAGCAGCGATTATGACATGTGACTAAAACTACTGTCACTACTGTCAGATTTAGTACCTCATGCTGCTCTATAAGATAGAGGTAAATGGGTTCTCTCATTTATTTATTTGTTTATGTCCAAATGATAAATACATATGTACATTTCAAACAAAATTTATTACAGCACTGCCTGACCCAGAGCCACACGAGGGGTATAAAAATATTCGTCGAATCTGGCCAACATGCGGAAGTAGACTTGGAAAAGCTTCTTTATTTAATAAAGACTTCGAAATGTTTTGAAGAGTTTTAAACTTACAGATTGTAGGGAAAATGTCTTCATAAAGGGACTCAGTGAGCCCATTGTGAAGAGGAGATGGTCGGATTTAACCAACAAAATGGAAGTCGACTTGAAGAGCCTACTTTGTTTTATTAAGAGTTTGAAATGTTTTAAACTTATAGATTGTAAGAAATCTGTCTTCATCAAAGGACTCCATGAACCCATTGTGGGAATCGACGTCGGATCTGGCTAACGCAGTTAATAATATTGAGAGTTTAAAATGTTTTTAACTTACAGATTGGACTTTCATTCAATAGCAGATGCAACCATGGTCGAACGTGTCCTTCTCGACCTCTTCTAATCTTCTAGAAAGAAAGTAAGAGTTGTTGATCACTCAAGTTCACGACGCTCTTATTTGCCCAGAGTACTAAGCAAGAAAAAGAAATATAATCCATGAACTCAATTGACAGCTCTTTGAAAAAAAAGCAAACACACTTCTATGTTCGAGGCACAGTTTCCACAGATCGGACAAAGTACATTGCTTCCTTTTTTTATAGAGCCACATCGAACTTCAGCTTGAACCAGCTGCAGGGTATGAATGAGTCGAACTTAACCGATGAAAAAAACATTATTTATTGTTTACATTCAGTTAGTTTTGATCGAGCCAAATTCGTTTATTTATTTCATCATACTTTTTTGGGGAATTCTGGGAATTGAAAAATTTAACACAACCATTCTTTATATATCACTTCATACATATTGATGTAGACGAGCTGATTGGACTTCTCATCGTCGAATCGAAATTTTATATTAAGACAAATCACATTAGTGAAAGCGATAACAGTATTATTGTTGATATTTTGCTCTCGCTTTCGTAATCAGCTAATGCTGCTATGATATTTTTGTTTTCTAAACAGAAAACGTCACAATAATTCATAATCATGCAGTTTCAAATGCGCCATTAACGAAATTCCGCAAACGCGACGAATCGTCCGAGGCGGATGGGGAAGCGCGTCTCGATAGAACTTTCGCTGTGGCGGAGTGTTCATTAAAAAAAGAATGATGCGACAACAATGAGACGCAATTAAAAATATAAATAAATGTTATACAACTGCAAACGAAATGAATTTGCTGGCTTCAAGTGCAGCCGAAGCGTAATCGAGAGCGATCTTCAGGCGTTCGTATGGCGTTGACTGTGTATTGTATTGTTGCACTGGAAGAAACGACTCGGGTTGGCATCGGCGAGATGATGCGAAGGGATTGTTATGAAATGGAATCGGTAGTAGTTGATTGTTAAAAGTAGCTATTTTGAGTACTGAAAAGTACTCAGTACGGGGTAATGATTTGGCTAAATAATTGTTCTTCCATTGAAATGATTTATCTTTAACTTTGGAACTGGATTTTCTTGCGGATGCTCAAACTTCTGTTGGCAAATACCAAAGACTTGCAAGAACAGAAATCTAGAGAAAACTTTAGTAAAATTTCAATATGTCAACAAAGCAAAAGTTTAATCGAAGTCAATCGAATTGTTTAATCGAAATTTCGACACTATATCACAACTTACTATAAAACTTCCATTTCTTTAGTTGCGTTTAAATTTTTTTGATTAAGTGCATGAAAAAAATGGATTATTGTTAAATTACTTTCAATAAAATATAAATTAAAAAAATTTTAAATGCGTTTTGTTTTATATAAAATGTGCAAGTGACCTTTTCTCAGTGTACTTCAGTATGTTTGCGTGTATGTATGTCACACATATATCTATATATATATACAGTCAAGGTCAATATTGTGTTGGCATTGTTTGGGGGGTTAATCGTGCGACTGATAAGCAGCTCTTGAGCAATTTTCAAGTGCAAGTTTATGCTTCATCAAGCTGAGGAAAATGACAACAATATGCTTAATTAATAATTAGTCATGTATAGTGTAAGTCAGTAAAAGTATAGTATAGACAATTTATAGAATGGAGAAGACTCGGCAAATCAATGTCGATGAGTAAAAATGTTTTCTCCCAAATGCATGAAAACTGAACTTAAAAATTGTCTTGGATACTAATTGTCACACATATAGACGAACAGTTCTACTGTTTATACTTTTTACTCACATTAATATATTTACAGATTTGAGAATGTGAACCCTAGAAGGTCCCATTTCTCAAGCACTCAAGCTAGATAGCCCATTGGGCTTAACCCTAATTTTACCCTGTGTCTCGATATTACTTTTTGGTGTTTAAATCATCACTTCCTAAGAAGTGTACACACGACATTTGAAGTCGCCACGCCTCTTTGTTAGAGTTCTAGAGCTAGTTTACTTTTGAACAAATTTAGCTTAACACTAGAAGTACCGAGCGGTCATTTGACGGTTTTCAGTTTTTGATTAACCGTAGCTCGAAAACGGTTTAAGTTACGAATCTTGTTCTCCTTGACTTTTAATATTTTGCACTAACAATATTTTGCAAAATATTAAAAGTCAAGGAGAACAAGATTCGTAACTTAAACCGTTTTCGAGCTACGGTTAATCAAAAACTGAAAACCGTCAAATGACCGCTCGGTACTTCTAGTGTTAAAACGGGTTAAATAAATTTTGTATCAATATTTTTTAATTACAGAAAAATTATTTAATATTTACAAAATTATCACTTTTTGATTTTATTCAACCATTATTAAAGAAACAGTGTTTTGATCAAACGCGCCCAATTCGTAGACTTCAATTAGAACACAAACTTTCCCTGATATCGCTTCAAATTATTGGACATTATTTTGGGAATAACAGTACATGTTTTGTAATTTGCTTTGAATTTAGTTCTAAAAATATTAATTTGTTGGTGCCTACTTAAATTAAACCCAAAAATCAATCGTAGCTTTTGCTATAAGATGACAAATAGATGAAGTTGCTCTCAGGCAACTTTGGGGTCGAAAGGGTTAAGACTCGAGAGGAAAAGGCTAATAGGGGAGAGTGAGGTGGGGTTAAAGAAAGAAAGTAGTAGAGAAGGGACGAACTGCACGAAATTCCTGGATTCTTTAATAAATCTCAAAAGATCGCATAGGCCTTCTAGCCCCCAATTTCAAGATGAATATATACTCAGGTAATGCAAATGTTCTGCACTCTACATTCAGTAGTCAATTTCTAATCCTTTTTGCATCCAATTCAAAATCTTTGGAAATAATTATAATTTATTTTCAAAATATTATTTGTAGATCTGAAATCGGTTCGCATTGCATTGTGAAAAGTTTAAAAACATTTGACACTAAAAGAACCCACAAATAAATAAATATTTGCACCACAGGCCCTAATCTTTCGGTAGCCTCAGTCACTGTCGAAGCCGGCTTTAGAAGAGCTCTCTTGGAAACAAGAGAGCGAGAGCAGTGATGGGCCTTGTTATCAGCCATTCGAGTAGTAAACCGACACCGAGAATCGCATGAACTGCTGGAGCACGTGATAGCGCCGCTGATTAAAGTCCTCAACAGCGGCCGGCGCAGGGCGTAAGCAAAACATTTTAATTTTGAATGACTGACTTGAAGCGTAACACGCCCCTTCAGATGCGCCAATGCTAGATTCAGCATGAAGCGCACACATACGACGCGTCGTATGGCAATATACAAACAAATTTTTATATAAACGATCTGCGTGTAATAGCACGAAAGACAGCTGCGTATATAATAAATAATCATTTGGCGTGGCAATTAATAGTCAAACTAATTGTTTTTAATTAAAACATTTTAAATGAGTTTGAAACGCCCAGAAGAAGATGTCAACAGTACGGAGAACGGAGAGGAATTAATGCTTAAATATTTTATATACACTCGTACATATGTATGTGATCAAAGTCACCTCTACAGTTGTCTGTTCATTTCTATATACACTAATATATGCACAATAATTTACGAAAATATTCAATTCGATATAGACTTCAACATTGAAATCCGGTTGCATTCAAATTGGGTAGAAAATAATGTCTGAAGATCGTGGCTAGAGTGTAAATATATCCACCAAGATCGACTCACAAATTTGTTCATGTTATCTGCTTGTTTTCAAATTTCCCTGCACAGTGGGTAGTCAATGCAATTTGGTGTTCAAATTTAAAAGCACATTGTAATCTATTGTTGCAGTTGTGAGTTGTGCGCTTTAATTGAAAACGATGCCAACTGTATTGTAATGTCGTAATCTAGCGAGAGTGAACTCAACTATTTGCATATGAAGTGCATTTACACACACAGTACATACATACATACATCTGTGTGCACTTGTTTATTTATTTAAAGGCAATGTGACCGCATACGAGGACGCAAAGTATTTTTTGCCACACTTACATAACACTCAGATTTCATTAAAAACTTTCTGCCTATTCGAATTATTGCTTAATTAATGCACAATGCTGACTGAAAAACTAAAGCAAAAGAAAGTGTAGTAAAATTTTAATGAATCATAAAGTGCAGGCAAGTTCTGATGTAGTAATTTTGTATGCATAAAAACTAAAAAAAGGAAAAAGCAATGCGAATTGAAAAATTCTGATATGAATAATTAATATTATTGTTTAATATTATGCAAAAATTAAACAATTATTGAAACGAAAAAATTGAAAATAAAATTGCTTCTTTTTTTGGCTTCTATATGATCAAAAAATTATTTGTGAGTACATAGTTTGTTTTGGGAAGAAAAGAAGGAAATTGAACAAAATTAAAACAAGTTTTTAATTTCTTTTAACCAAAACAGACATTTAGAGAGAGAATAAAAGAAATTTGACAAAATGAAAAAAGTTTTTTTATTGCTTTTATTCCAAGCAGACCTCTAGGTTGGCTTTCTTCTACTCCTCAACTTGATCCCTTAAGTGGACTTTTTCAACCCACTATAAACCGCAGTCCTTTCAATACCAGCTGTGGGACCCCATTAAGGAGGTGATGAACGTTTCGGTAAACCTTTATTCTTAAACTTCGAAGGGGTATCGAAGTCTACTTGCTACTACTTGCTTACACTAAGCTATCGGATTGAACATAATGATCAGGTAGGTAGGTAAGTATGTAGGTAGATATGACGAATCAACTGCGATTAGCAATCCATCGTCAGCAATCTTAAACGAAACCAAAATATTGAGCGCTATAGGGTTAAAGTAGAAATCTATACTATTTATATATATATAAACAGTGCGACAATTATGTATTAAGACTTGACTTATGTATTAAGACCAGGGACCCAAAATAACAGTTATGCATTTTTAAAAATTCGAAAACGTTGCCCATTTTTAAGAGATATTTATAAATGTTGGACAATAACTATTATGAGGGAAAAAATACTTTTTTCGCCATTTCGTAACTATTATTCGTGACAAATATTTTTTTCTGTTGCCTAATAACTATTATCAGCAAGAAATATTTTTTCCATTGATCGGTAACGTTTATTTTTTGAAAAATATTTTTTCCGTCATCGCATAACTGTTATGAGAGAAAAATATTTTTTACGTTGCTCGGTAACGTTTATTTTGTGAGAAATATTTTTTACGTTGCCAGCAACTATTATGAATGGGACATATTTTTTTTACGTTGAGTGGTAACTATTATTTTGCAATATATATTTTTTACGTTGAAAATATCGGCACACAAAGGAAACAGATTTCTGATCGGTGACTGCGACTATACTTTTTCTATGGAAATAGGTTCGCTGATCATGAATTCGATGTCAGAGTTGGGTATCCATCAGATTTAAGGACTTCCCTAAGTCTTACGCCTTCTACCGGGACGGGTACTGGACAAGGGGCTGGCACCCACCACCCACACAATACAAAATTTAATCATTGATTCGATTTTAGATTCGCGATTTTTCCAAAAGTGATGAGTGATGGTGTTAGTCTGGCATCAAATTCATGATCAGCGAACCTAATTCTGTAGACAATTTATAGTCGCATTCACCGATCAGACATCTCTTTCTTTTGTGTGCCGGTATTTTCAACGCAAAAAATATATATTGCAAAATAATAGTTATCAGTCAACGTAAAAGAAATATTTCCCATTCATAATAGTTACTGGCAACGAAAAAAATATTTCTCACAAAATAAACGTTGCCGAGCAACGTAAAAAATATTTTTCTTCCATAACAGTTATGCGATGATGGAAACAATATTTTTCAAAAAATAAACGTTACCGAACAATGGAAAAAATATTTCTTGCTGATAATAGTTATTAGGCAACAGAAAAAATATTTGTCACGAATAATAGTTATACATAGTTGTAAAAATAATTATTTCAAAATAATAATTATAAGTAACAATTAAAATATTTGTTACAGTGAAACAGTTATTTTCCAACTTTTTTCCTATAAACGTCATAACTGTTATGTCCCTGATTAAGACCATATCTCAGCGACCAAGCGCGCCATCTATGTGCGAGCACATGCGGTTTGAAGCTTCAACCTTCCTCTACTAACTGTCAAAATTTCATGACATTTGATTGACATTTAATATTTGGGGCATTTCACGTCAAGCGGACATCCCAAAAAAATGAATTTTGTTTATATTCTGGTCAGTTATACTTCTAGTAGACGTGGATGTGTACACCCAATTTTTTTTTTCGATGTTTTTTGGCTGAGTTATGAGCTTCTAAAAATTGACTAAACAGAAAGTAATGCATTTTTGGATGCTTATTATCTGTATCAATTAATTTGTAAAAAAAACTAGAAAGTATTGTTTCTTATAGTAAAAAAGTTGTTGTTTTTTTGTTTTTGTCGAATTCTAAATTTTAATTTTTTTTACGTATAGTAAACCGGAAGTGAAAATTTGAAATCGATATTTGAGTAACTTCGACACCTTTTTTTTTTATTTTAACGTAAATTAAAGCTTTAAATGTACTCATTCTCCACAAAAAAAATTAAAACGTGATCTCCAACCATTTAAGACTTAGAGCACATACAGTACATAATGGCTGAAACAGCTGAAAATAATGGATTTTTACACTAAAATGTGCTCTAAGTCTTAAACGGTTGGAGATCACGTTTTAATTTTTTTTGTGGAGAATGAGTACATTTGAAGCTTTAATTTACGTTAAAATAATTAAAAAAAAATGTCGAAGTTACTCAAACATGTGAAATTTTCACTTTCGGTTTACTATACGTAAAAAAAATTAAAATTTAGAATTCGACAAAAACAAAAAAACAACACCTTATTTACTATCAGAAACAATACTTTTTAGTTTTTTTACAAATTAATTTATGTAATTTTGTGTAAAAATCCATTATTTTCAGCTATGTGTATGTACTGTATGTGCTCTAAGTCTTAAACGGTTGGAGATCACGTTTTAATTTTTTTTGTGGAGAATGAGTACATTTAAAGCTTTAATTTACGTTAAAATAAAAAAAAAAAAGGTGTCGAAGTTACTCAAATATCGATTTCAAATTTTCACTTCCGGTTTACTATACGTAAAAAAAATTAAAATTTAGAAATCGACAAAAACAAAAAAACAACAACTTTTTTACTATAAGAAACAATACTTTCTAGTTTTTTTTACAAATTAATTGATACAGATAATAAGCATCCAAAAATTCATGACTTTATGTTTAGTCAATTTTTAGAAGCTCATAACTCAGCAAAAAAACATCATACGAAAAAAAAATTGGGTGTACACATCCACGTCTACTAGAAGTATAACTGACCAGAATATAAACAAAATTCATGACCTCACTTTTTTTGGATTGTCCGCTTGACGTGAAATGCCCCATTTATTAAAATTCATTTTGCAAAACACGTTTTCGTTCGATGTTGAAATTTTAACATGGAGCAAAGAGCGGTCATTAAATTCCACGCAAAAATTGGTAAAAGTGCATCAGAAACATTCCGAATGATGCAGCAAGCGTATGGCGATGCTTGTTTATCAAGATCAAATGTTTTTTTATGGCATAAACGTTTTGTGGATGGCAGAGAGTCGCTGGAAGATGAAATAAAAGAAGGAAGGCCAATCTCAGTTCGGACGCCGGAAATGATCCAGAAAGTTCGTGATTTTATTGCAGAAGACCGCAATGCTTCACTGAAAATGATGGAAGAGGCCTTAACCATCAACAGAAAAACTATCCGACTCATTCTTCACGAGGATTTGTGCAAAACAAAGGTCTGCGCAAAATTTGTTCCCCACACATTGAACGAGGAGCAAAAATTGATGAGAGTAAGTCATTCTACAGACATTGTTGCAGCCGCAGAAAATGATCCAAACTTCCTGAAAACAATTGTTACGGGTGATGAAACATAGTGTTTCCAATACGATCCAGAAACCAAGCATCAAAGTGCGGAATGGAAATCAAGAAACTCCCCACAAGCCAAAAAACACGAAAAGTTCCATCAAAAATCAAAACAATGCTCATCACATTCTTCGATAGCAAAGAAATTATCCACAAACATTTGTTCCAACTAGTCAAACAATTACTGCTGCATATTACCTCGAAGTTTTGAAGCGTTTGATGCCAGAATCCGTCGTATTCGACCAGAATACCGCGATCCAAAAAGTTGGTCTCTGTTGCACGATAATGCACCGAGTCACACAGCACTCATTGTTCGTCAATCTGTCTGTGTCTGTGTGTTGAATCATCCGCCGTATTCACCTGATTTGGTCCGTGCGACTTCTCTTTGTTCCCGAAACTGAAATTGAAGTTGAAAGGATGCTTTTTTTGATGACATTCAGACCATACAAAACGCTTCGACGAGGGCACTGGAGGAAATTCCGAAAAATGAGCTGGAACACGCGTTTGAATCACTATTAAATCGATGTAACAAGTGTATTGAATCAGGAGGAGAATATTTCGAATAAATATACCGAAAAATTAGCAGATATCGTGTTTTAATTGTGTTTTCCAGAGGCAGTCTTAATACATAATTGTCGAATTGTGTATATACTTTTATATGAATACCAATGTTACGTTGTGTTTTTTTAGTCACAATCAGGCAAGAACCACAAAACCGATTTAGATGATATAAGTGCCAAACGATTTCTTTTACATGGGAATAGTGCTTAGGCTATATAAGATTGACCACGTCCACTTGTAGTTATATATTTATATTTTAACACACCTAACAACACAAAGAATAAGCATTTTAAAACTTTGATTGCCTTTGAAAAACTAGACGATAATCATACCTGAAATTACCAGACTTTCAAAGCCATTCATTTTACATTTTAATGGACAGGACTTCTTAAAAGTAATAAAGTATTTATTTTTTTACAAAACCGATTCATTATATTCAAAATAATCCCTTTCGGACTCAATACAGTAAATTTTTACCGTTTGAAAGCATGTCGAACGAGTAATTTAGATCGACGGCCGGGATATCTTTCAGAATGCCGCCACAAGCCTCTTAAATGACTTCTACTTACAAATTTCAAAACAATTTTCTTTAATGGGTAATTGCATTATTCAAAAAAGATAAAAGTCACACGATGCCAAATCAAGCACTGGTTGATGGTACAAAAAAATAATTTTTAGTCAAAACATCAGTCACAACTGTCATTCGAGGAAATGAAATTCTGAGCAATTTCCGGTCGTCAGAATTTTCGATTGAAATAATGTTTTGGAGATGATCAATTTCCAATTTGCATGAATTTATTTCAGCTAGTCTTAGCATTTAGCTGGTCTCACAATGTTTATAAATCGTTTGCACCACTGATAAACACAGCCACGGAATAAACAGTCATCACCAGGGAAAGGATTTTGTGGAAATTGCCTTTTTTGTTTGATGCTAGATAGAGCATTTCTGATTGAAAATGAGAACGAATTAGGTCCTCCTGATTAGAAATATACCACTTTTATTTTGCCTTTTTTTGCCTTAAAGAGGCAGTTTGCATTTTTCACCCATAAATGACTTTTTTAAGTGCCTATTTTACCTATAAATGCCACAACATGCCTTTTTCAAGATTTGTCGAGGGCCTTTTTATTTTTTCTTTCGTTTTTAATATTTTCCCCCTTTTGTTTCGCAAAAATACCTTGAAACTAAAAAAAAATTAAGTAGCAACATTGCAATTTCGTTAACTTATCGATGTTTTTACATTGATTTGATCATTCCTAAGCAATTAGTTATTTTTTGTTGTGCAGTTGAAAATTTAAAGAAAAAACATGCCAAAATCAAAAAGTTCGGTTAGCGAAAACATTTTATTTATTTTTTTGTGATATGTACAAGTACGGCTTTTATGCTTTTATATGAGAAGTTAAAATATGAATTTCAAATATGTGCCTACATTTCAATTAAAATATCTTAGTTCTAGTTTTAAAACTATCTTTGAAAACCTTGATGTTCCTTTTCTTTTACAAAAAACGAGGTATAAATATTGTATGTTGCATACGTCAGATGAAATAAAATTAATAAAAGATACATACCGTTTCCCCTTTTTTTAAATTTTCTAGTATTTTTTTCTTATTTTTAAATGCCTGTTTTTGCCTTTTTAACAGTTTTTAAAGCTCTATTTTGCCTTTTTAGGCAGTTTTAGTGTCTTTTTCTGCCTTTTGGCAGTTTTTAGTGCCTTTCCGTGCCTTTTTTGCTATTTTATTTTGCCTTTTTTATAGGTTTTTAGGTCCTCAAAATCCTTTCCCTGGTCATCACCACTAAACTTGGTTCATGATATTCAAATAATTCAATACAAGTTTTGTCCAGTTTAAAACAAAAATTTATATTGGCTCTATTTTGTTTCTATGACACACACATACTGTCACTTCGAAGGCAATAATTGCGGTTCCATTATACTGAATGTCATGAATTTTTGACTGGAAATAGGCAGAGAATGAACTTTTCCTATAAACAATTTTTACTTTGGAACACTCTTTTAAAATAAGTTAAGAGTGGCACAAAATTAGACTAATTTTCTTTTAACGTGTATCCGTTTCCAATGCATGTATGAACTATGAAGCTTGAATGCTTCAATATTGAAATAACCCTGCAAACAATTTCTCGATATACATTTTTCGCGACAGTTTCTCAAAATAATCTCGATAATGTTTGAATTTTTTGCCTTGAAGATTTTGAAAATTTTCAAATGAAATGAAATATTTTCATTACGTGAACGTGCGCGCATCAAAACCGAGTTTGTGAGTTGTTATATTTATTGCAAGACAAGGTAAGTACCCATAATTTATTACCAAATATTTACATATGTAATTAACACAAAAAATACTGTAACTTGATAATGTAATTAAAATAAAGAATCTGTAACTTGATACTCGTAATTAACAGTTTTTCCTGTATGCAAAGGATATAGAATCGAAGATTGCAAAGTATAAAAAAGCAAAGGAACAGCTATCCTGAACTAAATAATATAAATATAAATAATATAAATATTTTTCTCAATCGATTTTTACTTATATATTGTAATTTGTTGTTACATGTGCATTGTTATGTTTTCGTTATAATCGTTATTTAATTTGAATAATGGACTGGTCATGCGACAGTACTGTAAAATATGCGTTTTATTTCAATTTTCAGAAAGAAAGTAACTTTTCGTTTTAGTATCGAAAATTTTATTGAGAACAAGAAGAATGGCGCTGTCGAAACGATATCGAAATTTTCAAAATTTTCGACATCGTTACGATATCTCGGATAAGAAAATTTCAATATCGTAACGATGTCGAGATTTTCGAAATTCTCGATATCGTTACGATAGTGTCATTTTTCTCGTTCTCGATATCATTTTACACACTTTAGCAATACTCGAAAATGAGAAAAATTCTCGCTTTAACGATATCGTTTCGATATCGTTTGGTTTGCTGGGAATCAATCATATAAACATTTCACACTGACATCAATGGAAAACATTTTCTTTGATGTAGAATGTGATGTAGACTTCATCGACTCGTGTGCTTTGTAGTTCTTCAATAGTTGACAGTCAAAAACACGCGTCATCAATGCAAATCAAACGTGAATGTTGCAACGGTGTCAAACATTTGTTTAAACTATAATATAAACAATTGGACAGTGTAGTGTAAACTTCATGAAACGCTGATTGTGTTGCTTTCTTGTGATGCAAACTTGCATCAGTTTTTCAAAAGTAAAAATTTGATAAAATTTGTGAGCAAATTGAAGCTTTTATTTAATTGCTTTTGCTGCTAAGAGAGATTAACATGGTTTAATATTGCAAGCTAATTGTTCGAACAACTATCTACATTTTTACTACAATGTGCCATTAAAAAGATGCAGTATAGAATTCTTGAAGCATTACAACTTCATACATTTTCATCGCTGACATTTAGCAAAAGCGCCAGTAGGCTGTAGGCATTGTTCATGGTCTATAAAAAAAAATTATTTTAAAAAAATCACAATAAAAAGTACACTATATGAGTATTTCAATTTCGTGCCAACCTTTGAGAAAATAGGCAGCCCAATTTCGAAAAAGCCGCCGGCGCGAAAAATCAACGGCTGGCTCAGAGATTCCATGGAGAGCAGCACCAGGCGACGATTTTTGCGCGACAGGCGCGTCCAGTTGGCGCTGAAGAGGCAATGTGTCAGTTGTTGGGCGCTCGTGGTTACCCTGTTGGCATAGTAGCAGGGTATGAAGATCTGCAAGGACATGGCCATCACGTACAGCAGAATAACGTAGAAGTCGCCCGGATTTTCGCCAAGATGTACCTGCAATGAAAGCGCAACGACAAGTGTCACAAAGAAGCGATTGTGTCAACAACTAATCACTTACACTCTGCAGACGATAGATGGCAAAGCACAGCACAAAGGATGTGAGCAGGATCTGTACCAGTATGGGCAGCGAAATGATGCGCTCACAGTGCGCAGCATTGCTGAAAGGACACAACAGGCTAAAAATTCATGCCGGAAAAAAAATAAAAATGTGTACTGACCGTCTGATGCGCTGATGCTGCTTCATGATGCTCACCAGTTGTGCAGTGATTTGCTCGTCGCTGGCGTTATCCCCCTCGTTGGCCAGTTGCTTCAGACGCATGCCGATCACGTCCAGGCTTGTGGCCAGGTGCAGCAGCATAAAGCTGTTCAGCAAGTCCAGGTGTATGTTGCACAGACAGGTGAAGGGCAGCGCGACAAATTCGCAGCCGAACGTGCACCAGAAGTAGCGCTCGCGCCACGCTTCCGGCACCCAGTAGCTGAACGGCAGACGCTTAGCTTTCATGAACGGTGCAGCCAGGAAGCCAAAAAAGACCGAATTGATGCTAACGCCACAGTAGCTGAAGTAGACCCTGCCGAAGGTGCGATGCATGCGCTGCCACATGCATCGTTCCTCACTGGTGCGTAGAGCGAACGCATCGCTGGTGGCCCATTCGTGCAGGAGCTGCACTGCCAGACGCTCGTACCACCAAATGTTGAGGATTTTCAGCACGAAGGCCGTCTCGGTGAGAGCGTAGCCCAGCACCTGGGCGGCGTGATCCAGATTGTCGGCCCAGAGCACGTCCAGCCACATGAGCACCGTGATGAGCAGCGTCAGCGTGGTGTGCAGCAGCAGCTGGTAGCAGCGCCAGTAGCGCGGACACTCCTGATTGGCGCTCAGTTTTGGCCAAAGGCCGACCACGGTAAGGACGCGTGTTATTTGATGCGACTTTTCAATTTTGTCAAAGGACATGTTGGCGCACCATTGAGTTATTCCGGTGAGCTCGTTGGCCTTTTTATGACTTATGGCTGTTGCAGTGGCACTATGCAAGGCAGTCATTAAAATGCAATTACAAAAGTGAGGGGGTGGGCAGTTCAAAATTGAAATTATGGCGAAAATTGATTGTTCACTCGCTGACGCGCAATGGGCGAAGCCGATCTTAGTGACTTGTCGGTGTTGCAGTCTTTTGAGCACTTGCTGAGTCCATGCAGAAATATACATTGTTACAAAAAAGTACCCGGAAATTGTAAATAAAACGCAAAATATTTAATTATTCATCAATATTTATTTTGTCGCCTTCAAAGTAATCCCCATGAGATGCGATACACTTATGCCAACGATTTTTCCAGTCCTCGAAACACTTTTCATAAGCATTTTTTGGGATGGCGAATTTTGTTTTATCTCTTCGATCGACTGAAAACGGGTTCCACGGAGAGGCAATTTCAGTTTTGGGGAACAAGAAAAAATTACACGGAGCCAAATCTAGTGAATACGGTGGTTGATCGATGGTATTTATTGCGTTTCTGGCTTTAAATTCGGTCACAATCGTGGCTCGATGCGATGGTGTATTATCATCGTGTAAAATCCATGAAATGTTCTTCCACAATTCCGGTCGTTTTCGACGGATGATCTCACGCAAACGCCTCAATACCGCCAAATAGAACTCCTTATGGACCGTCTGTCCCTCCGGAACAAATTCATGATGCACCAAACCACGAATATCGAAAAAAACAATGAGCATCACCCTGATTTTTGAGCGGCTTTGGCGTGGTTTTTTCGGTTTCGGCTCGTTTTTTCCCTCCATTCCGATGATTGTTGACTTGTTTGCATGTCAAACTCATAGACCCATGTCTCATCGCCTGTTATAATGCTCTCCATGAATGTGGGATCAGAATACGCACGATCAAGCATGTACAAAGAGACCTGTTCACGGTACTATTTTTGAAGAAAATTCGCAACAAAATCGCAACGCACTACTGAGGTGTACCGACTTAAGCAGCTGCTGTAAACAAACTGGTTGACAGATCGCGCTCATATTTGGCATATTAATTAAGGACAGTCCTACCAACTTCACAAATAAATTTTTTTGAAATATCATTTACCCGGGGAATTTAAATTACAATTTGCGGGTACTTTTTTGTCACAATGTATCTACTGAGAATTCATTCCCGAGCAGGGAATAAAAAAAATTGAGAACAGAAAACGGAACAGAGAATTACGGAGTAGAACAAAGTCTGTAGAATAGAATAGAATTTGATGGGGTTTGTTGCATTGAGACCAGAAGTGATCTATTGTGCCGCCTACAAGTTGTTAGAGAACATTCCCTAGATCCACCGACCTAATGAAGCTTAGTAACTCACGGAGGAGAAGGTGCTTGATGTTCTCTTCTGCAAGCCAGAACTGGCCCAAGTGTGTTCGGAAGTCTCCTCTGCTATTCCGCAGAGTCTACAGACGCTAACGTGTTCTAGCTCGATTGTATGCATATGTTTCCTCAGTCTGCAGTGTCCAGTTAGAAGACCGGTGTCCGGTCTAAGCTGGGTTTTCCTTAGTTTGAGGCATTCTTTACTACATTTGGGGTTATAACCTATAATAAAGATTTTCGACTGCCTAAGACCCGAGACGCTAGAGCAATGTTCTGAGTTCTCTTCTTAAGTCTTAGTGACTCTGCTATGGCGAGTTCCTGGTTCTCGCCTCAAGTCTTAGTGACTCTGCTATGGCGCTTTTTCGCCAGTGCACAGTGATTCGACTCCATACAACCGCGGGACAAAATTAGAAGGAGTGGTCCGTTCTTCATAAAATTTGGTATACTAGTTAATCATGGTCTGATGAATTCAAATCTCCATTTTTTTTCTTAAACTTTTGTAGTTTGGCAATGCCTGAGACTTAAATTTTCCATTTTAACGAGTGTGTTGGCTTGATTTTTAAGATTTTACATTTAATCGGTAACGTCAACATTGGTAATTGCATAGACTAACAGAAATTGTCTTAGGACCCTTTAGTTTTGCAATAAAAACGATAATAATAGACGTATGTTTTGCTTTTTTTCAGTTTTCTCAATTTTTCTTGCTGGTTGCATACTCTTAGGGATGAAAAAAAAGAAATGTCGAAAAATAGGTGTTTAGACCACTTTTCAAATATAATTATTTTCTGAGATCGGAAGATATCGGAGAATGTAATTACATTATCCGACAGAGAAAGAATGCTTTTTAAAATAAAAAAAAATCCAGGAACATACTTTCACATGCTTTTTAGATATTTTCCTCTAAGTTTTGCACATTTTCAAATTTTTAATTTAGAAAAATATTTTGAATTATAAGTGATTTTACATCACCTCAGCTTTGCAAATTTTGAGAAAACATTAAAAGCGAAAATGGCCACATCATTTCTTAATCTATATTGAAAGTTTTAGCAACTTCTTGGTAACGATGTATTTTTTACCATTTTTTTTACTCAATAGACTAAAAAACAGAAAATATGTGTTTACATTTTTTTGTGAAAAAAGTTTCAACTTTGAGTCGCTTTTGCACAGACACTAATTAATTTTTTGCATAGATTTTTTTGGGTTTTCGTAGTTGGAGTTTTACCTTTCAAATGACATCAAAATCGTTAAATTCTGAGACTATAAATTTTTGGAATTTTGTCTATGGAACGAATCACTGTGCAGTGCAATGAAGGGCTCTGGTCCAAGAGGGGTCCTGGCTGCCGCAGTTCTAGCAAAGCTGTCTGTTCTGTGTCCTGGAACCCGGAGAATCTTGACCTAGTTGTCTATGCCCAGTACATTGAATGCCTCTATGCCTTCCAGCACTAACTCTTAGGTTATCTTATATGAGATGTGTGCCTTGATGGCTGTTTGACTATCGGAACAAATAATAACAAAGTCTATAGTCAATAGTATTTCCTCTTCGTGTCTACGAAATTGACTCTAAAGACTCCAAGCTATAGATTTTGGTCAGTTTCCAGTGGTTGAAAATTGTACTAATGGTGACAAAAAGATTTCGACACACATTTTATAGCATTTCTCTTTATAAAAATCAGCACTGAAGGGTTAAATAAAAATGATAATTGAGCAATTAGTGTGAGTACTTGTGGCAGTTGAGATTTGATTGGTTTATGGCGCAAAGTATTCATTAAAATGCCATTACATAAATGTAGAGGGTGGAATTTTTAATACAAAGATGATTTTGAAAATTGATTATCCAATGCATTTCGAATTAATATGCAGTCATGCAGCTGCTACGCAAAGTTGGTTTCCGTATAACACTTTCATGATTGAGAAATGTACGAATGTGACAGTTAAAAGAAATAACAGGATTTTTCAGTTTTTGTAAATTTTGCAATTTGAAACAGTTTATAGTTGTAAAATGTTGAATTTGAATCTCTTAACTGAAGCCTATTTATATCCCGGAATCCCATTGCTTTTGCCATAACTGACCAGCAACACTGACATTTATTGCGCCGACACTTTCATGACTTTCATATCTTTACAGTTTTAGTGCTTTCAAGATAATATGTGTGGGTGTGTGTGTTAAGCTTAATTACTCCCGCAAAGTGCCCGAAATACGCAGGCACTCAGATATTTGCATCGACGCGTCGGGTTGTTATGACGTTCCGACGTGAGTGGGTTGTGTGGTGCCAAAAATTATTCCCTCGTTGCGGCCACTTGTTGGCTGGCAATTTGCGTTTCATTTGTGTGTGTGTTGTTGTTGTTGTTGCTGATAGTGTTTGTTGTTATAAAAATTGGCGCTTAACGAGCAACGTTGGCTGCCACTCGCCATTATGTTGCTGCCAGCATGGCTGCAATTGCAATTGCCGTTGCGATTGTCTTTGTTGCCGCTGTCGTAATTACGGCATTTACTGTTGTTGCTGCCGATGTGGTAGTGTTGGTGGCATATTTAACCCTCTAGCGGGCAAGCCCGCCTCCAGGCGGGGTACACCAAAATGCGTTTGCTGAGTAGGCGACGAACTTTATTTATTTAAATATGGCTGATAATGATTTGAAAAAGTTCCCTTTAACTAACGGTATAAATTTTGTGACCATAAGTGAGCTACTTTTGGTTTTAAACCCATTTGAAGTGAGAATTTGTCGAATTCGGACGAAAATAATTATTTTCGCGAGTATGAGTTTTTCATTTAATAAAAAGACTAATAAATCTTGGAGATTGAAGCTGCAGAAAATTTCAGTAAGCAAACCAATATTTGTATTTGTATATAATTGATTTTGTTTATGAGAATTATCATTGGGAGACCTACAGCCACCCCGTAAAGCAAGACCGCCTGCAGGCGGGGTTGCCGTTTTACGTCATGTTGCACAGCGCCTGCAGGCGGTCTTGCCGGTTTACGTCAACTTTGTTTATAGCTTGAACTGAGATGCTTAGGATGTATTTACTTTGTCTTAGAGATTATAATACTCTAAAGTGGACGGATTTTGATAAATTTTTTTTTAAATGTGTGTAAATGTTGTCGCTATCGTTCGGTACAAGATGAGCTTCCAACTGTTATAAACAAATAATAAAAAAATTGTTTTTATCTGCTTAAAAAACCGAAAAATGAGATTTTTTTTCATGATCCGCCATTTTGACAATTGTAAAGATAATTATGTGAATTATTACCGTACGATAGCGGCAAGTCTGCAGATTGTAAAAAACCTTTCCTTTTGTGTTTCAGACGAACAGTTTTTGCGAAATCGTGTGTACCATCAACCCACATACTTTTGGAAGGCCTTATTTCGCAGGGGTGCTGTGGCTACAGCATAACACTTATTTCTTAAACTTCGATTTTTTTTATACTAAAAGGACCAATAAAAATGTTGAATACTTGAATACTTTTCCTCCTGCAAGATCCCAAAAAACGCCTCGAAAAACGGCGTTTACATGGTAGGACCCCCTTAAATGCAACTTATATTTGTGTTTCAGCAACACCAAAGACTGTTTTTTACTTTTCACAAAAAAATAAATAACATTGTCAAACATTTACCATCACTTCTTTTGATTTTCCTACCTTCTCATCACTTGCGTCTATGCACCTGAATATGCTGTATTTTCGGCAGCCCCGCCTGGAGGCGGGCTACCTTTAAACACACCTAGCGACGAAACTATTCGCCTGAGACAAAAGTTAATATCATTTTCGTCTTTCTCATGACGAAATTAACCAACTGTAAGTTTTTTACAGCAATACAAAATTGGCCTGCTAGAGGGTTAAAGCACCATTGCCGGCTGCAGTGGCAGCTGATTACGAGGCGGCGCGGTAATTGTGCCATATTTTCACTGAACGCTAAAAATGGCGATTGCATATGTGCTGGAATGGGTGCTGCATGGACATATTTAAGCATTCATGTATGGCTGTCTTGGGATATGCATTGCATTGCATTGATGGTGTTGTTGTTACAAAACAGTTGTCCAAATACCACCACACCAGCGAACAGTTCGGAAGACCACGAACGAAGTGGTTGCATATTTTTCAATATTTAATGCTCAACACAATGTCGAATGGTATCCTAAAAGTATACTACGGAATTTTCATGCTCACTGAGTGCTATTATCAAAAAGCACACACTGTCGAAGTTTGTTATGGTCGATGTCTGTCCAACTGTAAGAAGATCGTATTGACTACTGAATGGCTAAGGCGAATTAAATATTGTAATATATAATACGGGTAATTTCCTATGTGGGTGTGGCAGTCCCTACGTCATTGAATTTTACTTTATGAAAATTTTTTTACTTTATTAATTATGAAAATTTGTTGAAACCTGGACGTTGAACAATGGCGAGTGGCATCTCCCATAAAAAATTCAACTTCACCTTTAAATAAATATTGAACAGTTTTTGAACCACCTATCGCATCTCATCGCCTTTACCTGAATGATGAAATTTGAATCTTTTATTCTTCGACGAAACTAAAGTGAAGTCTTTTTATATCCCGGAATTCCATTGCTTTTACCATAACTGACCAGCAAGACTGACATTTATTACGCCAATCGATACGTATTTAATAACGTTTGAAATTATGGCTAAACGTGGCGTGTAGGGGGGAGTGATACATAATTTGTATTGCCCTCTTACTTCTTTTTTGCTCAGTGTTGCCAGATCAGGAGATTTCCTCCTAAATTTAGGAGATTCTTGGTCTTTTAGGAGAATTTTTAGGAGGAAGAATTGTTTAGGAGAAAGTTGAGGAGATTTTCATTTTATGTTAGGGGATTTTTCGGGTCCTTAGTGGATTTTTGGGAGATTTTCGCATAACGAAGTATGATGTATTGGGAATACTGGCAACAAAACTTATTTTGACAAATATTTTAATAGTCAAAGCACTCTTTTGTGTTCAATATTTTGAGCTTTCAAAATGTAAGTTCGTGTCTATTTTTGATGTTTATCTTGTTCTCACTTATTGCTTTCACAATGCTTCAAAGTGTATAATTTATGTAATGAATGAAAGAAGTTTACAAAAGCGAATTTCATAACGATCTCATTTTTTAAATGTTTTGTGTGTGTTAAGTTGATGTTATTAAGCTGATGCTGAATGAATAAAGAGGTTGCAATAAAAAATAGATATTTTTATGAACATAAAGGTACATATATTTGTATTTTTCTATGAGAAGTTAAATCCTTAGTTTCTATATTGACAAAAATTATACAAAAAATTTTTAGCAGATTTTTTACATTTTTTGGGAGGAAATTTCAGTTCTATTTTAAGATTTAGGACAAAGTCATTTCAGGTATCTGGCAACACTGTTTTTGTCAAAGAGCCGAGGATGTTAAAGATTGGAACTATTTTTTCTTTCTCTTTGGAACGACAACCACAATAGAAGTGGTTGTGCATGGCAACTTAAGTCTTTCAGCGCGTCTCCCAGTTAGGTCTCGTGAGCAAAACAACCACTTAGCTTATGAAATCACGATCTAGGTTGAGCAGCTCTCTGGATTGCTCATTGTTTATTGAAGGTCTGAAAATATTGCAGTTGTGTTCGGTTTTAACATTGCATGGCTTAAAGATTTATTTAACCAACACAAGAAAGATAAAAAGATGCCAATGACAAAGAAGGTGAAGATCACCACGAAAACTGTTCCCAATCTTGCCACTTCATTGCCAGTGATGCCTCTATTTCTAGGACCAGTAGAGCTTGACCTGTGATTCATTTGGTACAGGGTTCAGAAGGCGGTGACAATCAGACTCATGGTTTGATATAAATATAAATGATATACAAATGAGAGATCCACTTTGAAACCTGCAGTATGACCATTACTTGAGCCTGAAAGATATTAGCCTGAATGTAGCATCCTCAGTCTACTAAAAAATATAACACAACCAATCCTGTTATCTAACTTGGAGCAGTGAGTGTAGATGTGAATAGAGCCTTTGGCGATACCTTATTTTCATGGGTATGATTATTTCATGGTTGCCACTCATCAAAAATTATTTGTACCCAAATTTTCCTAAAAAAGGCCCAATTTGCTAGTGAAAGGACTATTTTATTTTTTCGACACATTTTTTTTCAAGACAACCACAAAACAACTTTTATATCGAAATTTTTACCGATTGCTTTTAGTTCATCTGTTTTTCTTTGCTTACACATTTTTGTATAAAAAGACCAAATTACACAAAAGCGGCCCAAGTGATATAAAAAGGCTCACTTTTGGTCCAAAAATACCAAAAGTGGAAACCTTGAACGTAGGTAGTGATTTTACTGTTACAGTTAAAATAGGGAAATATGAAAATTTTTCATAAACAAGCATTTCTGCAACAACAAGTACGAGTATTTTGCGTTCTAAAAGTGTGTCATTCGACCAGTTTGGTTTAAGACAGAAATCACTTGTCTTAGATAAGCCACCGATCAACAACTGGTGCACTATTTTTACTGATTTGCGAAACAACAACAATTCTATTTGTAAATAAGCTATCTTTAAAAGCTTGTCTACCTTTAAATGCTCAAAGCATGCAACCTTAGCTCGCCTCAAATGCAGCACAACCCGATTTTAACGTAGAACTTTTGCATTGCTGTTCGCATGCGAAGGATAAATGACATTCGCATGAGTTGAAGTTGCAACTTGCGGTTGCTCTTTTTTCCATTTCCATGCCATATACATATGTATATGTATACATATATCATATATTTTTTTTGGCTTTTCGTTATTCTTTGGTGATTTTTCTGCAACTCTTCTTTTTCTACAATATATGAAAATAATTTTCTGACATAAATTAAAACCGCAAGGCACAAGCAATACTATTAAAAATGCTTGCTTGCATTTCCCGCTACGCCCGCATATGCGCTCACCAACACCGACATGAGTCTCTGCAACGCCTGCAACACAAACACACACACATTCTCGCATATCCTCCCACACACACACACACACACACACGCACACATTCTTATTTCAACAACGTAAATATTTTACAGTGAAGAAAAAGTGATGTGCTTCGCCCGGCGCTGACTGCGTGAACTGTGGCGGAGCGGAAGGGTGCCGCACGGCGCCGGGGAAAATCCGACAGTGTTGCGGTTTTTGCACATCCCAACTGCTCGGGTTTTAAATGACTTTTTGACGTTTGGTTAAGAAGCAATTATGCGCACATCGCTCCACCGCCGTGTAGGGACTGTGGCGAAGTTGCTGCGCTGGCTGCTGTTATTGTTGGTGATGGTGATGGTGTTGGTGTTGGTGTTGGTGTTGGTGTTGGCGGCGATGGTGGTGGTAGTTGTGGTTGTGGTGTCGCTGGCGGGTTAATTGAGCGACATGTCTATGGCCAGCGACAACACATATCCGCTGTTGAAGTTGCAATGAAATGGTCCAATTGGCATGCAGCAGCGCACCGAGGAGGGGGCGCGGCTGCACACTGTTTGCTTTCCATTTATTGTAACGTACAGTTGTTTCGGCAAAACTTCAATTTTCATAGCAGTCCAATTTCTTGTAATTTTGGCCCCAATTCAAATTTATCTATCAGCTTCGATTTCAAATTTAGTTGCAGTTGTTTCTATGAAATTTGCTGCAATTGCATTCGTACAATTGCAGTGTTCATATATAAATATGAATATTTAATATTTATTAAATACTATATTCTGGTTGATTTGAATTTTATTTACGAAATAATAAATCGGCTTTGCTGCGTATTCTCAGCGGTGAATGTTTTATTAGTCTTTGACATTTTTTGTTTGATGTCCTGGCAGCTAAAAAGAGTAGAGGCAGAGGAGATACATACGCACTGCCACAATGACGAATATGCTGACCGCGAGCTAGCAATGGAGTGCGATTGAAAAACGCAGCCATTTGTGAGCGGTCAAGAACGAAGTTGGTATGCGCTACGGTGCATGTTTTCTTCATAGCCTCAAAGAAATACACCGTGCGACAGCATGAAATGAAATTTTGGCACGTGATCGAAGAGATTTTGGGTTTTAACATAGTTACTTTTCAAGAAAATCCTATATAAATTTTCAAGGATATAAAGGATTAAAATTTTCAAAGGACTTTTTTCATATCCTTTTTTTACAAATAGATAAAAAATTAATTTTATTTAAATTCTTGAGCCTTTTTTCTTTCATTTGATATACATATCGCCATATTCTAACGAGGTTAAGTATTTTTTATATTTTTTAAATTTTTATGCCCTTCACAATTTTGAAGTCTTTTTAAAAGGACAACGAATGTAGAAATGAAAAACTGAGTACGCAGTATTACTATATTTGGTCTCTAGTTTCACGCCCATGAGGATTTTTCCCGGTGTGAAATTTTTTTTAATTTTTGTCGCACAGTGATACTGGCTGAAGATTCTGAAGAAGTTCTGTTGATCTATGTTTACTACTTAAACTTGGGTTGATTCTAAGTACCAATTTCAGTGAAATTAATGATCTGTATTGGGAGTACAAATAAGTTTTGAGGTTCTTTTTTGCAACTTTAAAGCTTCATTTACAGAAATGTGTACAGTATTCAAAATATGGTCTATCGTTAGCTACGACTTTTTTCTCATCTTTCAAGCAGCATACAGATTCCGCATTGAAAAATGTCTCGTCTCTTAAGGCCAACCAAGAAAGGCTCAATTTGTGGCTTCTTCGTAAGAAGTTAAGTGATACTGATAGATAGATAAATAGAAACAAGTGATAGTCGGAGGCAGCAATGTCTGATGAATAGGGCCGCTGGGTTAGGACATCCTATTGAAGCGCCTTTTCAAGTTTCCTTGAACCTAAACTTTTGCAACATGTCTTGCAGAAAGATTAGCACTTCTTGATTACATTTTTTTTGCACAAAGGCGAATTTAACTGATTTTTGAAGAAATTTATGAATACAGTTACATGATGGTCCCATGCGATTTGATGCTTGTTACGCCAAAAATCCTAAAACTTAATTGCACTGCTAATATTTTGCTCTGTAATCTTAATTTTATTTATTGAATTTTTCAGGTATTTGGTTTTACTCGATAAATTTGAATCGTTATTGAATATGTCCAAGTTTATTGAACAAATATCAACAGAAAAATTGTAGCTGGGAAGGATAAGATAAGGTAAGGTGCGGAGGCGTACAAAGTTTAAATGCCGCCCGAGGCAAATCGTTACAGTTCCGCCCCCTAAATTTTTGTATTAAAATACTTACGAAAATTATCAACCACATGAGATCAGTTTAAATTCAATTTTTCTCATATAAATCGATCGATATTCAAAATTATAATGAACATGTGGAAATATTTAGATGAATGACCTTTAAAGACAATAACTTTCTGAAATTTGGCACTCATTTCAAAAGTTTTTTTCTTCTTCTTCGTTTCGCATGCAAATTTTGCCGCCCCTGCCAATATGCCGCCCTAGGCATTTTCTTCGTAAGCCTCGTGCTTTGACCGCCACCGTAAGATGGCTTATTATGTCATGAAAAATCCAGTTGTGAGACCACGAGAAGTATGAGGGACTCTCTTCAGCCTTTTCATGCTAATTGAAAAAACGATAAAACTTCTGCTCGATTTCCCTTTGAACAGATCAAACCCCAGAGCCTCAGCTAGAATTATGTGTTTACTCGATGATTTTTGCATTTTTTTTTAAATAGCACGATTAGAGCTTCCCAACTCCGCATGTAGGGTATGAAAAGTGCAACGCATAGAGTAACTGAAAAAATATGCGCTGCAATATATGAACGTGTACATACATACATATTTACATACATATGTGTGTATGCAAGTTTGTAGAGTACATAGAAGACATGGAAAATAAAATGAAATCCTGCGGCAATTCTGTTAACACATATAAACCAACAAGCAACCGTACATATATTTATATTGTATGTATATATATATATATGTATAGGGTGTTTTTTTTAGAGGTATAGAACTTCGAATTGAAATAAAACACAAGAAAATCGTTTTAATGTCCATCAATTTGGCTTTATTGGAAGGATAATTTTATGCCATTAATGTTTAAATATGATTTCGGGCATGTGGCCGCCGCGGCTGGCTCGAATAAAGCCAATTCTACAGGTCCAATTTTCAACCACTTTTTCGAGCATTTGGGGCCGTATGTCGGCAATAACGCCACGAATGTTGGCTTCTAAGTCCCCTAACGTTTCTGGTTTGTTGGCGTAGACGAGCGACTTCACATATCCCCAAAGAAAATAATCCAATGGTGTCAAATCACACGATCTTGGTGGCCAATTGACAGGTCCATTCCGCGAAATTATGCGCTCATCGAATGTTTCCTTCAATACATCGATTGTGACGTGCGCTGTGTGGCATGTAGCATCGTCTTGTTGGAACCACAACTCATCCACATTCATGCCATCCAATTCGGGAACAAAATAGTCGGTTATCATGGCTCTATACCGGTCTCCATTAACGGTAACTGACTCTCCAGCATTATTTCGGAAGAAGTATGGCCCAATGACTCCACCAGCCCATAGAGCACACCAAACAGTCAGTTTTTGTGGATGTAATGGCGTCTCAAGGGTCTCATGTGGATTCTCTTCACTCCAAATGCGGCAATTTTGCTTGTTGACGTAGCCATTCAACCAAAAATGAGCCTCATCACTGAACAAAATTTTGCGATGAAAATCAGCATCGAGATCAATCTCATTTTCGGCCCATACACCAAAATCACGACGCATTGCATGGTCTCGCGGCTTTAATTCTTGCACAAGCTGGATCTTGTAAGGTCGCAAGCCAAGATCTTTGCGCAAAATCTTCCATAAAGTTGATGGACAAAGCTCCAATTGCTGTGCACGGTGGCGAATCGATTCATTCGGGTCCTCTTCAACATTTTGCTCTACAGCGGCAATTGTTTCTTCGGCGCGCACTGTTCGACGTCTCTGCGGATGCGTATTATCACATAGAGTAAACGTAGTGCGAAAACGACCCATGGTTAACCGAATTAATTGCTCTGATGGACGATTATGTCGACCATAAAATGGACGGAGCTTGCGGTAAACTTCGCGAACTGAACCATTATTTTCGAAATAAATTTGCACGATTTGCAAGCGTTGTTCTTTTGTCAACCTGTTCATGATGAAATGGCAAACCAAACTGAACATAAATGACATTAGAGTTGCCAGATTTGACCACAAAATGCCAGTTTTATCTCTATTCGAAAAACAAACCTCTAAAAAAAACACCTTATATATGTTTTTTTTTTTTTGTTTTCCGCGCAGGAGGTGGAAATCTTCGAAAGATACTGGGGCAACCCACCAGCATGCCGGATTCTTACCGACTAAAACCACCCCCTGATAACCCTTCATTCTCTCTGCGGAATTACCGCTAAGTATCGCATCGCAGAGGGGGGTTAAGTTTAGCCTATATTTCCAGGCTCTGTTGTGCGTTGGCTGCTTCTGGCCCATTCTGCTCTTCGCAGTTCAGCTTGCATTGAAGTTATGACTCCACATATTTTGTCCCAAGCTTCCGCTGACTCCAGCATCGCGTCAATTATATTGTGTGGGTTCAAAATTTTCTGGGTCGCCGTGTTTAGTGTGGAGCGAACGGCCTCGAATCGTGGGCATTCGAATAACGTGTGCTCAGGGTCTTCTGGCTTGTCGCAGGTTGGGCAATTGGCATTGTCGTCATGGCCGAAGCGTTGTATGCAGCTTCTGTAGCCACCGTGATCTGTAAGGAACTGTGTTAATTGAAAGTTCACCTCGCCATGCCTTCTGCTTGTCCACTTGTCTATGCATGGGATGAGCTTATGCGTCCACCGACTTTTGCTCGAGCGGTCCCATCGCTCCTGCCACTGCCTCATGGAGGTTGCTCTTTCGACGCGCGCTGCTTCCTCTTTGGATCGTGTTCCCTTAAGGGCATATATACGCCGCATCTCGTCCGCCTTGATGTCGATTGGCAACGTCCCGGAAACGACACAAGCTGCCACGTCTGACACCGTTCTAAAAGCGCTTATCACGCGCAGTGCTGCAAGCCGGTAGACGCGTTCGTATTGTCGCTTGTACGCCTTGATGTGCAGGGATTCGGCCCAGATTGGCGCTGCGTATAGTAGCGAGGACGATATTACGCTAGCAAGTAGCACTCTCCTACTAGCTTTTGGGCCCCCGATGTTGGGGAGCATCCGTGATAAGCTGGTATAGGTCTTGGATGCTTTGCAGCAGGCGTATTCGGCGTGTTTTCGGAAGCTGAGCCTGTCATCGATGACCACGCCTAAGTACTTAATAGATCGACTGGAGGTAATGATATTGGCGCCAACCTCGATTCTTATTACCTCGCTTTTCTTACGGCTGCTCACCAGTACCGCTTCCGTTTTTTCTTCTGCTAGTTGTAGGCCCACTGACTGAAGCCACGAACGGACGACCGTTATTGTGGCATTTGATTTTTGCTCTACGTCAGCTAGCTGTTTCGCTACAACTGTTATCGCGATGTCGTCCGCGAATCCCACCACTACCACGCCATCCGGGACGGGGAGGTTTAGCACTTCGTCGTACATAATGTTCCACAGAACTGGCCCAAGCACTGACCCTTGTGGAACACCTGAAGTTACTGCATATTGTTTGGGGCCTTCATCACTATCGTATTGCAGTACTCTGTCCGCAAGGTATATATATATGTATAAAAGTATGTACGTACGAAAGTGTGTACACGAACACAGACCCAACGCAAATATCAAAAGCATAGTAGCTGGGAAAATGAAGATTATAGCGAAGAACAGAGAGTTGATTTGAAAGGAGGCGCGAAAAGTGATCAACATGAAAATTGCTGCAAATAATTTTTGACAACTTGAATCACTTGAATCATTGTTCTGTTACTTGGGAAAAACCCAAAACAACTTGAGTCGTCCAAAGGATACAGCGGGATCAGCAGCGAGTTCAACTGAATTCCTTGCACGTTGTTATGCATTTTTTACAAACCCTCCGCCCCCTTTTCCACTCCACTCTATTCATTGACTTTTTTGTGTTAAATTTCAACTCGACGAGCGTCTTTTCCGCCGCCGCTCCATCTATGCAGAAATGTCAATATGGAATTCCATTTCATTCCGCCAGCGGGCGGCAAATGAAAAACGAAACGAACCAACGACCGAGCGAGCGAGCGGGCGAACGGACGCAAAATGATGCCGCCGGCGCTGAGCTGACTTCCTTTGGCGGCGCACAGCGAACGGATGGACTCGTTTCGCTGCGCAAAAAGCTCTGCTCGCGGCGATTTTATTGCAAGAAATGCCGCCAGCACATTTGCAGCAAATCAAAGACAGGAATAAAGCCATTAAATGTGTAGTACCATGCGGCGCTCCTTGGCCGTTCATTCGCTCGCCCACACGCAGCTGCGACTACGTATCTGGCTGTCTGGCTGGCCCGCGGCCAGCAGTTGCTCCAACCGGGCTGCCGCCGCACGCTCGTACCCGAAAGAATGAGCGCGTCGCACACTGAATATTGTCATTCAGTGCCATCGCAGCGCCCGCGGCCCTGGACGAAGAAACAGGGCAATATCTGTTGCTGCCACCGCTGCGCCGTGGCCGCCGTTGCCGTTGCCGGCATTGTCGCCACTTTTGTTGCTGGCGCTGGCTCCTCCTCGCACATTGCCCGCTGGAGCCGTTGTGCTTTGTGCGCACTTCGTTCCGCTTTCGTGTGGATATTTCGTGCCGTTGCTGCCTTAACGCTGTCGCTGTCGCTGTCGTTCTCGTTCAGTTTTGTAATTTTAAATTTGACCTCAAGGTACTCGATGACACATTCGGGGTTCGGGTTCGTGGAGCGGCGCAGCTGAGGCGCCTTTGTAGCAATGAATGCCTCGAATAGCTGCTGGCGTTGCGCATGCGCCTGCGCCCGGCCAGCTGCTTCCTTGGCAGAACAGCAGGCGGCAGCAGCGCCGGTTCAGTTCACCGTTCCGGGGGCCGCTGCGCAGCACTGCCTACGTACGTTCATATATTTTGCACTCGTGTGGCAGCTTTGCACTTGAGCGCCGCCGGCGCTTTTAATAATTTTCCGCTGCAGGCGATGGCGTGTGCTCGGAGAAGAAGTTGTCGCTCCGAATTGTAGCTTCTCGAAATTCCAACAATTATTCTGTACGGATCCATTTGAGAAATGGCAAATGTGCTGTGCTGGCGTTGAATCGAACTGAAGCAACTGAATTAATGCCGCAGCAAAGTTTCACATAGCTTAAGATTAATTAAGTGGCATTGTGAGAAAAAGTATTAAAGTTAAGTAGTTTTTATTATTTTAACAGAAATATTTTTTGTAAGATATTGCAATATCTTTAAAAAAAATTATTTTGATTGCTGTATTTTTATGATAAAATATCTTCAAAAATAGGGACTTAACTATTATAAGCTTTTTAAGAAAATAATTGCAATGTAACTATTACAATGCAAAATAAATTTTATTTGTTGATTATAATTATTATTTGCGACAATTAATTTTTACGTTGCGTTATGAGACTGTTATGAGAAACAATTTTTTTTGTCGTTCTCGATAATTATTATTTTGGGTTTTTTTTTTACGTTGTTTCACAACTTTTATTTATGACTTTTTTTTACCGATAACTATTATTTTGAGGCGTTTTTTTACGTTGCTTCAAAACTTTTATTTATGATTTTTTGTTATTTACGTTGCCGATAATTATTATTTGAAAGAACATATTTTTGTGTTGCTTCATAACTTTTATGAAAGATATTTGCCTTTCTGCAGTTAATTTGAAACAATTAAAAATCAATTCATGCCTAAAATGTGGTAAGGCAACGTAAAAAAATGTTTTTCCAAAATAATAATTATCGGCAACGTAAATTTAAAAAATCATAAATAAAAGTTATGACGCAACGTAAAAAAAAATTCTCAAAATAATAGTTATCGGCACCGTAAATAAAAAAAGTCATAAATAAAATTTATGAAGCAACGTAAAAAAAAAATCCCAAAATAATAACTATCGACAACGAAAATATATTTGTTTCTTATAACAGTTATTATGCAACTGAAAAAAATTTATTACATAGACAATTTAGTTAAAAGGAGACAATTTTCCTCTTTCATTTGATATCGATATCTTCATCATTGCACAACCGCAAATATTAAAAAAAATATTTGAAATGTATATGTCCTTAAAATTTTAAAGTCTTTTAAAAGGTTTTTGGGTCAGAAAATGAAAAACTGACTATGCCAGGATATTATAAATGACCTCTACTTTCACGTCTATATTAACATTTCGGAAAAATAAAAAAAATTTTTCGCACGGTGTAATAAATGAAAAGTTGGTGTTTTCACTCCGTGCACCATAACTTTGTCACTGTTCTTTCAATTCTATTGATGTTAGGCTTAATATTTGCTCAAATAATATATATTTTATCTTAGATTTTAAAACGAGAGGAAATAATTTATTTTATCTATAAAAAAACGATTCGAAAATGTATAATTTTTGAAAATGGTCGAAAAATTCAATTTTTTTCAAATTTCATCGTCAGTAACTTCTCCAAATCTCATCTGATTTGGACAATCAGATCAGATCGGACTATATATCGTTGGAAAGGTTAGTTAATTACCTTCTGAACGACCGGCCACTTGTGTTAGTCGGATGGTTGGTTTACGAGATATGTGCTCATAACTGGAATAAGAGGAAAAAAAGTATTTTTCGAAGATTTTTCGAAAACGCTTCTTAAGAAAATTTGTTGATTTTCAGTTTCGTGTTCAGCAGCCGAAGATTAGTCTAAAAAATACTTTTATTTTTAGGAGCATTTTTCGTGTCGAGTAGTGTATTCAATTAAAGAACACACTCAACCGCTCTTTATATAATTAAAATTGCTTAGCTCACTGCCCAAAAGTTTTTCTAAATTAGAACTTAAAAAACATAAATAAACCAATTATTTGAAACTTCATTAAATTTGTGTAAAATATGTTTTTCGATTGTATCAAATTTTATCTCAACTCAAATGGCAAAATCCATTAGACCAAAGCGTTGCACAGTTCTAATCACATTTTCAGCGCTCTGAAACGTTAATCTGAATGCAAATTAGAATTTTAATTGACAAGCCTTTGACGACGCCAACACGTCGCTGGGGCAGGTGGGCGTCGCAGTGCGCTGTCATGTGCTGAGCGCAAAAAAAATACCACTAATCGAATTTGAAGCGTTGAATTTTAAATATGCACTGATGCATTCAGCCATTCAAGACACCAGCACTGCGGTTCCACACGCTCACAGCACAAAGGCGCAAAGGCTTTGAAGTTGTAAATTCGTTTAACGCTATCGCGAGTTATTAGCGACATGTAAGCGTATGGAGCGAAAAGGTGCCAATACAGCCCCAACCACATAATGGTTAATCCGTTTAAATGTCAAATATTATACTGAAATATGAAATATTTACTGTATATAAAAATTGGTTGTAGCTAAATGAATTGTAAAAAATATTAAGTAAAACAACATTTTAGAAAACATTTGTTGGCTTGAATTTTAGATCCCAGTGTATTTGATGGTTGATCAGAGTGTTTCAGTGTTGATTTCTAATTCTATTAAAAATGTGTCCTTTGTTAGTTCATTTCAAATTAATTCCACAATCAATGCAAAGCATTCTTCTGTTCTTTTTATAAATGAAAATTTTAGTCAATGCGGTCTATAAAAGCTTGAAGGGATTTCATATTTTCCCAAATGTTAGATTATTGTGGCCAAAGTGAATATTTGCTACAGCAACAATAACGCAAGCGATTTGTTTTTTTTTACAAAAATTGAGGGCGCCAAGTATGGTTTCAAAAGGTATTTGGACTTGAAACTTGTACAGTAGACGCTCACAAGTTCGAACTCTCAAAAATTCGAAGCTTCCAGAAAAGCGAACCTCATATTTTACAGCATTGAATGGTCTAAAATTCGAACTGGCGCACAGTGCTTCGACTCCATACAAAATTGCGGCAAAAATAGAAGGAGTACGTGAAATTCGCTGAAAATTTGCAGTCTAAGTCATTTTGGGCTGCTGACTTCAGAATTTGTGTTTGTTTCCAAAAAAAATATATATAGTTTACAAAAATCGAATATATATGGTTATATATTATTTTGGAATCTGTGGTATCAC
Source organism: Melieria picta (assembly GCA_964056695.1). Lineage (NCBI taxonomy): Eukaryota > Metazoa > Arthropoda > Insecta > Diptera > Ulidiidae > Melieria > Melieria picta. The sequence goes on from OZ057400.1 coordinate 14,949,098, forward strand.
AACGGGCCCATTAAGAGGCCTAAGTGTGTCTCATCCAGAGGCAGCCACCTCAACCTAACCTTACCTAACCTATATATTATTTTATCATCACCGAGCCCAAACCGCTGGAGCTATAATGATGAAATTTGGTCAAAAGTTGTATTTTGGAAAGTCAACCCTTAAAAAGAAGCGATTTCAAAAACGTCGACCTTGAAAGGGCGAAAAGGGGGTGGTGAAGCTTATATGGACGGACATCGTTTTTTGGTCGGATTGTTTTAAAATTGTGTATATGTATACTAATAAAGCAATAACAAAAGACGTATTTTAGCGTTTTTCTAAATTCGTCATTTAAAGGGTGGAAAGAGGGCGGTAAAGTTGCTTAAAGGATATATTTTTTGTTTATTTGATATCCGTAGAGCTTAACATGGAGATGAGACAGGTGAATATGCAATGCAGCTCAATTTATACCGGCGAGACTATTTTAAAAATTATTCTTCAAAATTGGACCTTCTTCAAAATTTGCCATTCCTCCTTTTTTTAGAATATATTAGCGTTAAATCACATTTTAGCAAACAAATTCCACAATAATGAAAAAATTTGATAATATGGCTCATAATGGGTTAAATAGGCGTGCCAAACCTATTTTTATAAAAAACATTCATAGTTCGTGGCATTGACTTGGTTACACATTTTGGTTGCAATTTTAACTCAAGCGATTTCTGTAAAAAAATCAACATTAGTAGTTTCGAAAAAATTGAATATTTTCCAAAGGCGCAAAAAGACGCAGAATTTTTTTTGCGGACTTAAGAGAAGAAACTCCATCTAAAAAAGGTCATAAAAAGGATTTACGCCAGTTAACGCCATTCGATTTAAATTACCTCTCTAAATTTGGTTATTTTTAATTTTCATTGGTTAAAAAACATTCATTTTTGAAAATTCGTACAAAAAAAATTATTTATGCTAAACAAAAAACCGATCAGCGGTCTCGCTCCTATCAATGTAATTTTAATTTTAAACGAAATTAGTAGCCTATCTACAACAACACGTTTTCTACAATTTAAATTTCAGTTTTCCCCTTCATAAATTTTTGTAAAAATATATCCGACTTATAAAAGCTATATCTCCTAATCTCGACAGTTTTTCGAGAACGTATTTCGGATCAAGCTTAATTAAACAATTACCTTTAACATGATACTACTTTTGTCAAAATCCGCGATAATTTTTTTTCGTATTTTTGTCCACTCTCGAAGCACTGTGTGGCGGTTCGAATTTGAGAGTGTTTTCCTGTTCTTTCTTTTGCCCCTTCGTGTTTTGTTGTTTATTTTGCTTACACAAATTATATGAAAAAGGGGTGTCACCAATTTGGCTACATGTTCGTTCATGATAATTACGTATGTAAACTTTTGGCTCAGTTTCGATTAAAAAGTAAAAAGAAAATATTAAAATGTCGAATAAAAGTAAGAAAAAATTTTTTAACATTGGAAGTTAAATTAAAGTCTCAAAAAAGTTTGATGAAATTGTTCAATTGTATGTAAACTTTTGGCTCAGTTTCGATTAAAAAGTAAAAAAAAATATTAAAACGAATTTACGTAAATAATAACGCAAGAACAATTTTTTTTTACATTGGAAGTTGAAATTAAAATCTTAAAAAAGTTTGATGAAATTGTTCAGGGAAATCGCTTAGCTGTGGATTTATGGATTATATGGAAATTTCAAGCGACTACTAAAAAGAAATTTTTATGCGAATAAAACGTATTAAATTTTTTTAATGTGAAGAAAAAAATGGCATCACATTCAAGTTATTAGATATCTTTTCAATATTTTTTGGAAATTGGTAGTGGAGACACTTCCACTCTCTCTCTCTCTCTCTCTTTCTTATAAAATAACTCAATTTCTTTCAAAGCTTTCGTGCGTACCACCAACGAATATGAAATGAACTTTAATTTTTTTTTGGTACCACATTTACCAGACAACAGAATATATGAAAAGGTGATTCTTCTGATAATTCTTGATGAGAGCAGCAACATTTTGCAACACTTTGGTAGCAGAATAGGAAGATGTGAAAACCTCATCGACTCTAAAAAAGAATTGACTTTCTTTTCTTAAATTTGAATCTTAATGCTTACGAATGAAAGCTCCGCCACATTAGTGAGACACGATTAACATAGAATTTCTAATTCTATCCTGGTACTTTTTTCTAGTACCTCGAAACTTTCGACGCGACATAAGTCTGGTTTTGCAATCTTAGTCTCTGGGTTCAAGAGTTTGTACAACTGTAGCGTACAATTGTTTTAAGATTTCTTCAAACATTATAGGTTTTTATATTTTGAAAATGGATTAATGACTAATAACCAGGGAAAGGATTTTGTGGAAATTGCCTTTTTTGTTTGCTCCCAGATAGAGCATTTCTGATTGAAAATGAGCACGAATCACGACCTCCTGATTAGAAATATATCACTTTTATTTTGCCTTTCTTTGCCTTAAAAAGACAGTTTGCCTTTTTCACCCATAAATGCCTTTTTTTAGTGCCTATTTTACCTATAAATGCCACAAAATGCCTTTTTCAAGATTTGTCGAGGGCCTTTTTATTTTTTCTTTCGTTTTTAATATTTTCCCCCTTTTGTTTCGCAAAAATACCTTGAAACTAAAAAAAATTAAGTAGCAACATTGCAATTTCGTTAACTTATCGATGTTTTTACATTGATTTGATCATTCTTAAGCCGTTATTTTTTGTTGTGCAGTGGAAAATTTAAAGAAAAAACATGCCAAAAATAAAAAAGTTCGGTTAGCGCAAAAATTTTATTTATTTTTTTGTGATACAAGTACGGCTTTTATGCTTTTATATGAGAAGTTAAAATATAAATTTAAAATATGTGCCTACATTTCAATTAAAATATCTTAGTTTTAGTTTTTAAACTATCTTTGAAAACCTTGATGTTCCTTTTCTTTTACAAAAAACGAGGTATAAATATTTTATGTTGCATACGTCAGATGAAATAAAATTATTAAAAAATACATACCGTTTCCCCATTTTTTAGATTTTCTAGTATTTTTTTCTTATTTTTAAATGACTGTTTTTGCCTTTTTAACAGTTTTTAATGCCCTATTTTGCCTTTTTAGGCAGTTTTTAGTGAATTTTTCTGCCTTTTTGGCAGTTTTTAGTGCCTTTCCGTGCCTTTTTTGCTATTTTATTTTGCCTTTTTATAGGTTTTTAGGTCCTCAAAATCCTTTCCCTGCTAATAACTATTAACTTCTATTATCATATATTGTTGAGAGTGTCCATGGACACCGACACATAGACATTGCTGTCCATTGTACCTCAACTATTGCCTCCCTCGTTGATAAGTGTCCTGGCTTGCAACTACTTGAAGTAAATCCGGCCTGCTCCTTCGTTAAGTGATTCTACGGCTTTCAATAGGCAGCCCTTGATATCAAGATATTGATTGATATCCCAGAGACTCTGGAGCTCTTTTCTCTTTTCTGGATCTCTCAAAGATGCCCGGCATCTCGAGTTCCAGTAGCTTCAGTTCCATTGAAGTCATCTTATCAAAGCACATGTGCCAGGAACCTCAAGAAGCTGGGTTTTCATTCGAATTTTCTCTACTCACTCTGTTCAATCTGCAAATTGCCTCACTTAAAGTCACTTGCAGTGCACAACGGGTCTACAATTGTCGATTAATCGAGCAAAAAGTTTATTAATCAATATTTTTGACTTTAGTTTTGCTTCTCGAGGCCACAAGAATAAGTTCTATTAGTGTTATTTTTTTTGGAGTTAACTTTGAACTTTTCGATTTTGCACTAAAATCAATGGCAATACTCCATTTTCAATTAATTTTAAGAAGAGAAAATTATTAAATGTTGAAAAGGAATTTTTTTTTGTTAGAAAAAATTGATTTAAATCAGTGTGACTGATTTTCCTTGTAATATAATTTATTTTCTTTTTAATATAATTGACTAAAACTGATAAATATTTGGGTTAATTTATCGTTCTTGAAGTGATTGAAGTCTGCCAAAAAAAGACAAATAAAGAATAAATCCTAAGTCGTTGGCACTTTTCAATCATTTGCAGGTGTTTGGCTTGACTTGTATTTACCTTTGTTTTCCTTTATATTTTGTATTGTTTAATCCCCTCATTCATTCTTCATCCCTCATTCTGCACGCAGACGCCGCTTCCTGCAACCAGATTTCACAGCGCACTAAGCTTTCATCTGCGTTATTTCACATCGTTTTGTGGCGCGCGCGCATGACATTTTATTATTTTGTGAAACATTTTCAGTAAATACACAAAATGATGAAGAAAAGTATTAACATAGGCCGTAGGGTATAATTTCACCTGAATTAACCGCAATTTCTTTAATTAAAAACTCTCAACCCGCTGCAAGTAGGGTTGCCATATTCGCATCCCCACAAAAAGGACAGACTGAACAAAAAAAGAGATGCAAAATAACAAAGCGCTCAATGCAAAAAGGACTGTTTTTTGGTATCCTACTAGGGTTTGTGTGTTGGTATATAGAACGGGCGCTTTTAGGGTAGTAACGCTCCCGAAACACAGCTGAGCTGTGTTTTTTTTTTTCTACAAACAGCGCAATTTGATTTGCTAAAAGCGCTGAACCGCGCGCCAACATACCAATTTGCACCTGGAAGTTGCCTATGCAGTGTTGCCAGATGAGTGTTTTCATTTAAATCAATGAAAAAATAAATTTAAAAAAAATAGGAAAATTTAGTTTACAACCTGATGGAACCTTAACCCTTTCTCTACAGGTTTTTACTGGGGAAAGTTAAAATTTTAAATTTTACGTCTTAGGCTTCTATGTGGTTATATTAGCAACATTCCATAAGAAATGTTTTCATTTTTATACTCGGACCCTGTATTTTAGAGTGTTTTTCTATGAGAGCAACCACATCGTTGTGGCTGTAATAATTACTTAAACATAAAACTTTCGAAAATTTGAATATTTCTTCATTTACTTCAGCCAAAATTAAAAAAAAAAGTATCTAAATTGAAAGAAAACGTCAAACTAAAAAGTTCTCTAATTTTTTCTGCTACTTCTTCCTTTACTATGTCAAGATATACCATTAAAAAACGCCTATACTTCTCTTATCTAAACTTAAATATTCAGTTTATTAATTTCGTATTTTTTCTAAAACTTCAAACTATTCTAAAGACCAACAAAAAATGTATTCTTGCAACTATAGAGGATGCAGACGTCTACAAAGTAGCATGTTGCCATATGGCAACAAAATAGCGAAAGGGTTAAATAGCAGTACTCAGTAGTTACTGTCGGAGTTAGCTGGGTGCTCAAAAAGATGGAAAGTTCGAGTGTCGCTTTCAAATTCTTTTCCCTGCAGGTGCAACTTTCGAGCAGTGTGAGGCGTAACTTTTCCATATTTCTTGTACCTACTTTTTATTAATAAATTTTTATTATAAATCTTCCATATCTTCCAAAGTAGTACCTACATTTTTATTAATTGGAAGTCAAAGCAATGCTGTTTTCCCACACTTTGCTGTCCCAATTTTTTTGGATTATGGATTTTCTCAAGAATCCGCATATAAAAAATCAGAGAATCTAATGTATCGATGTACCACTAATTGTCAATACAAATATATATAAAATTCTTTATAAAAAAGTACAAAGATAAAGTTTCCCTTTACCAGATATGAGTATGGAATGGAGTATTTATTATTTTATTTTTTTACTTATTATTTTATTTTATTTTATTTTCTTTTATTTATTTTTTTATTTATTATCTAATTTTTAATTTTTGTATTATATCAATTGAACATTTTTTTATAATTTATTAATTTTTTTATTTTTATTTTACACTGAAAATATTACGAGTATATACATTTGTATATATATAATTTACAAATTATGATGATCTCGTCTATCTGGCAACACTGTTTCATTTTGTCTCAAAAATGTATGTCGTCTGCCTGTTTGTCGGTTTGTGTGCATAGATTAAGCTTTGAATGTTGTTAGTTAATTGTCGGCTTCCTATATGTATATAGCTTTCAGTTTGTCTGACAGGTGCCATAACAACTACAACAACAACAAAATTTCTAGCAAATCATAAAAATTGTATGCAGCGGAAACGTTCATTTCTTGTCGCACAGTTGCCACAGTTTGTAATTTTCTCCTAAATAATGGCCAACTCGTTTCCGCTTCCCCCTTTCCACCTGCCCCCTTCCACCATAACCGCATCGGGGCTGCAAATCAAACACCTTTTTTAATTTAATTGCGTTTCCTAGCTTCCTATTTAAAAACGGCGAACGGCTGGCAAAATGCCGACGCGGACCTTGAGCCGCCTTTAGCCGCAGCTGCAGACTGCAAGAAAAAAATGCAACAAATTGTCGGGCCATGGCAATTAGAAAACTGTAGGCGGCACCGTGTTAAGTGCGTTTGGGTTGTTAATGGAAAATTGAAAGTATTCCCGCAGAAGAAACGACGACGAAGACGCAGCTGAGAAAATGAAAGCCGACTCATCAGCAAATATTCGCATAGGACGTGTACTGGCACGTGGAATTTCTTGGCAAATCATTAGTAATCATTTTTGCTGTTTTCTTTTTTATTGTTGTTGTGTTATTACCACGTTTGGCTTTCTTTTTGACGTTTCCATTTTTTTATGATGAAACTCTCAATACGGCACAGAAAAATTACAGCCTATTTGGTAGGCGAGGCAGGCGGATTTGTTGCTAATGTTGTTATTGTTGTTGTTGACGTTGTTGTGGCGGCTAACCGCCGCAAGCCATTTGCAAAGGAAACGGGTTGCCATTTATAATTGCTCCGTGGACAGAAAATATATTTATTTCTTTTTCCCCCAACCTTCTTTTTACTGCTGTTGTTGTTGTTGTTGTGGTGCTGGTGTTGATTTTTGCTTGTTTTGTGTTTGACAGGAAGACTGATGGGAGTTTTAGTGTCGACTACTTTTTTTGTTTTTGGTTTCTTGTGTTTCGTTGTTGGTTTCATGTTCGCCTGTCACCGGCGGCAAAACGGTTCATTATTGTTAATTAAAAACACTTTGCTTGATTTGCCAATTATGTGTATTAACCCGTTTTTTGTCGAAATTAACAAGCGTGGAAATGAAAATGCTGAAAAGTGCGTAGGGAAAATGTTCCCCTTTTGAATATTTTGAAAATGTTTTTTTTGTTTTTACCAAAATAGTTGCAAAGCATTGTTTTTGGTTTCATGTACATTATGAGTATTGAGTGTGCATGGCATGTGGCAAGTTTTTATGAGATTAGAGTGACCAGTTGAAAAGCTGATAGCAACAAAAAATTTTATAATGTTAATTTGTATATAAAATGAGTCTTGCATTTGAAAGGGATTTGGTATGTTTAAAAGTTCATAAGAAAATAAATAGTAATGATCACAATTTTTTAAACTTTTTTAACATATCATATTAGAAAATAATTATTTAAATTAAATAACTATTTTTTAATGATTGCTTATTAACATTTAGGAAAAAAAATTTGTAATGTTAATTTTTATATAAAATGAGTCTTGCGTTTGAAAGGGATTTGATATGTTTACAAGTTCATAAATAAATGAAGAGAAATGATAATTTTTTTTTTTTAATTTTTTAATATTTCATATTAGTAAATAATTATTTTAATTAAATAACTATTTTTTAATGATTACGTTTGCTTATTAACATTTAGGAAAAAAAAATTTGTAATTTTAATTTTTATATAAAATGAGTCTTGCGTTTGAAAGGGATTTGATGTGTTTAAAAGTTCATAAATAAATGAAGAGAAATGATAATTTTTTTTTTAAATTTTTTAATATTTCATATTAGTAAATAATTATTTAAATCAAATAACTATTTTTTAATGATTTCGTTTGCTTATTAACATTTAGCAAACAAAAAATTTTATAATGTTAATTTTTATATAAAATGAGACTTGCGTTTGAAAGGGATTTGATGTGTTTACAAGTTCATAAATAAATGAAGAGAAATGATCATATTTTTCTAAACTTTTCTAACATTTCATATTAGTAAATAATTATTTAAATTAAATAAATATTCTCTAAGGATTTTGTTTGCTTCTTCACATTTAATTGCAAATCCCTTATGAAATGTTAAAAACAATTTAAAATGAAGCATGTCCAACATGGCAACCTTAATGAGATTTGTAAGCCGTTTGGCGTCTCTCACTCTTTGCAACAACAAAATAGTGAAAACTATTAACTTGAGAGTCTACCATTATTACGCGCTCAGTCTCACCCTTTCGAATCCTGTTCCTTCGCCTTGCTCCTTCTCCCCTACAACCAGCCAATGCTCGACAGCCAACAGCACATCAGACGCGCTGCGCGTCGCCAACAGTCCAAGAAAACTTTTATCTAATTAACAAAACTTCAACAAAACGTCAGTGAAATTGTCGAAAAGACGTCAGAAAGTGCGACAAGTGTTGACGTTAAAGCGCGTCACAGGAAGCGCAAAATGCACGAAGAGAGTCGAGGCGGCAACAGCGAAAGCGGCAACAGTCGAAAAAGTTGAGCGTGCCGCAGTGCGCCGCCGATGAAATGCTATTCGAAAAGCGGGGCGGGGAGGGGGGCGGGGTAGGTAATTGTTTTTATGTAAACAACACTGTTGTCAGTGCGAGCGAGCGAACGCGGTGCGCGCAACTTTTTGGCTTCTTATAAAATTATTAAAAAGTTTTTTAATAAGCGCGCGTTTGAGCGTGCGTGCATGTGTGTGTCTGTGTGTGTGTGTTTGGGTGTAAGCGTTTGTATGCGTAGAGCAGCAAAGGGTTAATGCGTTAATGAGGTATTTCGAGTCGACACCGGCAAACTTGTGCTAGGCGCTTATTCGCTTACCGTCGCTCACTCGTTCTTCAGTTAATTTTTTAATTTTTCAACTTTTCATTTCAATTTACCGTGTTTTTTGCGAAAGATGAAAGGCATCATTTTCAGACAATAAATTACATGAAGACTTCAATAGGAGCGAGTTGTGTGTACATATTTGCAGTAGAATCGAAATAGAGTGACGCAGTAGGAGTGGTGACCCGAGGATGGTGTGAATGGACGCAATCTAAAGGCTTATGGGGCCTCGTCGTTGGACTGAAGGATTAAAGAACTCTTTAGAAACTTCTCTGCATCTTCTTAGCCATCTCCCGACTAATTTACTTGGGATGGTCTAGAATTGCGGGTCTGAAGGATTAAATAACTCTTTAATACCTTCTCTGTATCTTCTTCGCCATCTCCCGACTAATTTACTTGGATTGGTTTAGAAGTGTAGGATCCGACTAATTTACTTGGGATGGTCTAGAATTGTTGGACTTCAGGAGTGGGAAGCTTTTGAGCCCCTTCTTAACATCTTCTTCATCATATCCAGAATAATTTACTTGAAATTCACTAGAACAGTTGAATTGAGGGAGTGCACAGTGATTCGACTCCATACAACCGCGGGACAAAATTAGAAGGAGTGGTCCGTTCTTAATAAAATTTGGTATGCTAGTTAATCATTTGTGCAGTTGTTCATTTTTCACGTTGATTGCATATTTTTAGGTATGAAATAAATATATTTTTTTATATACTTTTCAAATTGAATTATTTTCTGATATCGGAATATATCGGAGAATGTAATTACATTATTCGACAAAGAAAGAATGTTTCTTAAAATAAACAAAAATCCAAGGAACATACCTTTACATACTTTTTTTATATTTTCCTCTAATTTTTGCCAATTTCCAGGTTTTTAATTTTGAAAAATATTTTAAATTAAAAGTGAAGTAGTAAAGCCTCGGCTTTACAACTTTTGAGAAAACATTAAAAGCAAAAATGCCCACATAATTTCTTAATCTACGTTCAAAGTTTTAGCAACTTCTGGCTAACCATGAATTTTTAAGATTTTTCTAATCAATAGACTAAAAAACAGAAAACATGTGTTTGCATTTTTTTGTGAAAAAAGTTTCGACTCTGAGCACTTATTATTTTTTTGCACAGATTTTTTGGGGTTTTCTTTCAAATGACATCAAAATCGTTAAATTCTGAGACTATAAATTTGTTTAATTTTGTCTATGGAACGAATCACTGTCGAGTGGGAAAACTCTTCAACACCTTTCTCGCCATGCCCAGATTAATTTATTTGAGGTGCTCGGGAATTGTTAGACTGCAGGAGGCTTTAGGATACGAACCTAGTCTCTGAAATCAAGTTTAGAAATACGAACTGTCTTTTTTGAAAATCGTATGTTAAATTTAACTATTCACAATTCCAACTCCTTCTGGTATCGCTACGGATTCAAGCTCAATTAATCTAAACTTAGCCTTTGTTGTTGTTATTTATTTACTCTTTGTTATTGTTTACTTCATGTAGTACTTATCTTAGAACTAAAAAATCAAGTGTTCACTAAGATTATGTGAACTCGGAAAGTAAGCAAGAATCAATCTGACATTGAGCATCAGTTGGTATGTTATCAGTAATAATTAAATGAAATTAAATGGAATGAATTTAAATGAAATCAACCTTATAACAGTTTGATTTAATGAAGATGAATCAGTTTTTGAAAGTAAACAAATCGTTTCAGTAATTTTTCACAATCGGAGCACTTAAAAAGTTATGATATCTTTCGATCACTCAAATTAAAATAGAAAATGTTGTAGAATAAAAATTGTGCAATATGAAAAGTTCATTTTATTGTAAGTTGGATCTTGGAAAAAAATGTTACCTTAATTTGTTTAGAGAAATTATTATGAAGATAAGAAGAATAAAAAGAATATAAGAAGGCACGGAGTTTTTTTTAGCCATTTCGTACTCTTTCTTTCAGTTGTTTTTTAAGTCTTTCGGCAAGTTTGCCATTGAATCATAGAAAACTTATGTTTTTAGAAAAATTATTAAAAAAAAAATAGGCAACTATTTTAGTAACTTTGTATACTTTCTTTCTGTTGTCTTTAAAGTCTTTAGGCAAGTTTATGGAATCCTTCGAAAACTTAAAAAAAATTAAGTTAAATAAAATCAAAATTAAAAATACAATGCAATGAAAATGATAAAATTTGAAATATTTGAATGGTAAATTTAGATAATAAGTTTGATAAGTTGAATCATAGAAGTCAATGTTTTTAGAAAAATTATAAAAAAAATATACAACTATTTTAGTAACTTTTCTTTCGTTTAGTTGTTTTTAATAGTCTTTAGGCAAGTTTATGGAATCTTTCCAAAAAGTTAAATCAAAATTAAAAATTAAATGCAATAAAAATTAATAAAAATTAATAAATTATAAGATTTGAAACATAAATTTTTTCATAAATTGAATAATAGAAATCTTGTTTTAAAAAAATTTAAAAAAATAATTAGGCAACTAGAGGCCTCAGACAAGAAGAAAATACGGGAGGAGGGGCTCTCCACTTCAAAACCAGCAGCTCATCCCAGTAAAAGGCAGCCCACTGCCTCATACAGGGACGCCCTGCAAGGGGTTAGAATGGCTGTACTACCAAGGGACTATCCGGATACGGTCCTATCTACTGAACAAATGGACTCCATTCAGGGGGCCATTTTGGACAAAATCCTGGACAGTAGTTCTGTGCGTCCTCAATTTCTGGGGTCCACCTACAAGGCAGGATACCTTGTCCTGCACTGTAAGGAGGACACAACTGCCGAGTGGATGAGGTCCATCATGTTAGAAATGGTACCGTGGGAGGGTGCCTCACTGTGGGCCGTAGAGGAATCAAAGGTTCCTCACTCTAGGGTCGCAGTGGGATACTTCCCGAAATCCGCTGGTGTTGAAACCCAGAAAATCCTGAGGTACCTCCAGGTCCAAAATACAGGCCTAAACACGACGGCCTGGAGAGCCCTAAGAAGAGTTGAAAAGGGCTCTAACGCCATGCTGGTTCTTGCTATGGACCAGAAATCAGCAGCGGCTATAGAGGCAGCCAAGGGCAGAGCTAGTTTCTGCCTGGGCCAAATTAGCCTCAAACTGAAGTCCGACGACACAAGTGCCGATGAATTGGCAAAACAATTAGATGAGGTGGAGATCGTGGAAGAAGAGTCTGACTCTCTCAGTGGCTCCAAACAGTCAGAGGAAAAAGCATGAGATGCGTGCAAATAAATCTTCACCATGCTAAGGGGGCCACAGCGGAACTCAGCAGAAGATTTATCAACGGCACTACTACCATAGGCCTGATCCAGGAACCCTGGGCCAACAAAGGCCGCATACAAGGCCTAAACATCAAAAACTATCAGGTAATATATGACAATAATGCAGCTAGACCAAGGGCTGCGGTCATCATAGACACCGGTATTAATTTTTTACCTATTACAGAATTCTTAGATGGTGACACAGCGGCGATAGTCCTGGAGGTGGTGCAAAATGGGACTAAGACTGAGGTAGTTATAGCCTCAGCCTACTTCCCTGGGGATGCTGCCGAAATTCCACCACCAACAGTGAAAAATCTTGTGGACCACTGCAGAGCCCACGGAAAAAACCTTATCATAGGTTGTGATGTCAATGCCCACAACGTAGTATGGGCTAGTACGGATACAAACAGTAGAGGTGAGTGACTCCTTGACTATTTATTAACCAGTAATATGGCAATTGCAAATAAAGGTAAAACACCGACATTTGTAAATGCCATACGACAAGAGGTACTTGACTTAACTCTAATCACTAACAAAACCTCTGATCTGATTCAGAACTGGAGAGTCTCAGAAGAGGACTCAATGTCGGATCATAGGTATATTTTCTTTAATATAGAAGGGCCGACAAAGAGTGTCTCACTCTACCGTAGCCCAAAACGGACAGACTGGAAGAGATATGCAGAAAATATCTCAACAAAAATAACAAGTCACAATCACTTCATTAGGACAACAGAAGAACTAGACAGAGAAGTTACAAACATAACTGACGTACTTACAAACTCGTACCATGATTGCTGTCCACTCAAAACTAAGACCTCCACGAAGAGTGTCCCATGGTGGAACAACAATCTGGCACAACTTCGTAAATTGGCTAGGAAGGAATTCAATAAGGCCAAAAGAACTAACTTCTGGGATAACTATAGGAAAGCCCTTACAAAGTACAATAAAGAAATAAGATATTCCAAAAGAAGATCTTGGAAAAAATTCTGCGAGGATCTTGGGGACATTCCGGCAACGGCCAGAATCAAAAATACCCTGTCCAAAGGACATACTAATCCGATAGGCACACTAAGGGACGCTAATGGTACCCTAACAAACTCATTTGGAGACACTCTAGAGCTTCTTTTAAAAACTCATTTCCCAGAGTGCAAAATACGTGAAAGGGGTCAATGCACTCCCGAAATTATCTCACCTGTACAGCCTAGGCCAGGTGATACCATAGCTAACAAAATTATTAGCTTTGATAGGGTAAAATGGGCGATCAACTCATTTAAGCCCTACAAATCGCCAGGACCAGATGGCATATTTCCGGCACTCCTCTCAAGGGGCACGGATAAACTAATTCAAAAAATGGTTCTAATCTACAGAGCCAGTATTATACTTAGTTATATTCCAAAAGTCTGGAGGGAGGTAAGGGTTATATTTATACCTAAAGGGGGCAACAAACCACCTGACTCACCCAAATCCTACAGGCCCATCAGCCTCTCATCGTTTATGTTAAAAACAATGGAAAAGCTTATAGACCTCTACATAAGGGAAGAGGTACTATTACAAAGTCCACTACACAAATATCAATTTGCATACCAAAAGAACAAATCAACTATCACAGCACTGAGTTGCTTGGTGACAGATATAGAAAAAGCACTCGATGCAAAAGGCATAGCCCTATGTACATTTATGGACATAGAGGGCGCCTTCGATAATGCTAACTTCCAATCTATGGTATTAGCCCTCTCTAATAGAGGGACAAACCACAAGGTTACCAATTGGATATGCGGCATGCTAAATCAAAGGGTAATAACCGCTAACTTAGGACCCGCAGTACTAAGCATCAACGTAGTAAAAGGCTGCCCGCAAGGTGGGGTTTTATCTCCCTTATTGTGGTCTATACTGGTTGATGAATTAGTTAAATTACTAAATTCGAAAGGATATAAAACTATAGGCTTCGCGGATGACCTAGCAGTAATAACAAAGGGCACGCATGAAGGCACATTGCGCGACCTTATGCAAAAAGCTCTAAACGAAACCTGGAACTGGTGCAGTAGAGAGGGGCTATCAATTAACCCCAGTAAAACTACCATCGTTCCATTTACAAGAAAACGGAAGCTTGATCTTCCAACACTAAAAATAAATAATAATAATAACTGTACCCGTTAAGGCTGAGGTCAAATATCTAGGACTTACCCTACATCAAAAACTCACTTGGGAACCGCATTTAAATACAGTCCTTAAAAAAGCAACGAAATCGCTGTGGACCATAAGGCAATTACTGGGTAAATCTTGGGGCCTTTCACCCCGTATGACATCCTGGGCGTACACACAAATGGTAAGACCCATCATACTATATGGTGCTCTAGTATGGTGGGGCAAAACCAATCAGAGCACAACAATAAAAAGATTAAACAGAGTTCAAAGGTTTGCATGCCTTAGCATTACGGGAGCAATGAAAACAACCCCAACTGCCGGCATGGAAGCCTTACTCGATCTAACACCGCTACACATAGCCATCCAAGAGGAAGCAATCTCAAGTGCACTCACGCTATATAGGCATAACCTACTTAAACAGGGCAACCTAACGGGCCACTTGGCAATTTTAAAACAAATAGAGGACACCCTCCACAAATCCTCATATCTTGACTTCATGAAACCCCATTTCAGCCCAACAAGGAAATACATAGTTGACTTTCCGACTAGGGAACAGTGGGACAACAACCCGAAATGGTTAAAAGAGGACGCTCAAAAGTGGTACACCGATGGCTCTAAAACACCTTGTGGTGTAGGAGCTGGAGTAGTGGGCCCTGGGGTCAACTTAGCCCTTCCGATGAGCTACAATACCTCAATATTTCAAGCTGAACTCTATGCAATATATGAGGCAGTTCGAACAATTGCTAAAATGCACCCTCAAGGAACAAGGTTCACCATACTTTCGGATAGTCTGTCAGTTCTAAAAGCACTTGACAGCTACTCCTACACATCAAAAATCCTGCTTGAATGCCACAAGGAACTCAACGCCCTAGGGACCCAGAACAGGGTTGTGCTCGTCTGGATTCCTGGGCATGAGGGCCATGACGGCAACGAAAGGGCAGACACACAAGCAAAAAATGGTGCAGAAAGCCCATTCATAGGGCCGGGCCCGATGTTTGGATTCGGTAAAACCGACCTAAAACAGGACATCCACAAATGGATCCAGAGACAAAAACAAAAATACTGGAATAATATTGAGGGACTACGGCACTCGAAAAGATTCCTTAACTTTAACACACAACGAGCTAAATCTGCTATACTTCTTAGCAGAAGACAAATCAAAATCCTATGTGGCGCTCTAACCGGCCACTATTCTTGTAACTACCACCTCCACAAACTTGGCTTGGTCATCGACAAAACATGCAGATACTGCAATGAGGTCGATGAAACAATGGAACACGTTATCATAAACTGCCCAGCCCTGGCACACAGACGTGCAAAGTTTCTAGGGAAACATATTCTCGGTGATGAGGACCTGATGCAAATATCGCAGAAAGGTCTGATTCAATACCTGAGCACATAAAACACCAGATGATTCAAGGGGCACAATAAACCTACTAGGTTGCAGTGCGCAAGGGCATTGTCCCTACCCATTATCATTACATTAGGCAACTATTTTAGTAACTTTCTATTATTTCTTTTAGTTGATTTTAACATTTTCTAGGCAAGTTTTTATTTAGGCAAAATTATCCTACTCCATTTCTACTTTGGTTTTGTTACAATTTCTTTTATAAAAGTTTTAAGAACCAAAACTGCTCTTGCATTATCGAATCCAATGTCTGCAGCGAATTTACTTCAGCGCAGTTCTTGGTTCAGAAAATGCATTAAAATGCAATTAATCATGATTTGACATGATAGTTGGCAGGAAAAACTTCTGTTTTGATTTTACAGCAAGTTGTCTGCTTATCTGCCCGCCTACACGACTAATTACACTGTGTAACATTGTACGGAAAAATTATACAAACAGCAAAATAGTTGAATGGCTTAGTCGGAATTTGTTTGGATCTTTAGAATTGTTTTTGTCCAGCAATGCTGAATGTTATGAGAATCAGATAAAGAAAAAAATGTTCTCTTTTTTTGGATTTTGTTTAGGAATCTTTTTATTTGTTTGAAATTTGCAGAAAAATACATATTTTTTTTTTAATTTCCAAGGATCTGAACGCCAGTTTCACTTTGTTCCAAACGTTAAAATAAAAAACAAATAAGATTACATATAAAATTACACATAATAAAAGAAATTACACTTTTTTGAAAATTCAGTCTTACAATTTTTAAATTTTCAAGGGATCTGAAAGCCAGTTTCATAAAAAAATGTACAATAATATAAAATATATAATAAAATAATATTACACATAATAAAAGAAATCAAACTTTTTTGAAAATTCAAAGTCTTACGAAAGCAACAAAACCAAATCCACAATGACGATTTTTTTCAAGTCGGCTCCTATTTTGTGGCACAGTGTCATACGATTCTGTGGCGCGACTAAACAAAAGTGAGCCACAGCGGACGAAAAACTTTGCTACAGGTAGTGCAGAATTGAAATGACGCATTTGCATTGGCGCAAAAAGTTTTACGCATTGCTGCAGACACTTATCGTGCCAGCGGACGCACCGGAGCGCAAATTAAAATAGCCAAAAGCCAAAGCGCATTAACATATTCGCGCGCGAGTGCGACAAGTGGTCAAAGTTACGTGACTTTAACCGGCCGCACCCACGCGCCGCCCACCGCCGATGCGGTCAGCGCGCGGCGGCCGCTCGACACAGCGCCAGCGCTGGACAAACAAAATGGAAATGCCGCCACAGCCGCAGCCGCAGCAGCGGCAAGTATGCAAATGCAGCGGCAGTAGCGAAAAAAGCCGTCGCCACAATCGTCGGCAAGATGATGGATGCCTCTGTCGCTTTCATAGCCACAGCCACAGCCACAGCTGCACAGCGAGCGTGACGCTGGCAACGCTTTTGTATTTTTAATGAGCAGCAATGGCGGTCGCCGGCGCGGCTCGATTCCCCAACACGCCATCTTGTGAAAGTGAAAAATTATCATAGGAGAAAAAGATAAGCGCCGCAGGCCGCCGACCGCCACAGTCGCTCCATTTCCGTTCGCTGGCACCGTGGCCGGGCGTCCGCTTGGATAGTGAGAACGCATGTTTTGGTTTCAGCAGCGATTATGTGACGATGGCGCGCGCGCTGTGAGAGTTTTGGTTTTAACTCGGATTTCCATAATGAAACATTTTTATTGCCATTGGCACTTCATTAAACTAAACTCATGAATATTATGAATTTTCTTATATTTTTGTGGCTTTCATTGCGGCAACAGCCAACCGACAATCGCAACGGCAGCAACGCAGACACAACGGCAGCCGGCGCAGCAACACTGGAGGAAACAGCGCAAAAGGATGTGAAGAAAAAAATCCTTGCAGCACTTTTCTTGTTTACTTGTGCTCTTCCGTTTTGTCTATGCTCGAAGGGGGGGGGGGGGGGGGGGGGGGGGTGCTGCTCTGTGGTCTGGTTGCTGCGAGCGTTGTGGTGGCGTTTTTGTTGTCGCCACAATGATAAGGAACTTATCATTTATGAATCACGAAAGCGCGCAGCGACAGCGACAGAATTCTGGAGTATGCAGTTAGAGTCGATGCGGCAAGCAGTGCTGCGCAGCGAGCGGCAGAAATGCGGAAAAAGTTGGCCGGAGGTGACTTTAAAGGATTTTGCAGCGGCAACGAGGTTGACTGGCCATGTGCCAGAGCACGTGACTTAAGTGGAGAAAAGCCAGACAAGTGTGTGTCTGTGTGTGTGTGTGTGTGTACGGCACAGGCACATGAAAATGAGCGCAATCAGAAATTTAAGACTTTACATATTTTAGTTGACTTTGTTGTGTGGGAATTTATTTGCCAGTAAGTATTTATGTATGTTTTTATTGTTATTTGAGACCTTAGATATATAACAATAAATGAATAATTAATGCAATAATTAACTAAAATTATTGCGCTTAGGTGCAGGTGAGGTAATTAAGTGGGTTTTACTGTACTTGTTTTTATGTTTGATTTAGTCACAGTTACAGTAAAATCATACAATTGAATCAAATTGTGTATTAAGTGACACAAAAGGACATTTAGTGATTAACAAATTAGTCTTTAACACTAGAATGCCCAAGTTAGTCATTTTGACTACATTGAGGTCTTTTATTGTAAAAAACTTTTATTATATCGCTTTCTAAAAAAATATCTTATGTGACTTTTACTAAGTTTTAAAGCTAAATGGAATAAATAAATTAAAAATCTTGTAAACAAATTTATTACCCTAATTCAAAGTGATTCGACTCCATACAACCGCGGGACAAAATTAGAAGGAGTACTCCATTCTTCATAATATTTGGTATACTAGTTAATCATGGTCTACTGAATTGAAATCTCCATTTTGCTTTTCTTAAACTTTTGTAGTTTGGCAATGTCTGAGACTTAAATTTGCATTTTTGGTCAATTTTGGTGTGCTATAGCAACGAGTGTGTTGGGTAGATTTTTCAGATTTTACATTTAATCGGTAACGTCAACATTGATAATTGCAAAGAGTAACAGAAATTGTCTTAGGACCCTTTAGTTTTGCAATAAAAACGATAATAATAGACGTATGTTTTGCTTTTTTGCAGTTTTCTCAATTTTTCATGCTGATTGCATACTTTTAGGGATGAAAAACATAAATTTTGTCGAAAAATAGGTGTTTAGACACTTTTCAAATATAATTATTTTCTGAGATCGGAAGATATCGGATGATGTAATTACATTATCCGACAAAGAAAGAATGCTGCTTAAAATTAAAAAAATCCAGGAACATACTTTCACATACTTTTTAGATATTTTCCTCTAAGTTTTGCCAATTTTCAGATTTTTAATTTAGAAAAATATTTTGAATTAAAAGTGATGTAAAAGCTTCAGCTTTGCAAACTTTGAGAAAAAATTAAAAGCGAAAATGGCAACATAATTTCTTAATCTATATTGAAAGCTTCAGCAACTTCTTGGTAACCATATATTTTTAAATTTTTTTTTACTCAATAGACTAAAAAACAGAAAATATGTGTTTACATTTTTTTGTGAAAAAAGTTTCAACTTTGAGCCGCTCTTGCACGCACACTTATTCATTTTTGGCACAGATTGTTTGGAGTTTTATCAGTTGGAATTTTACCTTTCAAATGACATCAAAATCATTAAATTCTGAGACTATAAATGTTTTGAATTTTGTCTATGGAACGAATCACTGTGCAATTTTGCAAAATTTACCTTAAATGCCCAATGGTAGTCATTTTGACTACCTATATAAAATTTTCAGCAAATCTTACTGATAAATAGACAAATATGCATCTTCAATTCGAAATATGAAAATTTCAAATATTTGGAAACATTAAAAAAAATATCATACTAGGTTGCGACAATTCCGAAGTTTTTCAATCTAAAATTCACTCACAAAATTCATTCACAAAATCCAAATACCAAATTTCATTCCATTTTATCCCATTGATGTGTAAAGTACGCCACTATATTTAAATGAATTTTCTTTATTAACCATAAAAAAATAAAAATGAAGTACTTATTTTAATTTCATCTCATGTGCATTTATTCATATTTGCTACTCGTACTTAAATCCCAATAAAATAAAAAAAGTCAGTTAACAATTGTGTAGTCAAAATGACTACATATGGGCATTTTAGGTAGGTCAGATTGTCGGGCATTCTAGTGTTAATATTACACAATCGTTTCAAAGTGGGTGCAGTTAAAAAAAAATTAAACAAGAAATTTTTAAGCGAGAAAATGCCAAGAAATCGTTGCTGTTTTTACGACAACACTTTTATTTAGGTTAGGTAGGGTCAGTCCTATAGGTCAGTCCTCTCCTGCCACTCCCATCTGCGGCCATCGAAGCCACTATTAACAAATGGGTTGCTTCAGTGGCGCACACAGGATTTGATATTTTTATTATCAAATCTTTTGAGCTCAGTATTATTTGAAATCATATTTGTCACCTTACAATTTTTGTAAAAAGAAACATATATTTGGTGGGGAGTTTTAAAGCCCCAAAAACCTCCTAACTAGCACCATTGCACCATTGAAAAGTGGTCTTTCAAATAGAATTATTTTCTGAGATCGGAAGATATCGGAGAATATAATTACATTGTCCGACAGAGAAAGAATGTTTCTTAAAATAAAAAAATCCAGGAACATACTTTCACATACTTTTTAGATATTTTCCTCTAAGTTTTGCACATTTTCAAATTTTTAATTTAGAAAAATATTTTGAATTATAAGTGATTTTACATCACCTCAGCTTTGCAAATTTTGAGAAAACCTTAAAAACGAAAATGGCCACGTCATTTCTTAATCTATATTGACAGTTTTAGTAACTTCTTGGTAACGATGTATTTTTAAAATTTTTTTTACTCAATAGACTAAAAAACAGAAAATATATGCTTACATTTTTTTGTGAAAAAAGTTTCAACTTTCAGTCGCTTTTGCACAGACACTAATTAATTTTTTGCACAGATTTTTTTGGGTTTTCTTAGTTGGAGTTTTACCTTTCAAATGACATCAAAATCGTTAAATTCTGAGACTATAAATTTTTTGAATTTTGTCTATGGAACGAATCACTGTGCATTGGGTCGTTTCAACTTCTGAGCGAATATGGCAGCCTGAGAGGGGATACAGATGAACGAAACTTATGCTTTCCGTCATCTCAGACCAATGCGCACAGTTTCTTCTGTCTCCATGCAAGAAGGAACTGCAGGCAGTTAGTTGGTCGACCTAATGATGAGAAATTTTCTAACTAACAGGGAACTTCAAGTGGTAGTACTGGACGTATATTCTGTCTGAATGCGCCTCCTAGGAAAAAAAAAGAAAAAGTAATAATCGTGGCACAAAGAGGCACCCACTAAGTGGTCCGCTTGGCCAAATCCCAGAACAGGGTATGGTTTTTTTTTGTTAAGAATCCGGTAGGCTGGTCGATATGGGACTACCAGTTTCTATGAAGATTTTACTTCCACAGCGCTAAAACTAACCTGCAATGATGAACTGCAAAAACTGATCGAGTGTATGGGCTGCACTTGAATGCATCAGAGTACAATTTGAGGGAGCTTAAGTGAATGCAAAGAGAAACTTTTTAACATAATATTTATGAAATTTCTTTTCTCTTTATGATCTATTTATATTCTATTTATATATCAATATGGAAGCAATGTTCAAATCTAATATAGTATGGTCTGATCTATTAAATGTTTTGAATTGTTTTAGTTGTGCTAAATGTGTATTTAGTAATTATTTTGAATTAATTGATGGCAAATTAAACAACATTAAATTCAACAAAAATGCTGGTAAAACTAGAACAACAATAAATGCAATTAGGCAAACAAATGAATTTGCCATATCACAAATTAGTAGGCAACACACATAGCAACACCAACCAGCCAAAAGTTGATGTAAACAAATGCAGTTTGTTTATTCGACAGCAAATTGCGAAAATGCGTGTAAATTTTTACTTGAGGCTCACCATCATACTTTATAATTTATGTACATATAAATTTGTACAACAGCTTAACTTATGTAAATTTATATTATACATGTGTTAAACATACAACTAAAAACGAAATTGAAATCATCACACTAGTAAGTAAATTTGTTTGTTAAATGGTTGATCAAAGATGACTGCTTTACTCAAAGAGACACCTCTTAATGCGCCCATTGGTATTTGTGAAATCATTTTGTGGACTAGTCAGAGGGCACGAACAAGAATGACCAAGGAAATGAAAAGACCAACATTGGTCTGATCGAGCAATGGACCAACAGTATGAAACTTCGCCAGGCCAAATGGTTCTTAACGCCAGACGGAGGAGTGTCCAACAAATTTCTCATTTTAAAGCAATCTCACTGAATACATAACTGGTCACTGTCCACTCGGGTATCATCTCAATTAACCCTTTCGCTAAAGGTTTTTACTGGGGAAAGTTAAAATTTTAAATTTTACGTTTTAGGCTTCTATGTGGTTATATTAGCAACATTCCATAAGAAATTTTTTAATTTTTATACTCGGACCCTGTATTTTAGAGTGTTTTTCTATGAGAGCAACCACATCGTTGTGGCTGCAATAATTACTTAAACATAAAACTTTGTACGCATAACGAAAATTTGAATATTTCTTCATTTACTTGAGCCAAAATTAAAAAAAAGTATATAAATTGAAAGAAAACGTCAAATTAAAAAGTTCTCCAATTTTTTCTGCTTCTTCTTCCTTTACTATGTCAAGATTAAAAAACGTGTATACTTCTCTTCTTTAAACCTAAATATTCAGTTTATTAATTTCGTATTTTTCCTAAAACTTCAAACTATTCTAAAGACCAACAAAAAAATGTATTCTTGCAACCATAGAGGATGCAGACGTCCACAAAGTAGCATGTTGCCATATGGCAACAAAATAGCAAAAGGGTTAAATGGGAATTTCCTTTTTGAATGAATTGCAGGCAATGCAATCAAGAATCACAAACTGTCCTACATGATCCTTGGTGGTTGCTCTACACTCAGCAAAGATTTATACACTTGGGGTGGCAACTTTAGCTCTGGAGGAGATGTGGAACTTGAAACCAGAGGATTACATGGCGGCTTGCACAAAAGATCACTAATAGTCGCGGCGTTAAGTTAAGGTAAAGAAAAAATTATAATAAAGTAAGTGATATCTTTAGCTCTGCTTTAGAGAGAGAAATGGAAAAGTTACCTAAATCTCTGATATTTAAATTTGATCAATGCTTTTTTTAGAACATTTACTAATTCATACTGTTCAATCCGCTGCTGTTGTATCGTTTAGTTACAGCTTTTGAAAACCATTCGTTTTTTGTTTTTTAAGTTAGCAACATCCAAACTAGCCTAAATACCACCAAATTTCCGGGCAAACGCTTTTCAATATTTGCAACGTGGCCAAAAGTAAACACAGTTGTGGTGTGCAGCTTTTTTTGCTTTGCAAAAATGTTGTATTTTTATTCGTTTTGTTTTGGTTTATTATTTGTTTGCGGTACACAAAGGAATGCAAATAGTTGGTGCAATGCCGAAGAAGCAACCCGCATGTGGCAAGTGCGAAAATGAATGAAAATTTTAAACTGTTGCGTTTGCGTGTTTAGAGCGCAGCGAACGTGCCGACATGCAAATTGAATTTTCGAAAATTGCCTGTAAATTGTACATTGCGTGCAACAATTGTTGCCATTGTCGGCCGAGGTGCTAAAATAATAGCAATTAAATATTGCATATGCAGCATGAATGTTATTTATTTTCGTGTGTGTGTGGCGAGTTCAAATGCGTTTTAGCGCCAATAAAATAACAAATAAAGCGTGTAAAGGCGAGAAAAGTGGAAAAGTGCAAGCAATAGGCGAGCGTTCGATTCAACTGAGCAGCGCGATGGCGATAAAAACGACACATTTGTAGCATACATTTAGGCAGTAAATTATAATAATGGCCGAATGCAGCTTGGCTACAATTTTTGTTGGCGACACTGTCGCCCACTCATACAGTAATTACTTTAAATGGCTACTTAAATGTGTGAAATTACACAAAATTTTCATGTTGAATAAAAGCAATTTACTTATTAAATATGAACAACTAAGCCATGTTAAATAAGTGCGGTCGCTGCAGGCCTATTGTAATTAAAATGCACATTAATTACACTCAGACACTTGCACTCAAACACACACACACAATGGCAGCAGCAGCTTATAGCGCGCCACACAATTTTCATTTAAAATATGCGCCCATTTACATACTCGCATGCACATACATACAGTACATACATGTACATATATAATTATTTGTAGGCGAACGTGTGTGTGTTTGTGTATTTTTATTAGCATCAGCGCTTTGGTATTTAAGTGGCGCGGCGTATCCACCAGCCATGACGGCCCACATTTCTAATCGAAGTGCACTCAGGTATGCGGCGAATTGTGCAATTGCCGGAAAAAGTTATTAATTTTTTGCCGTTTTATTTACAATCTGCGCGCGCGCACACTCACACACACACACATGGTCACGTAGCGTCGCTGCGCGGTTAAATATCGAATAAATTGACAATGCTGTCGATGTTGGCGATATGTCGATGAAATGGCGCAAATAACGTTTATTGCCAATCAACGTTCGCAGTTGTTGCACTGGTGATGAAAATTCCCACAGCATTTAGCGGTTGCAAGCGGCTGTTGCGGTGAGTTGTATGGAGTTTTCATAATTTAAATTGAGTGCGTTTGAAACAGACACATTGCTAAAAGTGCCTCAAACCCAACGCTAAAATCGTTTTTAATATCATACAAATTTCTGATGCTGAGTTCAAAATTTTTAAATATTTTTCTACTGGAAGAAAGAAGATTTGAATGAAATTTGCATTTAATTAGTTTACAAGTTTAAAAAGTAAAAAAGTAATTTTTATTGTAAAATTACTCACTGATTACAAAAATAAACATAATTCGATTGCAAATTGTTTTGGGGCCGCTTGGCCAATTCAAAAGTATTCACGTTGAAAAGAATAAAATTCACGCTAAATGAAATTAAATTCGACTGTCTTTATAATTGGATGATTAATAATTGGATTATCAGCTCAGGCATTATTTTTGTGGATTTATAGATGCTTTATGAAAGAGTAGAAGAGTCATTAAATCCGAGTATGTCATTTACAATTTTTTATATTTTTTTTATCAATTTTTTTACAATTTTTTTTCTTAAGCTTAGTTATTGAAAATCTCTTCTCTAGAGCAGAAACATGTTGAATGGTTCACCGAGACTTCCCTTATTGAAGTCTAATTGTCTGAAGATGCAACCACTCGTACATTCAAAATTCACAAAATAAAATTCAATTTATGAATTATGAATTTATCATGTAAGAGTTAAACTGCCAGCTTAGGCTTTGGTACCTTTGGAAGCAAACCAACAAAGAAATGATTGCTTCAAAATGTTTGTTTTGGTTGCAGTGCGAACTTGACAACTGTCCTTCAACGGCCAAACGTAGTTCTCAAACTAATTGCAATGTAAAATAAAGCATTTTTATTTACGCTGTATTTCTTAGCTACTCACGAATCAGAAAAGTAAACGTTTTTTATAGAACAACAACAAATTGAATGACGCTTTATATTTGAGCAACAAAATTGCTGCTGCCTGCTCGCACAATGCTTCCCAGTCACATTTAACTTAGCTGGGTGAGTGGGTGACTGTGAAATCCTAAGGAAGTGTTTTAGTGGAGCTCCAGAAAACTTACACGGAAGTGCTCGAGTTCTGGTATTAAAGACGCGCCTTCGTCCCAGTGGTGTTGTAAAGTCTTTCTAAGCAGTGCCCCTGCATAATTTCTGCATTCTTATTTCACTTTTATTCACTGTAAGCGTCACTAAGCACAAAGTATTTTCTTTAAATCACTCAATTGTTTTCTGCTTTTTCCAAATTTGTATAACTGTAAAGCTGATAGGGACAGCGGAAATAAAACAAAAACAAAACAACGTCCTATTGTGAACGTGGCTGCTGATCACGATTGTCAAATCAGCGACGGCATTGCCAACATACCATACAATATCATACTTACGGATGCATAGTGTTGCCAGATAGAACTTTTCAGGTGTTAAACTAATGTTTTGCAAGTGCGCCAGATAGAACTTTCCAGGTGTTAAAATAATGTTTTGCAAGTGCGCTTGCGCAGCACTGACTTGCACGAATGTTGAATATGGCGACGATGAACAGAGCCAAAATGAAACCAAACGGCGAAGCTGAAATTCATGAGGTGTGCTGGAGCCCATTTGGAAGGAGCAGTAGATTAATGCGGACCTCACCTCCAGCACTCGGAAATGTCACTGAAGGAAGCGACAAAAGCGCCTCATAAAGCCTACATTTTTGCGATTTTTTGCGATTTTGTAAAATAATTGGATTTTCGTAAACTAGTCTAACTAAAAAAAAATGGATTTTTTTATTCTACACTGAGGTGCCAAGAGTTTTCCTAAGAATTGTAGAGTTGTCATAAGCAAGCTTTTCATAAAATCTGAAACTTTTTATATTAACAAAGCCAATGCTGCAAATTATTAATGTTGTATATAAAATTGGACTTGGCTCGCCTCTTTAACCCATTGAGATCCATATTATCCAATGTTTTCATTAGTATGAGTTTTTTTGTTAAAGTGTGATTTAATGCTAATATTCTCTAAGGAAAAGGAGGAAAGTTAAGGCAGAAAATTGTCATTATTCGTATTTGTAATTTTGTATACTGAAAAAGTTTCCCTAAGAGGCCGAATTTTAAAAAACGCTGATATGTAAAATTCCTTATTTGTACTACCGAGTATTTTTGTCAAGGTTTAAACAGATTCGAGAAAAAATTAAATTTCCGCCATATGAACTTTACCAATCCCTTTCCACCCTCTGAAGGTCTAATTATGAAAAAAGTATTTCTATGATAGTTTCGCCGTTATAAATTGAACTTCATTGCGTCTTCATAGCTGTGTCCCCTCCATGTTAAACTCCACGGAAATCAAGCAAAAAAATTGATTTGTTTTAAGTAACTTTACCGCACTCTTTCAAAGGTCGAATTTAGAAAAAGGCAGAAACACGTGTTTTGTTAATTTTTTTTTAGTACATACTTATGTATATAATTTTAAAAGAATCCGAGAAAAAAAATAGTTTTTAGCTGGTAAGAATTTGGCATTCTGGACTGGAGCTCAGTATCTTCCGAAGATTTTCCAACTCCGACAGAAATAACCAACATTTAACTTAGCTCAGAACGCGTACAGTTAGACAGCACACACACACATATATATAATCGCACTTACACACACACATGCAGATATTTTCGCTGCTCGCGCCTGCGGCCATTACAGCAACATCAAAATATGTACGGACGCGCATCAATACAAAGGTGAAATTTATTTATATCAGGATGCGGCGCGGCAGTGGTGGCCACGGCTGGAGAGAGGGGCTCAGGGTTGGGGGGCGAAGAAGAGCCAAATGCCTGCCGTTGCCATCATGCATTTTGGTCATTTGGCGAGCAGGCCGGCGGGGCCAACTGGCTGCGTGGCCGAATGGCAAACGGCATGCGCGGTCCGCTCGAGCGTTTGGCCCTGGCGGCGCGTTGTGTGGCATAGGGAATTAAAACGAAACAAAACCGAAAAACCCTAACCTAACCTAAAAGCAGAAATAACATGCAAATATTGGCCGCAAGCGATCGCTGTGTGGCTGTTGGAAATATACGTACAGCAAAAATAATACACACACATGTGCAAATACAAAGCGCCACACAACAACAACAACAACAATGGCCATACAACAAAGCCAAGAGCATTGCAAAGGGTCTGTTGTTTTTGTTGTTGTTGTTGTTATTGTTGTATATCCGAATGGCCCGCGAGAGCCTTTGAATTTGAAGTGCACATGTTGAAAACAAAACCTGAGGGTGCAAAAGTGAACAACTCCAACAACAACAACAACAACAAAAAAAATAGAAAGGCAAAAAGTGGGAAAAAGTGAAGTCAAAACAAGATAAAAAAATATAGGTAGGTATAAATTATATACCATACATAAATGCAGTGCGATAGCACACACACGCATAAATATGTATGTACGTTGACGTGCAAAGATATCAACGCATTCGTTGTCGTTTCGCTTGTCGGTTGAGCGCAAAATTGACCGCTAGGCACTGGCCGAGGCGGCGTTGAATTTTTGTGAGGTTATGTACGCAACAAGGATGCCTTTAAAATTATCACGACGACACCCGTTGGCGTCCGTTGTACAGTGGTCAAAGCTGAAAAATCCAACTTTAGCATGGCAAGGAATTAAATATGAAAAGCCAAAAGTATATCGAACAATTTCTGCACAGAAAACGAGAACAAATACGACTACTGTGCGCAAGCGTCAGCGTCCGAATTATTGGGGGAGTATGTAGCCGCTGGCGCTGCGGGCGAGCCGAAATGGCAGCAGAGCGCGCAGGCGGCGCATCAAGAGGTGGCTGCCGGCCACGGGTCTCAGGTAATGGCCAAGCAGTCGGCGCACCGGAGACGCAACACTGGAAGGCTGCAGCGGAAGGCTTTTGCTTTTGCTTCATCAGCGGCCTCAAAGGTGAAAACCTTTGGAACATCCCACACGCACACACACACACACATTATATAATATATGAAATATCAAATATATGAAAATGCGAAAGGTCGGCACCGGTGTGGCGGTGTAATCGTGAATTAAAATCGAAACAGTGGCTGGCGGCGAGGAACAGAGCAGCGCAAACATTTCGTCCGCGGGCACAAATTGCGCCCACAATAAAGTACAAACTGCTGGCGCAGCGGCGGAGCGGACGAGGATGAGGTTGCGGCATGTGTAGGCGCTGCTGGCAACTTGCGAAAAAGTAATGCGGCCGCTGTCGAAAATGTTGCCGACGGCTACAACAAATTCAGCCCATTCCACAGGGGAGCTAACGAGGTAATTTATTATTTACGTGTTGTGGTTGAGGCAGCTCAAAAGTCGCCAAACCAAATTGAAATCCACCGTTTAGGTACGCTTTCGGTTCTGGCCAAAATTCTTAAAGCCTCATCTCCAATTTATGGATCTCATTCAACATATTTGCTGGTATCAGGCGAAGTTAGCAGTGAGATTAAACGCTTTTGAGTTGTGTTATTCAAATGACCAATATGGAAACTGAAAATGCTGGCAATTCGTGAGGAATTTTTGAGGTTATGTGTTTGCAGGTCAGAGAAATTAAAAATTGCAATGCCAAACGGCAATTCCGTCTGCCATTTCGGACGCAGATATTACCAACATATATGGTATACACTTGACGGCAGACCGACGTGAACGTTTCATTGCAGATTAAAGTGTAGGAGAGGAGGGGAGCTATTGGTAGTTTTTTCCTTTTTCTTTCAGCGATTTATTAATAGATTTTCGATTTTGTTGGGACAATAAATGGCAAACAGTTTTATAGAACTGCCCAAAATTACAAGGAAAGCAGCGCTTGGACTTCTATAATTCGATGTCTCTCACATATCCTGCAACGAAAATTGAAATTTAAATTATGCAAACAGCAACAAGTGAAATCGGAGACCACATACAAATAGAGACCACAAGTTACTTGTGGACGAACCAAGCTGCCTGAGATCAGGGACCGTAACAGTTATAAGCAGGGAAAGGGTTTTGAGGACCTAAAAACCTATAAAAAAGGCAAAATAAAATAGCAAAAGGGGCACGGAAAGGCACTAAAAACTGCCAACAAGGCAGAAAAAGGCATTAAAAACTGCCTAAAAAGGCAAAAGAGGGCATTAAAAACTGCTAAAAATAAGAAAAAAATACTAGAAAATCTAAAAAAAAGGGGAAACGGTATCTTTTAATAATTTTATTTCATCTGACGTATGCAACATTCAATATTTATACCTCGTTTTTTGTAAAAGAAAAGGAACATCAAGGTTTTCTAAGATAGTTTCAAAACTAAAACTAGGATATTTTAATTGAAATGTAGGCACATATTTGAAATTCATATTTTACCTTCTCATATAAAAGCATAAAAGCCGTACTTGTATCACAAAAAAAATAAATAAAAGAAAGGATTTCAGCACCTCTCTCAGCACCACCAAACTCTACTATCAGCGAGGAAATTTTTGCGCTAACCGAACTTTTTGATTTTGGCATGTTTTTTTCTTTAAATTTTCCACTGCACAACAAAAAATAACGGCTTAGGAATGATTAAATCAATGTAAAAACATCGATAAGTTAACGAAATTGCAATGTTGCCACTTAATTTTTTTTTAGTTTCAAGTAATTTTTGCGAAACAAAAGGTGGAAAATATTAAAAACGAAAGAAAAAATAAAAAGGCCCTCGACAAATCTTGAAAAAGGCATTTTGTGGCATTTATAGGTAAAATAGGCACAAAAAAAGCATTTATGGGTGAAAAAGGCAAACTGCCTTTTTAAGGCAAAAAAAGGCAAAATAAAAGTGATATATTTCTAATCAGGAGGACCTAATTCGTGCTCATTTTCAATCAGAAATGCTCTATCTAGTAGCAAACAAAAAAGGCAATTTCCACAGAATCCTTTCCCTGGTTATAAGTTTTATTATAAAAAAAATCAATATTTAAGAGTTATTCTTTGACTCTTATTTAATGACTCAACAAATAAAAGTTATTTTTTATTTATATTTTAAAAATCCTATAATAACAATAATTTTTGATTTTTTTCTTATTAGTCAACAATTAAAAGTTTTTTCGATTTTTATTTTAGTTGTCCTATGATAACAATTATTCGTGACTTCTATTTAAAAAAGTCAGCAATAAAAATCATTCAGTGACTTTTATTTATAAAAGTCATCAATAAAAAACATTCAATGACTTTTATTTATAAAAGTCATCAATAAAAGTCATTCATTGACTTTTAATTATAAAAGTCATCAATAACAATTATTCAATGACTTTTATTATTTAAGTCATCAATAAAAATCAGCCAGTGACTTTTATTTTTTAAGTCATCAATAAAAATCATTCAATGATTTATAAAAGTCATCAACAAAAATCAGTCAGTGACTTTTATCTTTTAAGTCATCAATAAAAATCATTCAGTGACTTTTACTTTTTAAGTCGCAATAAAAAAGTCATTGAATGATTTTCATTGATGACTTTTATAAATAAAAGTCACTGAATGATTTTTATTGATGAAAAAAAAAGTCACTGAATGATTTTATTGATGACTAAAAAAATAAAGGTCACCAATAATCGAAATAAAACTGTTATTTGTGGACTAATATGAAAAAAAAATCAAAAATAATTGTTATTAAAGGATTTTTAAAATATAAATAAAAAATAATTCTTATATTTTAATTTTTCCTTAAAAATTACAAAAAAAAAGGTTTATTGCCATGTTTGATTCTCCGTGCGAAAATAAATGTATTGGTATATTTTATTTACTTGTAAATATTTCCGGTTCCTACCTGAGATGATTAATAAACACTTTGGTTAAGGTTGAAGAAGAAGCAGACAAAAACCTTTTAAAGCATTATAAATCTGCGGTACTAATCATAACTGGGCATTGCTTTTTCATGATCAACACTCAGCACCAGCCGATCGAATTTGAATTTGATAAAAGTCCTTTCGAGATTAACGTTCAATTAGTGTCGTTGATGTGCCCCTCTCTCCTACACTCGACTTTTCTGCACTTTTCCACCCGTTTTCTTCACATTCGTTGCATCTTCTGCCACTTCCATTTTCCCGCTTCAGTTTTAGTTTCATATCCTGCCAATGCCTGCAGGATGCTTCACATACAAGCATACTGGTTGTTGGTGGTAACCATACACACACACACACACACACACATACGCAGCCATACGCAAACGGTAAGACCATGTGCGCAGGATGTTGACGCATGGATGGATGGATGGCTGACTGTTTGGTTAGTGGGCGCGCTGTCGTTGGCGGTGGCCACTTTTCTTATGCCTCATTGTGTGCTGTGTGTCCTTGTCTACATTTTCCAATTTACGTTATAAGCGCGCACGCGAACCTGGCACGTAGGCGTGAGTAGTGATAGCGCGGCACAGACGGACGGGGAGGTGAGCGCAGCGGCCGGCGCTCCTTTCAATTGCCGCCGGTCATATAAAGGCGAATGAAAAACCACGCTTGAATTATTTTCCTCTTTGGCATTTTTCTTTGCTCGCAAACAAACAAACATGCAGAACACGCACACACACACGCACATACATACGCGCATGAACGCCTATATGCCAACGCCGCCATCAGCTCCGCCAATATTTCGCGCACTGTGCCAGCGCGTCGTCGGAACCTGTCCAAGTGTGTCGCCAATGTCGTTGTTGTTGTTGTCGTCATCGTCGACAACATCTCGTCAGCGGCTTCGTCATCGTCAGCATTGTAGTCGCCAGCAGTCATCACCAGCGCTACGTCACCGCTGCGGCTCCGTTCGTCCGTGGCGCACCATCGCTGCTCCTGCGATAACGCGCGGCCCCGTCGTCACCGCCGCCCCCCCTCCCCCTTCCCACTTTGCTCCTCACGCCGCATCAATCTTGACAGGCTCGTTGGTGCGTTCTCGCTGACTCGCCCGCTCGTTCGCCCTGCCGGAAGCACTTGAGCGTATCTCGCCGGCGGCAATTTTCTGCTTCACCATCTACAATTCCGTTCGGCTCAGTGGAGCTCGGTTCAGCCACTGCTCAGCCCGGCTCTGCTCGGTTCAGTGCAGTTCGGATGAGTTTCATTTGGTTTGGTATGGTTCGCTTTCGTAGCGTCGCGTTCCCTTCCCATCTTTGGCTGTGCCTACATTGCGCTGTGTTGTTACTGTTTTCGAATGCCTTTGGTGCTTTAAGTGTAGTTGTTGTTGTTGCTGCTGTCGTTGCCAGCTTCATTGTTGTCTCCATCGTCAACGCCATCGCCATCGCCATCACCATCGCCAACATCATCGTCGTCATCATTAACAGTGTCGTTGTGGCTTTTGGCATTTTATTCCAATTTGTTGCTGTGCTCTTGTTGTTCTTCTTGTTGTTGCCGTTATTATGGTTTCTCATGTAGTTGTTGTTGTTGTTGTTGAAGTTCTTTTGCGGCCATATAGCGCAGGGAAGTGCCTTTTATTATTATTCCCGTAGTAAGGAAGTGAGTGAACTGTATGTGGTCTAGTTTACCTGTACTAAGGTGCGCCCAACGCCCGACATGCCACACACAGTGGTGGCAATATAAAAAATAATGGATGTTTCTCCAACCAAGCAAGGACTATTTGTGAATCCGACCAGAAGAAGGTGTCTTCGGGATTTAATTCGAGATTTTCGGTAATGTATTTAGAGAGTTGGGATAGTAGAACGGCGCCACACAGTTCTAAGCGCAGAAGGCTAACTGTCTGCAAAGGTGCAACTTTCCCCTTCGCTATGAGCAAATGAGATGAGATATTGCCATCGCTATCAGTGGTGCGCAGATATAAGGTTGCGCAGTATGCCTTCTCTGAGGCGTCACAGAATCCATGGAGTTGGATTTTCTTTAGGGGTGAGAAATTCCTATCGGGGAATTTCGATCTCATTGATAGACGACAAATTTTTGATAAATTGGTTCCATTTTATGAGGGAACCGGGCTTTACACATTCATCCCAGTCTGTGCCTTCCAACCAGAGCTCTTGAAGGAGTAATTTGGCTTGAATTATTATGGGTGAGAGCCATCCCAATATTACGCAATTTAAATTAGTTTGTTATTTTAAAAAATTTTAAATTCGAAAGAAAAGGATCATAAAAGTGCAACAAACTGCAACTATCAATGTTGTCATGTTGTGACTTCTTAAGAAATCATCACCTAAAGTCTGTAATAGGTTAGCTGTTAATCAGCGATTAAATTTAAGACCCTTTAGAGGTGTAGTCATCAGCAATGGAGTTGTGGTTCTATCCACTTGGTGGGTTTAAGAGAGGGGTTTGTGTAGTACAGACCACACTTCGGTCTAACAATCGCTTCTTCTGAATATGGTTTCGAATTCTTGATAAAGTCTCAAAGATCTGAAAGTTTAACTTGCGCTGCATTCGTTAGAAGTGTTGACAGTGTGCTTTCACTTGAAGGTTTAGCTGAAACAAAGTGAAATCCTTTATCTCTGAGAAGGAGAAATCCAACCCAATCTAAACAAAAATCCCATTTTTAAGTTAACTAATTCAATTTCTGGATGAAGCCTTCTAGATTCGCTGAACTTTTTGCCATGGTTCATTTAACACTGCGCTGCTCAAGTTTGTTAAGAACTTTGTACCCTGAATCAGAGGTCGAGGCATCTTTCATGGGAGATTCTCTTCGTTTCTGCTTTAATATTCAAACTTCTTCGTCCTTTCATAAAGTTCATCGAATCTCATCTAAAGATCATCTAATTGTCATTCTCATGTATGTCTTTCTCATATAATTTCCCTGTATGCTATAAAAACCTCGATTCTATAAATGAGAGAGCCGCATAATGGCAGAAAGTGTTGTATTCCTCTAACTTCTTTCCATCTCCGCATTTATTGCAGACATTCTCGAGAGAGATGAGATGCTAAGATCGAAAGACACAAAGTTCAATCTGTCCAAACATCGATTCAAAACACCGTGCAACAATACTTCTGACTACACAAAAAGATTATATAAACATGAAACTAGAAATCATTCATAGTATCTTGACATACTCAGTTTTTCATTTTCTGATCCGATGTCCTTTTAAAAAAAGGACCTTAAAATTTCTTCATATTTCGCATCGGTGAACTATGAGGAGGACCAGATAGTGGCAGGAACTGTCGTATTCCGGTACCTTCTTGCCATCTCCGCATTTATTGCCGACATTGTCGAGAGAGATGTGATCCTAAGATCCAACGACACAAAGTTCAGTCCCATCCGTCCAAACCAAAAGACGGTACGATAAAGGCATGAAACTAAAAATCATTCATAGTAACTGGACATACTCAGTTTTTCATTTTTTGATCCGATGTCCTTTTAAAAGGACTTTAAAATTTGAGGAGGACCAGATAGTGTAGGAACTGTTGTATTCCGCTACCTTCTTTCCATCTTCGCATTTATTGTAGACATTGTCGAGAGAGATAAGATCCTAAGATCCAACGACACGAAGTTCCGTCCAATCCTCGATTTAAACACCGTGCAACAATACTTCTGACTACACAAAAAGATAATATAGGCATGAAACTATAAATCATGTATAGTAACCTGGCATACTCAGTTTTTCACTTTCTGATCCGATGTCCTTTTAAAAGGACCCTAAAATGTCTTCATATATCGAATCGGTGAAATATGAGAAGGACCAGGTAATGGCAGGAACTGTTGTATTCCGGTACCTTCTTGCCATCTCCGCACTTATTGCAGACATCGTCGAGAGAGATGCGATGCTAAGATCAAATGACACGAAGTTCCGTCCAATTCTCGATTCAAACACCGTGCAACAGTACTTTTGACCCAACCAAAAGATGATATAGGCATGAAACTAGAAATCATTCATAGTAACCTGGCATACTCAGTTTTTCATTACCTGATCCGATGTCCTTTTAAAAGGACCCTAAAATGTCTTCATATTTCGAATCGGTGAAGTATAAGGAGGACCAGATAATTTTTTTTTTTTGGAAGGAACTGTTCTTTTCCGCTAACTTCTCTCCATCTCTGTTCTTATTGGAGACATCGTCGAGAGAGATGCGATGCTAAGATCGAAAGAAATCCAATCCATCCACCCGTCGAACTCAGAGACGACTCAGAGACTTTTCTTGTTGCAGAACGGAAAAGTCACTGTTATGTTGTACAGATTTGTGATCTCTATAATGTTTCAATATTCTTGAAAACAAATTTTCAAGATATTACGTATAGGTTTGTTGTTCAGAGCACTAAATAAATGTGCCTTAATGAGTCAGTTTTAGGAAACTCACTTACTTACTTTCACTCAGATAAAGTTGGAAAGTAAAATTTCAATTGAAATTGTTGAAAACTGTTCTCAGAAATATACAAATATTTTAAAATTATTTTTTATGAAAAGCAAATTTTTGTATCCACCACTGTTCGCAAGCCGAGCCTACATACACACATGCAACAAACCGAAAAACACCCTGTTTCATTTTAACTTACGATCTACTGTGAGCCTTTCACCTCGAGGCCATTGCAAAGAATGGCAACTGAGTAACGGCGGCTATAAAAACAACAACAACAACAACAACGATGACAATCCGAGCAAAAATACCGAAATACGCCAAAATAAAACAGTCATGTCAACAACAATAATAACCAGCGCTCAGCGGTGCAGTGCAGAAGAAGAGAAAGAGAGAGAGCGAGAGAGGCAGAGGGGTGAAAAAGCGCTGCTTTAAAGTTAGTTTACAACTCAAACAAATGCAATTCGTGCAATTTCCAACGCAGCACGTTAATACGAGCCCTGCGGCGCCAGAAACCCAAGCAAAATTAGTTGCACGACACATACACACACACACACACATACGCTCACATATCAGACATAACGTGGAGATGCATGCGAGTCCTTGCATATGAACTTATGCACATGCATAAGGATACATAATAACTGCGCTTCCTTCTTCCTGCACTGCACTGTCAGCTACACCAACACACACACACACGCACACAGCCATTTGCACTCAGCCGGATAGACCGAGCGACAGTCGGACAAATATATGAGCGCACACACCGCCATGCGACTTCATATCATTTCACACAATGGCAAGCAGCACACCACACATACACACACACACATACACACTCAACACTCAACGACGACGGCCATAGCGTGCGGCATCTATGCGGCGACAGGTGCACGACAACGAACAGCCAACGGAAGACGGAAAAGCCGCGCGCGACGCAGCACTGCACTTGTCCGCATGCGGATCTTAGAGAATAATAACGATGTTGCATGCAGTGCAGCGTTGCGGTTGCGGCGCATCGTCATTGTCGTCGCGGACGTCGTCGCTGCCAGCCACGAAGTCGGCGCTGACGTCGTCATTGTTGATGTGTTGCCAACCTCAACACCACAGGCGGACGGCTTGTCGGGGGAAATGAGTGCGGCACGTCGCCAAGATTGCCATTGCCAGCGTTTAGCAGGCGAGCGCGCAATGCGGCAACCACGCCAACAGCGGCAAGGACGAAAAAGGATTCGTCAAGTTTGCCGGAGCTGCTTAAAATTTCCGTTTATCATCTACGAGCCGAAGTTAATAGTTTGCCTATATTTAATGTAATTAACAGCCATCGCTCTGAGACCACAGCTGGGACAGTTGTAAAGCCAAAGCAGATCACGCTTCAGCGAATTCAGAGCGCAGCTTTTTGGCTCAGCGTTTTAGAATAAATCTTGCAAGTTTGTTGTATTATTAGTTGCCTTAAAGAAGTTTAAACTTTGGAAAATACTTAAGTTAAAATTGTTGCGCAGTGTGTAACTTGAAATCGAGAGCTTAAATCCATTTTCGGCAATATTTCTCTGTAGAAACGCTCGCCAAGATTCAGCTTCCAACTTTCCAACTTCCAACTTTCTGATTTGCGGTCAAAATATCATTAGTGGAATATCACATATTTTGAATTTAAAAATATATTCAAATTTTTTTGTTATATGCTCTTCTAATTTTGGTTTCGATTCATGTGAAATGTAAAACAAAATCAAGGCCAACAAACTTTTTTTTATAAGTTTAACAAAGTTTATGTAGAATGATCAGAATTTCAGGTCAGAAATCATTATTGTTTCGAACTAACAGTTTGTCAAAGCAAATACATACAAACAAAATCATAAAAGTCATTTTCATTAATTCATGCAAAAGTTATGATTCTTCCAGAAAACAGAATTATAAAGTCAGGTCTTGTTGAGTCAATCAAGAATATGTAGTATATGCATTAAGATATTTAATGAATCCAGTACTACGATTGATGAAGATGACTTTTATATTGCGACTTAAAAAATAAAAGTCACTGAATGATTTTTATGTATGACTTTTATAATAAAAGTCACTGACTGATTTTTATTGATGACTTTTATAAACAAAAGTCACCGAAAGATTTTTATTGATGACTTTTATAATAAAAGTCACTGAATGATTTTTATTGATGACTTAAAAAATAAAAGTCACTGAATGATTTTATTGATGACTTAAAAAATAAAAGTCACTGAATGATTTTTATTGAGGGTTTTTATAAATAAAAGTGAATGATTTTTATTGATGACTTAAAAAATAAAAGTCACTGAATGATTTTTATGGATGACTTTTATAAATAAAAGTTACTGTATAATTTTATTGATGACTTAAAAAATAAAAGTCACTGAATGATTTTTATTGATGACTTTTATAAACAAAAGTCACTGACTGATTTTTATTGAGGATTTTTATAAATAAAAGTGACCGAATGATTTTTATGGACGACTTTTATGAATAAAAGTTACTTAATGATTTTTGTTGATGACTTTCATAAGTCACAGACTGATTTTTATTGATTGATGACTTAAAAATAAAAGTCACTTACTGATTTTTATTGATGACTTTTATAAGTAAAAGTCACTGACTGATTTTTATGGATGACTTTTACAAATAAAATAAAATCAAATCAAATAAAACAAAATAAAATAAAATAAAATAAAATAAATAAAATAAAATAAATAAAATAAAATAAAATAAAATAAAATAAAATAAAATAAAATAAATAAAATAAAATAAATAAAATAAAATAAAGTAAAAAAAATTAATATAAATAAAAGTCACTGACTGATTTTTGTTGATTAGTTACAAATAAAAGTCGCTGACTGAGTTTTATTTGGCTTTTGATTTTATTGATGATGATAAATAAAAATCACTGACTGATTTTTATTGATGCCTTTTTTAAATAAAAGTCACCAATAATTGTTATCATAGGACTATTAAAATAAAAATCGTAAAAACTGTTATTTGTGAACTAATAAGAAAAAAATAAAAAATAATTGTTATTATCGGATTTTTTAAATATAAATAAAAAAATTGCTGTTACTTCTTGAGTCATTAAATAAAGGAAAATAATAACTCTTAAACATTGATTTTTATAATGAAACTTATAACTGTTACGGTCTTTGGTTCAAAACTATTTTTTAAACATTTTTCAAATCATAACTGCTTTTGTACATCATACTAGAAATACTAGAAACTAGACATACTAGAAAGTTAATAAATCATTGAAGTCAATGAAAAAATTATAGAAAAACAATTTTCTCACTCAAAGTGAATACCTCGAAGAATACCCAGTAGCATTCCTAGGACTATGCTTGACTGCAACTCATAAGTGAGAAGAAATCAGAATTTTGAACACATTCCGCTCTCCAGATGAGTGCAAATTTTCTCTAATTTGCACGCAGAGCTCATTGGCCGTCGAAACTTTTCCATTCAGCGACATTCGTTATGAATTTCGCATGCGGCAGCGGCATCATTGCTGCAATAGCCGCGAGTGTATTTACGACTCCAAAGGCAAAAACCAAAGACAGGCCACAGAAAAGTGGGGCTGCCGCTGCCTACAAGCGTCAGCCGGACACAAGCTGCTTTCTTTGTGTGTGTGTGTGTGTGTAGGATTTTTGCTTTATATAAAATTCGTGTACGTTTTGTTTTTGCGTTATTTTGACATTTGGCCGTCTGTGGCGAACAGTGCTCCACAATGCTGTACATAATAATGAGGAAATTTATTTTATTTAGCTGGCGGCAATGACATCGCACGGCTGAGTGTACGAACCCCTACGGCAACAACAGAACCATTTGTTGACTGGTCCTGTTCATATTTCTGGCTGGGTATTGGTTTCGTTCTACCCATCGTTCGCTCATTGTTTTTGGCCTGTGCAGCATGTTGGATACATATATGTGTGTGTGTGTGTGTAAAATATATATACATATATATATTTTTTTAATTTATGTGGTTTGTGGCTAATACAAAGCCTGGATGGACGATTTGTCAGAAGAAAGGAAGTTTCAACCAGTGCATGGGTAGACATGGTGGAGTTTCAAACGATCGCACATGAACATAGATCACTTTATCTAGTAAGACTGATCACCAGGGAAAGGATTTTGTGGAAATTGCCTTTTTTATTTGCTGCTAGATAGAGCATTTCTGATTGAAAATGAGCACGAATTAGGTCCTCCTGATTAGAAATATATCACTTTTATTTTGCCTTTTTTTGCCTTAAAAAGGCAGTTTGCCTTTTTCACCCATAAATGCCTTTTTACTGCCTATTTTACCTATAAATGCCACAAAATGCCTTTTTCAAGATTTGTCGACGGCCTTTTTATTTTTCTTTCGTTTTTAATATTTTCCACGTTTTGTTTCGCAAAAATTACTTAAAACTAGTGTCCGACCGAAACCACTTTTTTGGGCCGAAACCGAAACCGAAACCGAATATTCGGTTTTTTTTTAATATTCGGCCGAAACCGAAACCGAAACCGAAACTTTCTAATTGAAATAAAAATCACCATATCAAGCACTTTTTTCAACAAACGAATTTTACATTAAGTAAATAAAGAACAAACAAACAAACATAGCATAAATAAATAAATACTTATTAAAAAAAACCAATTTATTCATTTTTTAAAAACGTAAACATGAAAAAATCACCCTTTCGTACCTTACTCGCTAATATTCAAAATTAAATAATTTAATATTATATGCTAAAAAAAAGTAGTTTATTTACATTGGTGGCATCTAAATTATTCCTCCTTTCACTATATATCTGCTACACAATAAAATGTAAAAAATATACCAGAAAGTTTCGGTTTCGGCTATTCGGCCAGTTTTTGGCCGAAACTGAAACCGAAACCGAAACCACTTATTTGGGCCGAAACCGAAACCGAAACCGAATATTCGGTCGGACACTACTTAAAACTAAAAAAAAATTAAGTGGCAACATTGCAATTTCGTTAACTTATCGATGTTTTTACATTGATTTGATCATTCCTAAGCCGTTATTTTTTGTTGTGCAGTGAAAAATTTAAAGAAAAAAACATGCCAAAATCAAAAAGTTCGGTTAGAGCAAAAATTTCCTCGCTGATAGTAGAGTTTGGTGGTGCTGAGAGAGGTGCTGAAATCCTTTCTTTTATTTATTTTTGTGTGATACAAGTACGGCTTTTATGCTTTTATATGAGAAGTTAAAATATGAATTTAAAATATGTGCCTACATTTCAATTAAAATATCTTAGTTTTAGTTTTTACCTATCTTTGAAAACCTTGATGTTCTTTTTCTTTTACAAAAAACGAGGTATAAATATTGTATGTTGCGTACGTCAGATGAAATAAAATTATTAAAAAAATGCATACCGTTCCCCCTTTTTTGTAGATTTTCTAGTATTTTTTTCTTATTTTTAAATGCCTGTTTTTGCCTTTTTAACAGTTTCTAATGCCCTATTTTGCCTTTTTAGGCAGTTTTTAGTGCCTTTTTTTTGCGTTTTTGGCAGTTTTTAGTGCCTTTCCGTGCCTTTTTTGTTATTTTATTTTGCCTTTTTTATAGGTTTTTAGGTCCTCAAAATCTTTTCCCTGTTGATCACCATTTTGAACATTTCTAATAACAGCCTTACTTACTTTTAAAGTTTTGAATTCACATATGTACCAAAAAACTTTTGATAAACGAAAAGTTCAAAACAAGAACAGACCACTGAAAAAAAGATTCCAGTATTTTCTTAAGCGCTAATTTGAATCCATGACCCTGTCGCTTGTTGGCCAAAGCAATAAAGCGTCGGCGGCTAGTCGAGACACAGAATTCGCAGTTAGCCACACATTCGGCTTGGACCGAACATGTCCAGGGCAGCTGCTCAACAGCAACAACAAATTGGCTGCAGTCAATACGCATTGGCCGAAGACATCGCGTCGATTAAACAGACAAATCGAAATCATATAAAAATCGCTGCTGGCTGGATGCTGAATGCAGCGAGGCGGTTGGCATGGACGCCGTCATGTGCTAATGCCATCACCATTACCGGCGGCCGGCCGTGGCGTACGCTACGAGCGGCGGCGTCTCGGCCATTGTGCGCGTATTTGCATAAGTGCGGCCACTTGTGGGCCGGCAGAGGCGCAGCAGGCCCGAAACAGAAGCCCGGCTAGCAATGACCGAGTGTGTGTGTGTGTGTGTGAGTGTGCAACGGCAACGAGCCCAACAATCGCAACAGCAACACCGACAACAAGCACAGCGAAACGTGGCGCATTTAAATTACCCAATGCCGGCGGCCAAGTGCGGGCTTTAGCATGCGCTAAGTATGCATTTTAGTCCAAAAAAGTTAAACTGTGGCGCTGCTTGACGTTGCAGTTTTATTGTTGTTGTTGTTGTTCTTCTTCTTCTCGTTGCTGTTGTTTGTAGGTGTTTTGCTTTTGCTGCAGTTGAGCTGAGTTTGGTTTGGTTTGGTTTGGTTTCTTATCGCTTGCTGGCTGCTTGCGCGCTCGCCGCCTTTGGCCATCTGGCCTGGCTTGCAACAATTGCTTTTGCCGCGTGGCGTTGGTGCATCGTTGTTGTTGTTTGCTGCTGCTGCTGTTACAGACATATTTTATGAAATATTTGCAACCAACACCGCTTATTATTTGCGTTATTTATTTGTTGCACTTTCAAGCTGATTTTTCGCATTCGCCCAAATGATTTATTGACTTCGTTCGCATGTTGGCGCATGCGGGTGGTGGCGACGCTGGTTCGGCACCACTGGCGGCTTTTCATACTCCACGGAGCGCTGTCCGAAGGCGGAAGACTATTAGGATTATAAATGAGGTTCGAGGTCAGGTTGGGCGAACAAACGAATTGAGATGTTATTTTCACTGATCGTTGCGTTGCTCTGAC
Source organism: Melieria picta (assembly GCA_964056695.1). Taxonomy (NCBI): domain Eukaryota; kingdom Metazoa; phylum Arthropoda; class Insecta; order Diptera; family Ulidiidae; genus Melieria; species Melieria picta. The sequence goes on from OZ057400.1 coordinate 14,991,404, forward strand.
AATATTTTCATTTGGTAAGAGTATGCACGTCGAATTTGGCACGATTTGAAGAAAGCATTGATGGGTGCGTGTCTGTGTGTGTGTGGGGGGAAGACAAAGGCGTGGGCAATGTCATTTGTTAACTTTAAACTTTAGCTAAAACTTTAAACTGTTCAAATGCTTTAGAGTTGAAACATGTGTGGAAATTAAAAAAAATTCTTTATTTAAAACTTTTTTTTGTCAGCCCACTGTTGATGTTTTCCCGCACTTATTATTTACTTAACTGGCCGTAACAACGTGTTATCGAGTTACGCCTTGCTGCAAAATCTGTTTCCGGACATCTTTCTTTTGCGCACAACTTTTCCAATTGGTTGCACCAAGAAATTACAGAGCCAAGTATGAATCAGATCAGTGGCGCACACAAGAGAGATTTTGAGAGTTCAGACCTCCCAAACATCTGTTTGTAAACATGGTTTCCAGCGGCGGATTCAGACAAATATTTCGGTTGGGGGGTTTCAAAAAGTAATTCTTTAATATCTATAAAATGCCTTTTAATTTGTATGTATTTTTAAAGTCGATCCTAATATTTCGGGGGGGTTTCAACCCTCAACCTCTCCCCTCTGAATCCGCCACTGATGGTTTCAACTGGTATTGGACACAAAAGTTGTGTACGGAACCTCCTCCAAATTAATTCTTGTGTGCGCCATTGTGTGATTCTTCCAATGAAGACATGACCTCCATCTTCGTAGACGATCTCTGACCTCGGTTTCAGGTAGCAGCCATAATTTTGCAAGTCTGTATATAAATTTCACTCTAGTTACTAACATATTCAGTACATTTGAATTTATGATGTTTGGAACAATTCATGATAGAAATCAGTTTCTCGTGAATCGCTGAATCCAATCAGCGACGCATGCAAGAGGGGTTTTGGTAGGTCAGACCACCCAAATACGGTTTCAACTGATATTGGGCTCAAAAGTTGTGTACGGAACCTCCTCTAAATAAATTCTTGTGTGCGCCATTCAACCAGATTCTTCCAATGGAGATAAGAGCTCCATCTTCGTCGTCAATCTCTAATCTCGGTTTCTGGTAGCAGCCAAAAATTCATATTTAATTTAATCAAACTGATGTACTACAAAAGACTCAGTCTTACTTGTACAAATACTATTAAATAAATAAATAAATAAATAAATAAAATGGGTTAGCCATAATTTTGCAACTCTGTACATAAATTTCATTCCATTTACTAACAACTTCAGAATATTTGAATTTATGATCTTTGGAACATTTGGTGACAGAAATCAGTGTCTCCTTCAAACAAGTATTTTATTAGGAAACGTTTTTCGAGTAGTTCCGGGCTTAATTCTTTATAACATAGAAATCGTTTATAACTAAGTTAAAAAGTTTTCTTGAAAGAAAACATTAGGTAACTGAGCCATTCTCAGTCAAGTTTGTTAATAAATGTTTAGTAATAACGACATCTGTAAAAGTAAAGATATAAGGTCCCAGTTGAATCGTCCAGTTTAATATTGTAATTTTTTTGATAATGTTATTGAAGTTATTCAAATGGTCTTAATTTAAAAAGTTTGATAAAAAGAGCTTGCATAGGTTAATATTTTCTATTAAATTTATTGAGAAATTGCAAGAATCATTTCTATTGAATTTTTTTTGAGAAATTGCAAGAATCATTTCTATTAAATTTATTGGGAAATTGCAAGAATCATGCTTAAAGACTGCTTTGGTGCGCCTCATACAAACAAGATGAGCAAACTGAAGTATGCCGCAAATAGACGTAAACGTAATTAAAACTAATTTTTCCGATCTTTACTGCTCTCCGCTATATAAAGACTTTGTTCAATCTGATAATTGTGTGGATTCGAAAAAATTGTCAAAAGTCTTCAATAGTGTTAAGTCATTGCTATCGTTGTGTTTTTGTCCAGAGGCCTAAGAAACGAAAGTTGTGCATAACTCTAAGGGTTCTTCTTAGTTTAGCTGAGAAACCAAGAAGTGGCACTAATTGTTTAATCTTCCATACTAAGTATAACTAATCAATAAAATGGTGATGGCGTTATAGCTCTTTGAGTATGATGAACTTATGTCTCCATGGCAGTGATGCGAAATCATTTCGCTGAGGAGCCTAAGAAAGTGAGAAAAGGGAAATTTATGAACCTATTTGATATTCAGTCACTCAGTTTTTAATATGAGCTTCTTAATTCTGGAGTGCATTGGATAGTAATCCATATAATAGATTGTTTTCACTGAAAGAACTTGAAATTGATTTCGATGAGTTGAAAAATGTTTTGCTACTATGAATCAAATGCTTACGACAAAAAAGTCCTTTTGACCAACACATAGGTGCCTCCTTGGACCACTGCTTTACCAAATACTAGTGTCCGATCGAAGGTGGACTGTTGGCCGAAGCCGAAGCAGAATATTCGGCATAAATAAAAGCCGAAGCCGAATACTACTAAATCGAATCTAGCCGTTTTTCTCTATTCATTTCTTTTTTCCACTTAAGAATTAATAAAATAGTATATATAATATATATATTTTAGTAAAAAAAAACGAAAAACAGTCTTAGAGTTCCGTTTCTAATTAAAAATCTAAAAATTCAATTGACATAAATAGCTGAATAGAGATCGAAATCTTGAGTCCGAAATATTGATAAAACCCGATATTTGATAAAATTCTTCGAAACAGACAAAATTTACTTGCATTACAGGACGAAAACATTCGGCTAAAGTATTCGGCTATTTTGTCCAAATCCGAAGCCTGAATGTTTAAGAATTTAATTTAATTAAAGTTTATTATTAATTAATTTAATTTAAGTTTTAAGAATGTTTAAAATTGGCCGAATAGGCCGAATACCGAAGACGAATACTCGGTCGGACACTACCAAATACTTAGTGAAATTTGTAGTATTGCTGTGAATCCAATGAAATCAATGTGTGGCCATGCCTTCTCCTAAGCATTTACATACAAACTTCACAGCATACTTCGGGCTTAAAATGAAAATTTATATAAAGAATCCAACAACAACACTGTCAATTGAAATTGCAGTGTGCGCTAAGTGTGCCATCAACAAGAAAACTCGTTCTTACTGCTATTTGACATGCAATGTATGTGAACAGAGTTGCCAATCTGTTAAAATTAAATACCAGTAAATCTTGAAAATTGACGTTAAGACACTGAGAGCAGTGGCGCACGCAGGATTTTGTTTCGGGGGAGTTTTGTGTAACTTTTTTGGGAACTTTGAAATAGAATAAAATTTAGATGTATGAATCTACAGACTGAGATCCAAAACATGTATGTTTTTCATATCTGACATATTTTGGTCCTGAATGTTCAAAATAGAAAATTTAGTTAAAAGGAGAAAATTTTTCTCTTTCAGTTGATACCCATATCTTCATCATTGCATAACCGCAAAAATTTTAAAAAAATCTTTGAAATGTGTATGTCCTTAAAATTTTAAAGTCCCTTAAAAAGGACTTTGGGTCAGAAAATGAAAAACTGACTATGCCAGGTTACTATAAATGACCTCTAGTTTCACGTCTATATCAACATTAGGATGGGTCTCGGCAAAAAAAAAATTGTTTTTTTTGCCAATGTAAAGTTGGTGTTTTCACTCAGTGCATCATAACTTTGTCATGTTTCTTTCGATTCTATTGATGTTAGGCTTAATATTTGCACAAATAATATATCTTTCATATTAGATTTTAAAACCAAAGGAGAAAATTTATTTTATCTATAAAAAAAACCTTCGAAAATTTATGATTTTTGAAAATGGTCAAAAAATTCACTTTTTTACAACTTTCACCGTCACTAATTTCTCCAAATCTGGACAATCTGTATATCTCTGGAAAGGCTAAGGTATTATCTTCTGACCAACGGACAGCTTGTGTTAGTCGGATGATTCGTTTACGAGATATGTGCTCATAACTGAAAAAACAGGGAAAAACTGGTTTTCGAAGATTTTTCGAAAACGCTTCTTAAAAAAATGTTTTGATCTCGGTTATAAATTAAATTTCTGTACTAACTTAAAGATATTTCGGGGGGTTTAAACCCCAAAAACCCTCCCCTGTGTGCGCCACTGACTCAGAGGTTGACTGACTAAATGGTCTTCCATTATTTAACTAAACAATAAGTTCGTGATGGCGTTATAGAGCTTTAAGTATGGGTGATTCCTCCATAAAATGGATGATCAAAAATCAAAACAATAATCATATAACAAAAACAAATTGTGTGATCTCCATAAGTGACTAAAATTTTGTAAATCTCCCGTCCCGTCTAACTATGTCTCGTAATTAATTTCATCCTTCAGAAATCCTCCAGATGGCATCACAACTGCACAACAGCCCCGTCCGCTGTGGCATGTGGCATCGCCCCAGCAGCTGCTGCACAGATCAGCTTCGAAGCACACATCGTTCGTCTGTGTGTTTTATGCACCAATTTGTCTCCGCTGGCGTGCGTTATTAGCGCAATTAGTCGGCTGTGGCGCTACCGCTTTTCCACAAATGCTAATTGACTTAGCAGCTACTTCGGCTGCGTGTTCACTGCTCGATACGAGCTGCATACAGGGTGCGGCAGTTTACATGTTGCCTGCTGTCTGCCACGCTTTTCCTGTTGTTGGTATTTTCTTTATTTTACCAACGCAAACCAGTTGCCACATTGCATAGAAAACGCACAATAATTGCCGCATGCCACACACCACACACTGCGCGTTCGTCGGTTGCACGCCGGCGGCCATTCGCCAAAGCGACGACGATTAACATTGCCGGCCACAGTAGCTCGATTGCTTGTTGTGCGTCGTTGATTCGCTTGCAACTATTTTCCGGCCATTCGCCGCAATGTCTACGCCTCGGTTGATAAACATTTTTCATAGTATTTTTTGTTGTCGTTGTTGTTGTTGTTGTTGTGCTGGCGCTGATCGATCGCGGCCTATCATTATGCAGAGTAGCTGGCATCTTTGGTGTTTGTGTACGCACTTGGCGCCATTTAAACGTTATTTGCAATGTGTAGCTGTAAATTTACGGTGCAGCTTTGATGGACATCGTTGCGTTGCGTTGCATTGCAATTGAGGAAGTGACTTGAGGTGTTGAGTCACTAGCCAGAGGGTGCTGGGTTCGAAACTCGGCGCGCTCGTTTCATGTTGGGCGAGATACATTGTTAGTCAGAGGCATTGTAATGTCGATAGCTGAGGGCATTTTGACAGAATTTTTATGTTAGTTATTTCACTCAAAGCGAGAATTAAGAGGATAGAGAAATAATTTCTGCTTTTGAATTGACGATAATTCGAGTGCTTGACATGTTGGGTGATGTTTTGTATGAAAACATTCTCTGCTGGAGATCAGAGATGATCAGAGAAAAATCCCTTCACACTCGAAAATTGTTAAGACAGAAAACAAATAATTCTGATTGGACTTAAAAGGTTTATTTGGTTAGGAAAAAAAATATTTTATGCAATGAGGTCACTTTCAGAGCTGCTTTCAGTTATGTGTATCACTGTTCTGAGCTGTACAGATCTTGCAATTAGATTTTCGACCAATGGTTATTTTTATGTGGGATATCATCAAATAGAGGAACATCAACAATGATCGCTTCAAAACCCTAAATACTAATTGCTGAAGTTAAAATTAGTCTCATTTATGTCCGGAATTGTTCTCAGTCAAGTTTAAAGCTTTTATAGAGTTCAACAATGAGCCGAAAACTGATCTTTAGAATGCTAGATTTTTTACAATCGAGCCGCTTTTAAGGCCCTGAACTTAGTCTGATGTATTTCCAAACTGTTCCCAGCCAAGTTAACAGTTCTTGCAGAGTTCAACAATGCACCAAAAACAGATCTTAAGAATGATATATTAGCAATCGAGCCACTTTTAAGGCTCTAATAGTTTAATTGCCTTTGGTCTCACTTATATCTAGAACTGTTCCCAGCCAAGCTGGAAGCTCTAACAGAGTTCAACAATGTGCCGAAAACACATCTTTAGAATGATATATTTTTAGAAATTGAGCCGCTTTTAAGGCCCTAAACTTAGTCTTATTTATGTCCAGAACTGTTCCCAGCCAAGCTAAAAGCTCTAACAGAGTTCAACTATGAGCCCAAAATAGATCTTTAGAATGATATACATATTTTTTACAATCGAGCCACTTTTAAGGCCCTGAACTTAGTACCATATATGTCAAGAACTGTTCCCAGCCAAGCTAAAAGCTCTTACAGAGTTCAACAATGTGCCAAAAACAGATCTTTAGAATGATATATTTTTTACAATCGAGCAGCTTTTAAAACCCTGGACTTAGTCTCATTTATGTCCAGAACTGTTCCCAGCCAAGCTAAAAGCTCTAACAGAGTTCAACTATGAGCCGAAAACAGATATTGAGAATGATATATTATATTTTTAGAAATCGAGCCGCTTTTAAGGCCCTAAACTTAGTCCTATTTATGTCCAGAACTGTTCCCAGCCAAGCTAAAAGCTCTTACAGAGTTCAACTATGAGCCGAAAACAGATCTTTAGAATGATATACATATTTTTTACAATCGAGTCGCTTTAAGGCCCTGAACTTAGTCTCATTTAAGTTCAGAACTGTTCCCAGCCAAGCTGAAAGCTCTTCCAGAGTTCAACAATGTGCTAAAAACAGATCTTTAGAATGAAATATTTTTTACAATCGAGCCGCTTTAAGGCCCTAAAATTTGTCTGATTTATGTCCAGTACTGTTCTCAGTTCTGATAACTTCTATGTGGAATTCCTTGAAATAGATGAATTTCAATTCTTCATTTAGCTCCCAAGTATTCATTAGCCTCTTTTTGTCAAGATAGCTGACGGTAAAAGCTCCTAAGTTGTTGAACAATGTACTGAAAATAGATTTTGAGAATTACTAGAGAAATATTTTATTTCTACAAAGTTAATAAAACTAGTCAGTAAGGATATTTCCCATGCATCTAAATCTCTTTTATTTGAATTTAATAGAAATATATATATTTTTTACCTCAATGTAAACTCTTCTTTCTCTTCTCTTGTGGTATAAAGTGCCGCCTTTCGCTACATTTTTGTTACAACTTGAACAAATTTTTCGCCGCATTCGTAGTCGCTTTATGCCGCCAAAGCGGTGCTGCCTTGCCGCGGCTTAAATCAATATGGCGAAAAGAGGAATTTCTTTGCTGTGCAGTTCGGTGGGCGGCCGTCGCGAATTATACTTGCAAATATTTCGTGTGCCGCTGCATGCAGTGGTCGCTGCATGCGTCCGGCTGTATGTATAATGTAGCATCATTATCCCTTTTTGTCGAGCAAGGATTTCCATTTAAATTGCGTTCGCTCGAATGCACAAAAACAAAGCAAACAGAAAGAAGCCAATGAAGTGCGCCAGCGGACGAGGCAATCAAATTGCCAAACGTGAAGCCGCCCCACTCTGCGCCCACCGGCAGGCAGTCAGGTAAAATCGTGTATCGTACTTACCACCGGCAAATGCCTCACATAGCCATAGCCATCACATTTCACTTCATTTACTTACATTAAATAAATACGGACAAAATGAAATGCAATGAATGAAACGAATTCCGAGGCGAGCCAAATGAAATGAAACGAAATGAATTCATTGAAGTTGCAGCAAAATGTACTTACCAACACACACACACGGACACATGAGAGCGTATAGTTGCAGCCGGGAAAGTCCAATATGAAGACCAAAAAGTTACCAATAACATTTAACTTTCAATTGTAATTTTCGAACGTTGGCCCGCGGCCAAAATGCTGGCAATGGAGTTCGTTCAAGGAGTGGCGGCAGCAACAGCGACAGCATCAACGGCGGGTGGGGTGTAGAAAAATTTCATTTTCTTTAAGTCAACCAATTGCTGATGTATTTGTATATGTGTGTGTGTGTGTGATTTTTATACGCTGCGTGCAATTTGTAAAGAGTGAAGTGCGTGTTTGTGTGTGTGGGTGCTGGGCTGCCTTTGACTGCCAGCTGGGCAGTACGAATTTTAACAGCGCTTACAAATATGAGGCACGACGCCATTAGCAGGTGAAATGCGCCCAGAGTTGCTTGTATGTGTGTGTGTGTTTCACATTAGCATATGCAAACACATACACTAACACATATAGAGTTGAAGATTTGTGCTGACTAAAGGCAACACTTGCCAATAGACTCGTTCACATTTCAATGGATTTTATTTGTGAAAAATATGTAGTGAGAATGAAAAATAAATCAAATACTTAACCCCTAAATGACCCTTTGACTATTTTACTTTTTTCAAGGCAGTGAAAAACAATGAAAATTTGATTGTGAAAATGACATTGGAACATTGAAAAGTTCACATGGGACACACATGTCTAATAGGTCATGAAAGGGTTGATGCATGCAATTATTTACATTCACACACACCTACACACATACAAAGATTTATATCCAAAAGCCATGGCTTCGTTGACATGGACCCTATGACAGCATTGTAGCGCAGGCCACGCTTTCCACTAACATAGAATTCTCATAGTCACTTCACTGCCTAATTGAAACGTTAGTGTGTACTATATGTACGAGTATGTTTGTATATGTTTGTAAAAATTAAAACTTGTCTCCTTTACTTGAAATTTATTATTTATAAATATATAAAGATTTTGCCATTTTTCTGCACGTGCTGTCGACCTTATTTGTTTGTAAGTGTGGAACTAGTGAATTTGTTCTGCTCTTTTAAACAACATTGTGTCCTCTTGCATTGCACATTACACTCAGCAGAAAATGTTTGTAAGAATAGGGAAATTAAAAAAAAATCTTGCGCTTATGTACGCAAAAGTAGATATATAAGCCTGTATAGCTTGGCGATCAGGAGATTGAAGGTTGATCACTGTCTTTGATGCCAGACTAAGAAATCTCAGGGTCCTGATAACCACCTGGCAATCAGGACATCTGCTAAAAGGTCAGTCAGACATATTGTCGTCTTTGATCCATGTCAGAGCAGTTTTAATTGCCAAAACTTCAGCTGGTATTAGTCAAGGAAAGGTTAGTTTTAAATGGCTGGATAGTTCCAAATCTTCAGCTGGTATTAGTCAAGGAAAGGTTAGTTTTAAATGGCTGGATAGTTCCAAAACTTCAGCTGGTATTAGTCAAGGAGAGGTTAGTTTTAGATGGCTGGATAGTTCCAAAACTTCAGCTGGTATGGTACAAGGAAAGATTAGTTTTAAATAGCTGGATAGTTCCAAAACTTCAGCTGGCATTAGACAAGGAAAGATTAGTTTTAAATGGCTGGATAGTTCCAAAACTTCAGCAGGTATTAGACAAGAAAAGGTTAAATGTAAATGGCTGGATAGTTCCAAATCTTCAGCAGGTATTAGACAAGAAAAGGTTAGTTTTAAATGGCTGGATAGTTCCAAAACTTCAGCTGGTATTAGATAAGGAAAGATTAGTTTTAAATGGCTGGATAGTTCCAAAACTTCAGCTGGTATTACTCTAGGAAAGGTTAGTTTTAAATGGCTGGATAGTTCCAAAACTTCAGCAGGTATTAGACAAGAAAAGGTTAAATGTAAATGGCTGGATAGTTCCAAAACTTCAGCTGGCATTAGACAAGGAAAGATTAGTTTTAAATGGCTGGATAGTTCCAAAACTTCAGCTGGCATTAGACAAGGAAAGATTAGTTTTAAATGGCTGGATAGTTCCAAAACTTCAGCTGGTATTAGATAAGGAAAGATTAGTTTTAAATGGCTGGATAGTTCCAAAACTTCAGCTGGATTAGTCAAGGAAAGGTTAGTTTTAAATAGCTGGATAGTTCCAGAACTTCAGCTGGTACGCAAATATTTGTTTGTTATAAAAATTTTAAATGAAAAGTACGGTTACAAATGGTATTGGCCTCACAAGGGGTTTCCGTATCCCTCCCAAAGTGAAATCTCATGTGCGCCAGTGACCTAGTTTGATGGCCTATGTTCCGATAGATCCGAAGAATAAATATCTCAGTCTTTTTAAGGCCTAAAATATCTAAAGTACGCTTTCTATCACAACTGGACCATTGAAATCTCGACGTTGCGCTTCTGAGCTACGCGAGTTGTATGAGTTCTGGTGCGAATGAGTTCCTTGAGTTCCCTGTCTGAAAGTTTAAAGATGACGAAGGGCCTTTCTTTCCCAGATCGTTCGCTTCACAATTTCTTCAATGTTCAGCATCAGTCAATGTTGCTAAACATTTCATTTTGAGCGTATTGCAATTTATTTTGGAATTTTGACGAAAGGATTTTAAAACAATTATTTATATATCTTCATTTTGATTTACACACACACACACAAATCAACACACACACGCATACATTACCAAAATGAAATTTATTTTTGTTTAATTTGCTATTTGCCAAACTTCTATATGTACTGCGTTGTTTTTTTCTGCATTGTGTTATTTGCAAATTGTGAATTTCATTTCCAACTCTTATTCAATGAAATGCTAAGTCAGTTTAATCTGGTTTTGTGCATTGCATTTGTTGCGTTTCTTTGCGTTAAATATTGCAATGCAAAAGTCAAATCTAAACAAATTCGCCCATGCCTGCATATTTTGCCAAATAAATGAAATATTTTCAGCATAATTGAAGTTACAATGCATTCAGAGAGCCAATCAACCAAATGTGTGCTCGCAGTCGTCGCTGTGCGTTCATAATTCTACTTTTATAATAAAGTATTTGTACCAAATGCTAATTTGATTGTAAGAAAATTCCAACATGCTGGTTTTTTTTTTAAATTGCTGAAAAAAATTAAAAAAATGAAAAATTCAAATTGAATTTGAAAAAATTTAAATAAAATAAATTAAATTTTGCTTCACTAAGCAAAATCACAAATATAAAATGCTTTTAAGGACATTTTTAGGGCAAGCCTTGTGTTGGTTATGTTAGTCGATTGAAGTTCTGATTAGTCTATCGCTAGCAGTCTTGGGTAATGAGGCTGCCATGTGTCCTCTCCTGGAAGAGATGCCTCCGTGTGTGAAAGTTTATTACTGGGTTGTGTAGAGCGCTCTCTGTGCATCCGCTGCTATGAAGTAGGAGCAGTTATTAGAAAACGCAAAAGTTGGTGTCTTTGATGAGCTTATTTTGGTTGATGTATGTGCTGCTTCCGTTAGTCCAAATTGGTAGTGCTAAGTGAAAATCTGTTCATCACAACTGATTGAAGTGAAAAGAATTGTGAAAAGGTAAAGGATGTGTCTGGGTAATGCTGAAGGAATGGGAAACAATTAGAAAGAATGTAAGATTGGAAATACAGAAAATTGCAGAACTTAGGAATCGGACCCACGAACGCCGGTTTAGGAGACGGCTTATTTTAATTTTATTTTTAATATTTTTTTTGTTTAGAAATAAATCAAAAATATAAAATTAGTAACTGAATTGCGTTGCTTGTTTTGTCTTTAAATGTAAAAAATTTAATTGCTGCTTAATATTAGATTTTTCACATTTTTCAAAAAACACGAAAGTTCTTTGCCTCGGTTGGTTGTCACAAAGTAAATAAATTTTATAAATATAAATTTGAAATTTTAACCGCTACTTACTTATTACTTGCTAGACATAAGTAATTTTCATTTGTTATTTGTTTGGCCATCACTCGGTGCAGTGCATTACTTTCCCAGCTTCCCTGGTATTTGAATTTTTGAATTGATGTAAACATGTAATACAGCAGAAATTTGTGAAAAAATATTCATTAAGCCAGTTTTTAATTATTTATTAATAATTTTGCGTTTTTTTGTTACTGCACACAATGGCTTTGCTGATTTTTTGCCAAAACCTCATACAATCGAGCATTGTTAATATAAATTCTACAAATAAAATAGTGCGTTGTACTCTTACAAATATGGTATACATATGTATGTGTGTGGTTGTTGTGTAATTTTGTAATTAAAAATGCTTTTTAATATTAATTAATGCAATTATGGCAATGTTTCAAATAATTCAGAAAAAAACTATTTACAAATTGCATTGACTTGTGCTATTGTCTCACAATGTTTTTCTATAGCAAAAAAAAGAATTTATAGCCAAAGGCAATGAGATCGATTTTTAATTTTTAACATGAAATACAAATTGCATTTTAGCAAATAAAAAAAAAAGCGCAAACTCTGGCCATGAACAAAAAAATAAAATAATAAAAATATTAAAAAAGAAATTGCTGAAAAAAAGGCACCGAATTTTTTTGTTTAATTTCAAATATGTACACTGAAAGCGAATGACGTTTTAAGCCGAACGTCTGTCATTTCCCATTATAGTGCAAATTCGTCAAAAATGTCAGCTAGCCAAGTGTTGCCTTGCTTTTTAAGCCCAATTCATCAAGTGGGTTTAAATGTTGGTTGGTGGAACAAAACAAAAAAGCAACCAATTTTAAATGGTTTGGTTGTAAGATGTGCAGAAAGGGACCTACTAATATTTTTAAATTAATTCTTGTCTGAATTAATTTTTGAAGACGAACTGAAATGAAAAAATTCGATTAATTTATCAAATTAAATACAGTACTTTTCGTTTATAACGAACCCGTTTAAAACGAATTTCCGCCTAAAACGAACCAATTTCAAAATTTCGATTATTACGGACCCCTTTTAAAGTGAACTTTCGGTTAAAACGAACCATTTTGCCCAGTCCCTCGAAGTTCGCTTTAAGCGAAAAGTACTGTATTTAGGAAATTTAAACGTTACTATAAATTAATGAGTTTTATAATGTCAGTTTGGGTTTTTAAAACGTTTTCTTATGAATATTTTTAAAAATTTTAGTAATGGACTATTGGGTTGTACTATATGTATGGAATATAAGTTGTTTGCAGTGGCGCACACAGGACCTCATTCTGGGGCAGGGGGCAGGGGATTTTCGCACAACTTTTGAGTCGAATACCATTTAAAATCATATTTTGTACCAGCAGTTTTTGTGTTTGGGGGTTTGAACTCCCAAAACCCCCTGCGCGCCATTGGTTGTATATATATCAGGTGTACAACTTTGCTTCCGCCGTTTTCCGATAGGTGGCTGTACCGGCTGAGGCTGGTTGAAATACATAGATGGTAATGCCTTTAAAGTGAGTGTGGACAGTGCCTAACGAATTGTCATCGCCGTTTCAGTGACAGTTGTTCTTGTTTTCGTATTATTCACGCTCGAAAATGTCCGTTTATGTGCCCAATTCTCGCCATTTGCGGGAAGTTTTACTTTTCTGTTACAATTCGCAAAAAAATGCAGCTGAAGCGCATCGAATGCTCTCAGAAACTTACGGTGATGCTGCTCTGAGTGAAAGAACGTGTCGGGAGTGGTTTCAACGTTTTAAAAATGGTGATTTCGATGTCGAAGACAAACATGGTGGTGGAAGAGAAAAAACCTTCAAAGATGAACAACTAGAAGCATTGCTTGATGAAGATTCGTGCCAAACCCAAGAAGAGCTTGCCGAATCGTTGGGAGTGAGTCAGCAAGCCATTTCAAAACGTCTCAAGGCCCTGGGCATGATTCAGAAAGAAGGAAACTGGGTGCCGTACGAGTTGAAACCGAGGGACACGTCGCAAAAGTGGTCAAAAAGTACCTGGAAACTCTGAAATGGGAAGTCTTGCCCCACCCGCCGTATTCCCCAGATGTCGCCCCTTCTGACTTCCACCTATTCCGTTCGATGGCACACGGCCTGGCAGATCAACATTTTCAATCCTTCGAAGAATTGGAAAAATGGATTGCTTCATGGATAGCGTCAAAAGAGGACTCCTTTTTTCGAGCCGGGATCCGAAAATTGCCGGAAAGATGGGAGAAAGTTGTCGCTAGCGACGGACAATACTTTGAATAATACATCTGTAAGCACTTTTTCGCAATAAAGCTTTTAATTTTGGAAAAAAACGGCGGGAGCAAAGTTGTACACCTGATATTTTGTTTTTGGCCCTTTCTTTTACAGTTTAGTCAAGTTTTTTTATTATTATCTTAATGGAATAAAAGAACAAAGTTTACGGAAAAAATAAAAAATATTTTGTTAATGAAAAAGTGCTTTAAGTGATTTATTTTGCATATGAAAAAACTATATACCCCTTGTACGCAAACTTATTCTGACTAGCGTATAAATGTTTTTATGTTTGTTTGTTGCATAAAAATAATCACAGCTTTGCTTTAATAGATCAACATTTACTTTACTGTAGAGTTTGTAGCAATCAATTGTAGAGGCGTAACTGCCGTGAAAAGAGAACATATTTCTGATCAGAATCATAAGTAGAATCGATCTAAATCTACCTCGAATTTGGAGGTTCAAACCCCCCAAACATAAAAATTGCTGGTACAAAATATGGTTGCTGGTAAAGTTGTACGCAAACCCCTCCAAAATGAAATCCTGCGTGATCGGTCCTATATCTAAAGCTGACCGACCTTTAAATCTAAAGCTGACCGACCTATCAAAAATAAAAATTTTCTGAAAATTTCTTATTGACGCCAGCAAAGCTGGGACTGGCAGTGTAAATCGCCGCATAAATTCGGCCACGTGCTGCGCACAACTGTACCGTGGCTGCACGTAGATAAAATGCAATTTATGAACACTCAGATAGACAGCCAGACTGACAGCGAGACAACAGCGACACTTGCTGCCATAACGATGCAGTCAAGTAGACTGATGACTGCGGTGCATGGACGCGTCATTGGCAGCGGGAGTGGCTGGGACCTGTGTCCCAGCGGTACAATTTCACACGAGTCCATATAAAATAAAATATTTATATTTGTTCAGCCCTGTGTGTGTGTGTGTGTGGGCGCATATATTTTTATGATATGACATTTTATGCTGAAATATGATATCGTGCAACAACTGCACTGTCGCAACAACCACCGAAGGCCGCTGCAATGCAGCTTTTTAATACGACTTAATGCAGTTTTATGTATATTTTTGTTGTTTCATGAAAGCCAACACACACCCACACACGCGGCACATAACGACAAAAGGTTTTTGGTGAGGAGAATTACCAGTGAAACAAATTGAAGGTATTTTGTTTCGATGACATCATCACAAGCCCAGCAATACTGGGCCAACTGCACCGAGGCAGCCGAAAGCACACCTCGCCGCAACCAGCACTGATGCCGCACCGCAATGAAAACTGACAGTTGTGATTGCTGCCCAACTTTTGTCAAGGCGCAACAGTTTTTTGTTTGGCGCTCTTTCGTTGTATTCCTGGCTGCATATAATTTTTGGCCACTGTTTGCGTATCGCGTAGTTTCATTGCTTTTGCCGTTCTTCATGTTTTATGCGCATTTCTGGCAACTTTGCCCATTGACATTTGTCCATTTACGAAATATACGAAATAATTTATTATGAATCGTATGCAATTTGTTATTATTTTTTTAACGCACCCGACTTTGCTGCCTTTTTTTTGTGCGCACTGTTATCTGCTGTTTGTTGTTGTGCGCTACAGCAGCAATGCGCGGAGATGTTGTGAATGTCGGTTGTTGAAATTTTCACTCACCGAAATTTATTGTTCGATGGAAAAAGATATGACAGATATGGTGTTTATAGATATGACAATATTTTTTAACAAAGTTTGCATTCAGTAGCCAAAAGGTTGGACAATGTTAGCAAGGACACTCTTTAAATTTCAGGCGCACAAGGACACTGATCTCGTTAAGCAGACAGCACATTAGGACGGCATAGACGAGGCCTTGAAAGTTGGAACTCAAGTGTAGAACAAGAGGAGACTACAGATCTTTTCTCTAGGGTCTGGTCAGAAAAAGAAAGCTTTAGGCTCACCATTCTTCTACAACTTGTATGACCTCAGAACAACCAATACGATTTTCTGAAAATTTCTTATTGCCGCCAGCAAGAGTGGGTCTCACTCAGCCAGACAGATCTGTTAAAATTCATCCACAAACTAAATTTGATTAATCGGGCTTTCGAATCACTTGCATCACTTCCTTTTTGTGATATTACAATGAGCCCATCTTGTGGCCTATGTCTGCCTTGCTACAAGGTTCCTTGTCCTAACAGCCACTTTCGTTGCCTTTCGAATCCCCTAATTATAATCTCTCTAATCCTTTTTGTGATATAACAATGAGCTCATCTTGCGTCCTATGTCTTGCCGCAAGGTTCTGTGTCCTGACGACCACTTTCGTTGCTTTTCGAATTACCTGATTATAGTCTCACTAATATCTAATTACTTGGCGTTGCTAGAGAGGGATTTTAAATTTAATTTAACTTAACATAACGTGGACGCTGAACGATTTTGATAAATGAAATTTAGATAGGCGAGCTAAGAAAATAGGGGTCGACCTAAGGAGGAGTCAGCAGGCTAATGACTAGCTTTATGCTGAAACCTTTCAGATTAATAAAACGATGAAGTTTTAATTTAAAAGAGCCTCAGTACTAGAAATAAATTATGTCCATAGTGTCCTTAGTTAAATTGTTGGATGCAATGGGATTCGAACCTACAACTCTTTGAATTGTAATCCAATGCCTTAACCACTGAGTCCATTGCTTTCCGAACTACCTGATTATGTGCTTTTTAATCCACCATCTTTTAACCCTTTCGACCCCAAAGTTGCCTGAGAGCAACTTTACCTATTTGTCTTCTTATAGCAAAAGCTACGATTGATTTATGGGTTTAATTTAAGTAGGCACCAACAAATTAATATTTCTAGAAGTGAATTCAAAGCAATTTACAAAAATTGTACTGTTATCCCCAAACTAATTTCCAATCATTTG
The DNA here is from genome assembly GCA_964056695.1 of Melieria picta. NCBI lineage: Eukaryota > Metazoa > Arthropoda > Insecta > Diptera > Ulidiidae > Melieria > Melieria picta. Next base: position 15,008,009 of record OZ057400.1, read on the forward strand.
CAGCGATATCAGGTAAAGTTTGTGTTCTAATTGAAGTCTACGAATTGGGCGCGTTTGATCAAAACCCTGTTTCTTTAATAATGGTTACATAAAATCAAAAAGTGTTAATTTTGTATTTTTCCATAAATTTAACATAATTTTTCTGTAATTAAAAAATATTGATACAAAATTTATTTAACCCGTTTTAAGCTGAACTTGTTCAAAAGTAAACTAGCTCTAGAACTCTAACAAAGAGGCGTGGCGACTTCAAATGTCGTGTGAACATTTCTTTGGCAAGTGTTTCATGATTTAAATACCAAAAAGTAATATCGAGAGACAGGGTAAAATTCGGGGTCGAAAGGGTTAAATTGTAATGCAACATATGAACATATGAAATGCTTTTCTTAGTACAAATTTAATTCTGTATGTTGTCATTGCCTCAAATTTCTTTGCAATTGAAATATTAGCGGATCAGAAAAGATGGATTTTCCAGGATCCACGTAGTCATATATTATATTCCTTACATGGATTATTCCTTGGCATGACTTAATATCCGATTTTTGTGTCGGAATTGAATTGACTGAATTGACTTAATTTCATTAAATGTAAAAAAAATGATTTTCTTAGTAAAAATTTTATTCTGTATTAGTGGATCAGAAAAGATGGATTTTCCAGGATCCAGGATCCACGATCCTCTAAATTCTAATGCAACACATGATCGGCATCATAATCATATATTATATTCCTTGTTATATTCCTTGACATTACTTAATATCTGACTTTTATGTCTGAATTGAATTGACTGAATTGACTTAAATTCATTAGATGTAAAAAAATGCTCTGTTTCATAGTACAAATTTGATTCTTTACGTTGTCATTGGATCAAATTTCTTAGCAAATGGTGGATTCCTTCTTGTAAGATTTACAGTAGTTGACCTTGAAACAATGTAGTTTTTTTATAATCCATGGCATGACTTAATATCTGACTTTTGTGTCTGAATTGAATTGACTGAATTTACTTGATTTCATTAAATGTAAAAAAAAATGTTTTTCTTAGTACAAATTTAATTCTTTACGTTGTCATTGGATCAAATTTCTTAGCAAATGAAAATGTAGCGAATCAGAAAAAATAGACTTTAGTGGATTTCTTCATGTAAGTAGTACAACAATGACCTCGAAACAAGGTAGTTTCTTATAACCCAAGCCATGATTTAATGTCTGACTTTTGTATCTGAACTAAACTCAAAACATTGTCTTTCTTTTTTTCAAAGGTTGCTACTGGTCAATGTTTTTATAACATAAAAGTAGTAATAATTTGTTTTGTTAACCGTTGTAAATTTCCTTGAAAAGAAAATAATAGGAAATTGTTTTTTTTCATTTACAAGTCAATTCTTCCTTAAGTCCTTCGCACCTTTTTAGAAGCACCTTTTTCACCAGTTGAGATTTGCTGCCATCAACGAAAAGAATCTTAAGCTGCAATCGTACTTAAATCGTATTTGTAGCTCATTTTACAGTCGGACTTGCACTTAGTTGCTTACCACTTTTTTTGTTGCTTTCCATGTAAAATGTTTTCATATATTTTTTTCTTTACAACTCACACAGTGGCACAACAGTGAATAATTTTTCGCATGTCCTTTCAATGGGAGTTTTTGTGCCAATAGTTTGTCGCTTGTACTTTTAATTTGCTCCCAATGCACTAACCAAAAACAAAAAACAAAAAAAGATGAGAAGAAATGCCAATTTCTGATTTTTGCATTGCGCAAACGCCGTCGGCTTTTAGGCATTGCATAAAATATTAACATGTCAGTTGGTTTCATAAATTTTGCTGTATTTTTGCTGACTTGGTGATAGTAAAACATGTACCACATGTGCGTCAATGTAGCAAAAAAAGCGCGGGATTTTAATTTTTTGGAATTTTGTTTTTATAAAACTGCATAAAAAATGCAACGAAAAAACTGCAAAATTATGCTAAAGGGCTGGCATTAAGTATTTAAATTTTGTGTTATATTTTCTCATTTATTTTTTTTTTACAGTGAATGCAGATTTGCGTAGAAAAATAATGAACAAAATATTTCAATGTTTCAATTATCGTTAGTATTTTTTTTTAAATATTGTATTATTGTGACAATTTCAGAAATCAGCAAAGCAAAATTTAGTGAGTGATGTTGATTGTGGGCGTAGTGAGCATTTGGTGGGGCCAGCATGGGTGAGAGTTTTTTCCCAGAATTTCAGGGCATATTGAAATATTGAACGTTTACGCGTTGGAAACTTTAAAGGCAAATGCCGACGATGAGTAGAAACAATGGCCTCGAATATCTGTGGGTTACAAACATTTTAGGAGGGCAAATATGGTTTCAAATAGTTTTTGTTTTCTTTGTTCACTCCTCTCGGAAGCATCTCGGGCCTCCACAAGACATTGCTTTGTGTTGGTTACGTTAATTGGTTGTGTTTTTTGCCAGAGTAGGTGATTGGCCTGCTGCAGGTAGTCCTAAGTGATGGGGCTGCCATCTATCGCCGCTTAGGAATGACGCCTCCGAAGTACCGCTGCTTATAGCGCCATCTGTTGTATAAAGAAGGTGAAAGCAGTATGGTTGGGGACTTCGCTAAGATCGGATTGTTGCGCTATTTTCGCTAATGCTCGCTTTACCTTACAGGCGTCGCTAGTGTACCGTGTAGCTGTATATTGGTTTTCTTTTTACAGCCGCACAGCGCATAATTGGGCGTAATATTGCGTAGTAGTGAGTGGGAAAGGATCATCTAAGGGTCGGATTTCTTGAACTGGGGTATGTTGCTGGGCGAGGGAATATTTAGAGGACAGGAAAAATTGGAAAAGTTGTAAGAGTGCGGGACCATCCACCAGGTAGGAGTCGCACCCAAGACATCTGGGACGATAGGCCATTGCACTCACGCTCGCCTATCAAGGCTGGCTATCGAGACTAGGCTATCGAGGCTGGTTTCAAATAGTATTGCGCTCAAAAGTTTTGTACAGAAATCCCGCGTGCCACTGATTGGAAAGGACACAGTTTTCGGCAGCCTTTACAGCGATTAAAAAATTTATTTTTGGTTGAAATATATCTCAATTGCGCTTTCGAGATTTGGCCACCCTATCCATGGTGCTGTCTGAAGGAGATTAGAGAGAGTATTCCAGTGTATCGATTTGACAAGTGGATGTTGTATTCTTACTGGAGGTATGGGGTAAGATAATGTGTAATAGTTAGAGTAAGTAGGATATGAATTAGGGAATATAAGACCAACTAATGTTTTATCACAATGGTCTTCCTTCAGTGGCGCACACAAGCCGGGTTTTGGGTGTTCAAACCATACCAAATATCTGTACCTTGCAAACATTTTGGGAGGCAAATATGGCTTCAAGTGGTATTGGGTTCAAAAGTTGTTTATGGAACCCCCTCCTCTCAAAATAACATCCTGTGTGCGCCACTGCCCTCTTTGATCTACGCGAGCTCCGTCTGGAGTAGCCACAAATACCTTCTTAGCTACCTAAAGTACTTTCCTAGCTACCATAGATAGATAGATTCATAGATAATGACGTTGGCAGGTATTATTATTATTATATAGGCTATAGTGCACTGCGACCAATTTGATCTTTTGTGCAGTCTTTGTTTTAACCATCCAAGTTAAGGCTTTTTATAAATTTTAGCACTATTTGGGGTTGTAGTTTCCAGATGGTTGATGGCGGTATTGACGCCTGACCAAACTGGAGAAATCTCTTTCTACTGAGCGCAGAACATTCGCATATAATGTGGAGTGATATTTCCTTTTGCTAGCTCACATATCCTGCACACTTCCGTTGAGGATATTCCCATATTTTTGAGATGGTACCTAAGTGAGCAATGCCCTGTTAGGTACCCAGTGAGGATGCGAAGGTCCTCTCGGTTTAGCTTGAGGAGTTTGTTGGATACCCCTCTATCCGGGGCCAGGAATTGTTTTGCCTGCCGTAGTCCCGTTGTGTTGGTCCATTGGTCAGCAAATTCCTGGTCAGCCCATTTCCGTAACCACTCCTGAATGTGTCCTCTTGGAAGTCCACAGAATGGTTCCGGGCTTATCAGTGAGCGTAAGGCACCCTTTTTCGCTAGGCGGTCGGCTTGTTCATTGCCGTCATGACCTGGTATCCAGTGCAGTTCTACAGTGGTCGGCAGGTATATTTGGATTATGAAGTACGGGATAAAAACAAGCAACAAAAGCGAGTGGTCTTATATCGGCTAATCTCTGCGACAAGGTGGATACCACTTGAGGGTTTCGGCAAAGCAAATGTACAGACAATGAACTCGACAGATATTACAGCATAGCTAAATTATTAAGTCAGGAAGCAAAACAAGTCATCTTTCATTGACTAATCTGCCGTTGATTGAGATTTCAAACAATACAAAGCGGGATACTGTATCTCCGGGACCAACTTGAAATCTTCTCCTAATATCTGATCAACAAATCAGCTCTCTCATGGTCAGTTAAGTCAGCAAGCAATTCAATTTCAAGTGAAATTTAGATACAACCTAAGACGGCCTCGATAATTCAGCGGGTAGAGCGCGCTGACTTCTCATACCAGAGGCCCTGGGTTCGATTCGTAGCTCGTGGTGATGAAACACTCGTCTACTTCTATCGCTATCCATATGAAGCAGATGTGAATTACAAGAATTGACGACATATTTGATTGAATCTGCATAACTTTTCGTTGTGGCTTATTTTTAGTTTTAGGAAAATTATTTATTTTCCTTGCTGACTGTAGTGTATCGCCGCAAAACAAAGCTCCACACACACACACACACATCCAGACATAATATGTGTTTAACAAAATATAAACAAAAGGAAAATCCACAACAACAAATAACAAATGCAAAAGAACCAACCACGCAAAAGCACACAAAAATATACAAAAATACAAAAGTAAGAGTCGATTGTGGCAGCGGGATCTGGGGGAGAGGCAGATGGAGAGAGAGAAAAGAAGCAGCGCACAAAAGGAAACAAAACAAAACGCATACACACACACACACACGTAGACGAGCACATACAAACAAACAAAAACACTCACACGCACACAAAATGCGAAACATGAAATTTTTATTCATAATCAGCACTTGTGCCGCCTGAGGTCATCGGTGGTGTGTGGCTGCGGGCGCCAACGCGGCCAACTGTGCTGCGTTGTGTATTATTTTCAGAGTTGAAATCCATCATTGGTGCAGTGCCGCCGGCCACATTTGGGATGAAATATTATAATTACGAGCGAAAGGCCCGCGGGCGAGGCAAGGCAACGCAAGGCACAGCCACGTCGAGGCGAGATGAGGCGAAGCGATGCCAAACGCTGTGGTGGCACGGCAAGTTTCAGCCGGTCGTTTGGACCGTCGGTTGGTTGGTTGGTTGGTTGGTGCGTCCGTGAAGCGGACAGACAGAGCGGGTAGCGCGAAGCGTGGCCGCGGCTGTGGCTGTGGAGGCGAGTGCTGCCAAATCGTTGGCGCTGGCGCTGGTGTTAGAGCGATACCGCATGGACCCAGTTGCGCCGGTTGATTCTTTAGCAGCTGCCGCTCGAATGATGTTCTTACGGCGATTTGTGGCCGCTTGATGGCGCGGCTGCGGCGAGCGGCGGCAGTGTTGGCCATTGCTGCCGGGTAATGCGGTGCGCTGGTGTGTGTGTGTGTTGTTGTTGTATTGTTTGTGGCAACTACGGCAAGCGGGCGAATGCAGATAATGCCGAATACAACAAATCGCACAAGACGCTGGTGTGGTGCTTTGTATTGTTGCTTTTGTTGTTGTTGCGACATGCAGTAAAGTGAGTGGGGCGGCTGCTTAGATGCGCGCCGACTGTTGCTTGGAATGCGAAAATTTGTTAGATTGCCGCAGCATTTTGCCGTATTGTGCCGCTGCCGCTGTTGTTATTTGTTGCTGTTGTAGCGCCGCTGGCCAGAGCAATTGCTGTTGCTGTTGCTGTTGCAGCAGTGGGCGCAGTTAGCTGCCGGTGCTGGTGATAATTCAGATGTTACCATTGTGATAAGCGTGCAACATGGGTGCAACTGCAGCGATGAGTGTTGAAAGTGTGTTGCTTTGCGTCTCTGTGTGTGTGTGTGTTTATGTCTAACAAGACAACCGGTTTGACGAAGAGACAATGCGCTCAAAATATGAAAACGCAAGAGCGCTTTTTCTAAATCATGCGCTCAAGTTTGCAATAAAAACTGCAACAACAAAAGAATTGCAATTAAATTTGGCTCGCAGCAAAATGCTAAAAAAAAAATGGAGCGCCCTGTGGGCGACGAAGGGTGCAGGCGGTAGACTTGCAAATTCGCGGCACATCGCCCACACGCTCGCAGCTGCCGGCTACATTTTGCGCCGCGAGCGTCTCAGTTGTGTAAAATGTTAATCCATGTTTGCCACCGCAGCCCCACCCGCCACCCCATTCTTGCATTGCCGCTCGCCTAATCACCTGCAGGCTTTATTGCGTTATTTCACTCTTCAGCTGTCTCTGTCTGACTGTTGTTGGCGCTCTTCGACAACATGTTGTCAAGCACATCGAACATGTTGGCTCCAGTCGAGTTGGTAGGTTATTTAATATTTTTGTTGCATGCAACTTTTAGTGTATTTTGGTGTCTCAGTGCGATTGGTTGTGTATTGTTGGTGGTCACCTAAAAAATAATAATAATAATAATAACAATAAACAATCGAAACGGTGCTTTTTGTGGTAATCAATTTGAAAATATTAGAAACATTTTAGTGTTGAATTTGAAGCTGGAACGAACTGTAAACAATTTTAGCAGGTGATATTCTTTTTTTTTAATATATAAAAAAGTGACAAATCATTAAATATTTGGAGTACTCGTAAGTCACATTGCCAAATGGTTGCAGCTAGCAAAATTGTTTAAAATGTCTTTGTGGTTGTTGCCAGAGCAAATATGTCTCAAGAGTTTTCTTGACCGTTATGTATGTGAAATATGAAAGGTTTTACAACACGATTTTGGAAAAGACATTAGCTTTTAACACCTCGTACGGTTGATGCTTAACACTTCACGTGCCAGAGAAAATCGTTGGGTGTTGTAAATATTTTGGTATTTTCATGTTTAACGCTTTGAAAATTTTGAAAATGTAACTGAGACAGTGAAAATTTAGATGGAACACTTGTCCCAAAATTTGTCCCATTGATTGTGACAGGTTTTAGAGGCACAGTTGTGTATATTTTTTTAATTGAATAAACTTCGGTTTTATGTTTAACACTTTACGTGCCATAGAAAGTCGTTGGGTGTTGTAAATTTGTTGGTGTTTTCATGTTTAACGCTTTGAAAATTTTGAAAATTTAACTGAGACAACGAAAAATTAGATAGAACACTTGTCCCAAAATGTGTCCCATTGATTGTGACAGGTTTAAGAGGAACAATTGTCTATATTTTTTTAACTGAATAAACTGCGGTTTTATCTTTAACACTTTACGTGCCATAAAAAGTCATTGGGTGTTGTAAATATTTTGGTGTTTTCATGTTTAACGCTTTAAAAATTTTGAAAATGTAACTGAAACAGTGAAAATTTAGATGGAACACTTGTCCCAAAATGTGTCCCATTGATTGTGACAGGTTTAAGAGGCACAGTTGTGTATATTTTTTTAATTGAATTGTGTTGGGTGTTGTAAATTTTTTGGCCTAATCATGCTTAACGCTCATTTTTAAAATGTAACTAAAACAGTGAATAATTAGATGGAACACTTGTCCCAAAATGTGTCCCATTGATTGTGACAGGTTTAAGAGGCACAATTGTGTATATTTTTTTAATTGAATAAACGGCGGTTTTATGTTTAACACTTTACGTGCCATAGAAAGTCGTTGGGTGTTGTAAATTTTTTGGTGTTTTATGTTTAACGCTCATTTTGAAAAATTAACGAAATGAAAAATTATATGGAATACTTGTCCCAAAATGTGTCCCATTTATTGTGACAGGTTTAAGAGGCACAATTGTCTATATTTTTTATTTGAATAAATTAAAAAAACTTACTTAGATACTTACTGGCCATGGCCGGATTGCGCCCTGCCGCAAAATTTCCTTCGTGCCTGCTCCATTTGGTCTCATCAAAAGATTTGATTTTTTTAATATATATAAATTTACAATATTTATAAATAAAAACAATATTATTCTGCAAAGCCTTTCTTGCGTCTTGGGTCACAATAAACCTTTCATCATTGGGACATGTTGACAACAGTGATTGTGTTCCTACAGTTCTACGACGCATCGTAATATGAAGAGCTATAAGTCTGAGAGCTGTCTTTTTTGAAAAAATGATGGCAAACTATACTTGTATTGATTTATTCATAAATTTTGCTTTGACAACACTCTCAGCTATATTAAATGTATGAAAATATTTTTACTATGTTTTGTAGTTCTACGCTTTCACTACCAACAATCTTCTTATTGGATATTCTTCTCTATTTGAATATTCTTATTGTTTCAAAGCAGTAAAATGTCTTAAGTTTCATATGGAATATATATGTAACAATGATTATGAAGGGGTTAAACAATTGCTTACACCGCAGTTATGCAAAAAAAGCAATTTTTAAAAGGTCAAAGATGATATAAAGACTAATGTGGCTATTGAAACAAATATAACCTCAAAAATTCTATAAAAAATTAAAAAAATGAACTCAACAAACAAGTTAAATATTGTAAAAGAAAAATTATATTTTCTTATACAATTTAATATATTTAGAAGTTGATTTCAAACAATACGTATGCTATTAATATTTCCCTAAAAGTCAACCAACACAACAATAAGAACACCTCACCTCGCCGTTTTACTTAACTTGTCGCTCGCCCACCAGCTGACAATAAATTGAAGCAGTCGGCACAATTGGCGGCAGCAAGCAGCGGAAATGGCAACTTGTTGCACGCTCATGCAATGTGGCAAGTGTGCCACACACACATACACACGTACCCATGCACGCACACACACACACGCAACGCTCACACTAGTCGCCGCACACCAAATGTTGCCGCAATAAAAACGCACATTGCTAGTTTGGGTGCGCCGGCAAAACAAAGAAGAGAGCAAAGCGGCAAAGGTGGCAAGTGCCCATAAGCAAAAACACTGTTACACGTGCACGCATGTTACTGTTTTCTAGTTGCTGTTGTTGTTGTTTTGGTGTAGTCTACAACTTGTAAGCAGGTCGGCAGGTTGGTTTTGCGTTTTATTGCTTGCAATGTTGGGCGATGCGAATCTTTGAAATGTTCTCGCTGTGTTTTTTTTCTTTAACGAGGAGGAAAGCATTGAAAGTTTTTTCCATGTGGGTGTGTGTGTGAGGGGAGGGATAAAAGTGATGACATAGAGTCGGTCTTAGTCTAAAATAAAACAATAGTTGAATAGGTTGAACAACATCACAGAATTACACTGAGCCAACCGAGTTGTCGTCTTATTACATTAACGTCTTCAGAGTTTAGTTAATATTATTTTATTATTTTAAATATTTTTTCTAAACTTTAGCACAATGGGCTATTTAGCCTGAGCGCTTGAGAAATTGGAACCACTAGGGTTCACTTTCTCGGCTCCCAAAAAATCTTACAAATCTGTCAATGAACTTAGGTTTAGTTCAGTTAAATTCGAATAATTTTTTAAACATCTGATTTCACCAGATTCAAATATTTAGCAGCTCTCAAAAGGTTTTGAGTTATACATCACATTTATAAAACACGTTAAGTCTTATGGCCAGAAAACACCGAAAACTGCAGCGACAGGGCCTCTTTACAAGAAAATCGCGTCAACTGAAGCTTTAACCGTCGCTGTGTAGTTAACTACTTGATTACAATGAAAACGTCAGCAAAAGTACCATAATTTTTCCTTCAGATCATTATGACATGAAACCCCTTAACACAAATGGACACAAATTTCTTCTTCATTTTGTTGTCTACGCGTACTTTGTCTGAAATCAAACTAACACATTACACAAAACGATTATTAAGCTTTCTTTTCTTATGTTAAACTTTTCAATCGAGACAAAAATCTGCTCGCTTCGTCGCTGACCTTCAACTTTTGCATGGAACATCTTTTTAGCCACAGCTTCTTTTTTCATTCGTACACCAGTTTCTTTGTTCATTTGTCCATCCATCGCGAAACATCAAAACGTAGAGTTACAGTTTTGTTAAATAGTTAAATTGGTTATAGGTCATTAGATAGTTGTTGTTGTTGTGTGTATGTTATACACAGACAGTTGTTGCTAAAAAAAACCCGATAATTTGAAATATAATTTCCTGCTCAAACAATAATCAAGTCAGTTTAGTCGAGAACAAATTTTATGGTTTTTCTGTTTTGAGAAATCTTTCAACTGTCTGTCTTCTTAAATAGATCTCTATATATACGACTGTATATGCTTTTGTTTTGTCTAAAATTGTCGGTATTAATTATTGGAATTGCAAGTGATGTCAGGGGTATAAATGACAATTCAACTAACCATTGAAGCTGTCAATAACATCTTTCCGAAATTAAGCCCAGCTATGAATCAAGATGCTTATTGATAAACTTAAAATCTTGTCTTTGTCTTTGGTGTTGTTGACTGTCCCGCACTCCTCGAGAGGATTTTGCTTAATATTCCAGCCAGATCTCTTCGTTTCTCAGAGTTCTTCCATGTTGGTCTTTTTATGGCTCTGTATGCTCGAAATGCACCTATTTCGAGAACCTTAATTGAGTTCAATTGAATCTCCAAATTTGTCGAGATTGATTGAAAAATAGATTTATGTATTCTTTAAATCTTTTTTTTAAGTAGCATAGCTTATATTTTCTCCAAATTTTACATACATTTAAAATGTGTTCAACGTAGTCTGTACGAAGTTTTATTGTATTCATTGACTAAATGAAATAAATAAGTAAATTAATTAATAAAAAAAATTAATATAATATTAATATAATTAATAAATAAATAAATGAATAAAATAAAATTAAATTGAATTAAATAAAATAAAACAAAATTAAGTAAAATAAAATAAAATAAAATAAAATAAAATAAAACAAAATTAAGTAAAATAAAATAAAATAAAATAAAATAAAATAAAATAAAATAAAATAAAATAAAATAAAATAAAATAAAATAAAATAAAATAAAATAAAACAAAACAAAATAAAATAAAATAAAATAAAATAAAATAAAATAAAATAATAAAATAAAATAAATTAAAATAAAATAAAATAAAATAAAATAAAATAAAATAAAATAAAATGAAATGAAATGAAATGAAATGAAATAAAATAAAATAAAATAAAATAAAATAAAATAAAATAAAATAAAATAAAATAAAATAAAATAAAATAAAATAAAATAAAATAAAATAAAATAAAATAAAATAAAATAAAATAAAATAAAATAAAATAAAATAAAATAAAATAAAATAAAATAAAATGAAATAAAATAAAATAAAATAAAATAAAATAAAATAAAATATAATGAAATGAAATGAAATGAAATAAAATAAAATAAAAAATAATATAAAATAAAACAAAATAAAATAAAATAAAATAAAATAAAATAAAATAAAATGAAATTAAATGAAATGAAATGAAATGAAATAAAATAAAATAAAATAAAATAAAATAAAATAAAATAAAATAAAATAAAATAAAATAAAATAAAATATAATATAATGAAATGAAATGAAATGAAATAAAATAAAATAAAATAAAATAAAATAAAATAAAATAAAATATAATATAATGAAATGAAATGAAATGAAATGAAATAAAATAAAATAAAATGAAATGAAATGAAATGAAATAAAATAAAATAAAATAAAATAAAATAAAATATAATATAATGAAATGAAATGAAATGAAATAAAATAAAATAAAATAAAATAAAATATAATATAATATAATGAAATGAAATGAAATGAAATGAAATGAAATAAAATAAAATAAAATGAAATGAAATGAAATGAAATGAAATAAAATAAAATAAAATAAAATAAAATGAAATGAAATAAAATAAAATAAAATAAAATAAAATATAATGAAATGAAATGAAATGAAATGAAATGAAATGAAATGAAATAAAATAAAATAAAAAACAATATAAAATAAAACAAAATAAAATAAAATAAAATAAAATAAAATAAAATAAAATAAAATGAAATTAAATGAAATGAAATGAAATGAAATAAAATAAAATAAAATAAAATAAAATAAAATAAAATAAAATAAAATAAAATAAAATAAAATAAAATAAAATAAAATAAAATAAAATAAAATAAAATAAAATGAAATGAAATGAAATGAAATGAAATGAAATGAAATGAAATAAAATGAAATAAAGTAAAATAAAATAAAATAAAATAAAATAAAATAAAATAAAATAAAATAAAATAAAATGAAATAAAATAAATAAATAAAATAAAATAAAATTAATTAAATAATATAAAATAAAATAAAATAAAATTAAATTAAAAAAATTATAAGAAAATAAAATAAAATAAAATATAATAAAATAAAATACACTAAAACAAAATAAAAAAAGATTGAAGAGCCTCAACTGATATTGGTTCCCTAATTACCAGACACCAAATAGTCATAAAGGAATCGTTACGAAGGCTCAATCAGCTAGGATTGAACATGAACATGACTCATTCTACCGTTCTACTTATTTCGAATTCAATTTTGGTACATTGAATCGACAAGCCCCAGAATAACGTCGACTTGACATTGGCTCATTTCATTTGGTGCATCCACATTGCAACGATTTTAATATGCAAGAAAAATTGCACCAACTCGATGCACCCATAGCCCCGGCACATTAATCTCATATATGCATTGGACGCTTAAATAAGCCAATCAAAAACCAGAAATAATAAATATACCGAGAACTCAACTGGCTTATTTCAAATATTAGTTTTGTATTACAATTTCCCGTCGCGCCTAGAGGAGTTATTTTCATTAACATTCAAACCGAATCTAGTCGGCAACACATACATAAATACAATACTTAGCAATGTCTCTATATGACTGAGTGTTTATGTGTGTGTGTGTGTGTGCTTGCGTGTTTATTAAACTATCATACATACATACAATAATATTGCCCCGAACAAATTCAACTTGGACACAGGCGGGAGAACGCAATGTGCATTTAAGTTTAAACAGGTAAATTCCATGAAATGCCTCCAGGCGTTCATTTCAAATCAAATATAAAATCAGCAGTTCCCAGTGGAAAATACGTATATATAAATATGTATATATGTACGTATTGTACGTATGTATAAAACGTGTAGAAAAAGGCAAGCATCAATTTTGTATTAAAACAAAATGTTAAAGTCTCTTCGTAGCCGGCAGCGAAACCGGTGTTACCAAAGTTAAATGGCTGGCGGGCAAAATCCAAAGCAGCAACGACAGCAACGCCGAGAAACGAGCCGTCAATACAAAACGTTCGAGGCAAGAAGAATGTAAATTCAAATGAAAGGCGAGCGGAAGACGCAAAGCGTGAATGGCTGATTGGTTGGTTGGTTGGTTGGTTGGTTGGTTGGTTAATGTGCACGAAGCAGCGACGGTCGCATTGAGTGGTGGCTCCGTGATTGCAATTCGAGTGCGACGACTGACAACTTTTCTGCCGCGAGTCACTCTGGCCCAGACCGAAATTCTGCGAAAATTGTGGTTAAGTAGAATCGGTTGGTCGGGCCCCGGTGTGTAGTCGGCGTTGACGGTGACAGCGCTGGGTCTGTGGCAAGACTGCCGCCTCGAGCCCTCAGCCATTTTCGAGTTGACTTAATTTATGATTTGTGGCCGCTGCTGTTGCTTGCAGTCTTTTTCTCGTGCATAACGAAATTCCGCACTTAAGGTCCTTTTTAGGAAATCATTTTATCACCACGAGCGCTGCATAAAGCCAAAGTGCACACACACACACACACGTACAGAGAAGAACTGGTCTTCTTCCTTGCGGGCGTTTTTGCATACACATATTTTTCCAAAAAACAAGCCAACAAAACCGGCGCGAAAGGTGAGGCGCAGCGGAGCTGAGCAGAAAATATCAAACTGTCAGTTTTCGAAAAGGCAGCCGCAGGGCATTTTAATACACTAAAAATTAATTCACACACACACACAAACGCACAAATATTCGCACACTCTCATTCACACACACACACAAACACAACAACACCAACACGTGCACGTGGAACGAAACACACCCTGGGCGGCGAGGCTAACGTGAAAAATTAAAAAGTTGCATTTGGTTTATGAGGTAAATGTGAAATGTCATGCATTGACAGGTTTCCGAGATGTGTTTAAACAGTTTTGACCCCAAATATATTGCAACAGCAGCAAATAATAATAACAACAACAACAACAATGCCAACAATAGCAACCACAACAGCCGGTCGGCGGCCAGCGGGCAGCGGGCAGCCGCACTATGGACAGCGCACAGCGGCATCGGACAGCAACAACTAATACAACAACAACATCAACAACCATGCCAGGCGATGGCCGTTGCAGTGCGAAACCGTCAAAGCAACACAAAATGTGTAAACCTTCGTGACTTGAACAAAATATGATTATCAATTCCACCTTAAGGGAAATTCCTGCATTTCCATACGAAATGCACTCGGATTATTGTAAAATATGGCAGCCAGCGAGACGGCATAAAGAAGTGTTGGTTTTTTTGTATTATTATTATGAGTTTTTTTTTGTTTTCTTTTGTCATCGTTGTTGTTGTTTTATATGCCGGCAAGCATTTTTCAAGGCGTGTAAATATTTAAAGTTGATATGCAAAATGGCCGGCGGGCATTTAATGTGGCATTTAAATGACCAAATATGGCAAAAGGCGAAAGCGTAGTGAATACCCATAATAAATGTTTGTCGTTTATTTAGTCAAGTTAAAATATACACAGATGCGGATAAACCTAAATACATACATACCTACATACATATGTACGTTTGTGATTAGCGTTTCTGAAAAGGGGAAACTTTTTAATGAAATAACCAGGTAGTGCGACAAGTTGATGGTTGGTGTCATTGCGTGCGTTTTAATTAATTTCTTAAAAATGATTAGAATAAAAAAATCTATAGTTTATAAGCCAATAAATAATGAATGTGAGTTATGACTTAATTAATGTCATTTAAGAAAAACTTTTCTACTTATGACTAAGCGTTCAATCTGCCATTTGGCATTGAGTTAAAATTGTGTTCTGGGTTCTTTGTTTATCAGCGTTGAGAAAATATAGAATGAAGTAAAGAGAAATGCAAATAATTCTTGCATCAAATTAAAGGCTTTATTTAGCATATTTAGAATGATGCGATTTGAGTCCAATATGGACCGTTTTGTTTGAAAATTTATTACCATTTTGAAGAGGTAATTCCAATATGCCTCTCTCATAGAAACCCTCGTTCCTATAGACAGAAAAACTGGGACCATGCCATAGAAACATAGTCAGTTTATAAGATATAATTTCCAATTCATTATTATATGTATATCTTAAATTTTATGATTTTTTTTCTTATTGCAATAAGGTAGTGAAAAGTAATAAAAGTTAGAATTTTAACTGAGAAATATTCTGAAAATCATAATTGATTAATTATTAACTAATAACTAATTAATAAGAATCACTAATAAATCAATAATTAATCAATTGATTTTAATTCATTTTAAAAAAGAAATTAAAAAAAAAATTAAATTAAATTCAAATAAATTGAAAGAAACTAAGAAATAAAAAATCTTATTTTTTTCAATTTAATATAATTTTATTTTTGTTTTAATTATTATTATTAAACTGAATTAAAATCAATTGATTAATTATTGATTAAAAAACAAGAAATAATAAATTTTAGTTTCTTTCAATTTAATTTAATTTAAATTTCTATAAATTTCTATTACTAAAATGAATTAAAATCAATTGATTAATTATTGATTGCAAGAAACTAAGAAATATAAAATCTTAGTTTTTTCAATTTAATTTAATTTCATTTGTGTTTTAATTATTATTACTAAAATGAATTAAAATCAATTGATTAAAAAAATAAGAAATCGTAGTTCAAGAAATTTTAGTTTCTTTCAATTTAATTTACATTTCTTTAAATTTCTATTATTAAATTAATTTAATTTAATAATAGGTATTAATAAATTAATTAATAAATTAATTTAATAATTAAATAATTGAATTAAAATCAATTGTTTAATTATTGGTTGAAAGAAACTAAGAAATAATAAATCTTAGTTTAATTAATTTGATTTTAATTTACTTAAATTTATTTTAATTTCTATTACTACAATGAATTAAAATCAATTGATTAATTATAATTTAAAAGAAACTAAGAAATAATAACTCTTAGTTTATTTCAACTTAATTGGATTTCAATTTATTTTAATTTCTATTACTAAAATGAATTAAAATCAATTGATTAGTAATTGATTGCAAGAAACTAGGAAATAATGAATCTTAGTTTGTTTGAATTTAATTTAATTTAATTTTTGTTTTCATTATTATTATTAAAATGAATTTAAATCAATTGATTAATTATTGATTAAAAAAACAAGAAATAATAAAATCTAGGTTCTTTTAATTTAATTTAATTTAAATTTCTTTAAATTTCTATTATTAAATTAAATTAATTTAATAATTAAATAATTGAATTAAAATCAATTGTTTAATTATTGGTTGAAAGAAACTAAGAAATAATAAATTTTAGTTTAATTATTTTGATTTCAATTTAATTTAATTTATTTTAATTTCTATTACTACAATGAATTAAAATCAATTGATTAATTATATTTTAAAAGAAACTAAGAAATAATAAATCTTAGTTTCTTTCAATTTAATTGAATTTCAATTTATTTTAATTTCTATTGCTAAACTGAATTAAGATCAATTGCTTGGTTATTGATTGAAAGAAACTAAAAAATAATAAATCTTAGTTTCTTTCAATTTAATTTAATTTAAATTTTTTAAATTTCTATTACTAAAATGAATTAAAATCAATTGATTAGTTATTGATTGCAAGAAACTAGGAAATAATGAATCTTAGTTTCTTTCAATTTAATTTAATTGAATTTTTTTAATTATTATTTTTAAAATGACTTAAAATCAATTGATTAATTATTGATGTAAAAAAAAAATAATAGATTTTAATTTCTTTCAATTTAATTTAATTTAAATTTCTTTAAATTTCCAGTATTAAAATGAATTAAAATCAATTGATTAATTATATTTTTAAAGAAACTAAGAAATAATAAATCTTAGTTTCTTTAAATTTAATTTAATTTCAATTTATTTGAATTTCTATTGCTAAAATGAATTAAAATCAATTACTTGATTATTGATTGAAAGAAATTTAATAAAAATTAAAAAATCTTAGTTTCTTTCAATTTAATTTAATTTTAATTTTTTAAATTTCTATTACTAAAATTAATTAAATTGAAAAATTGATTAGTTATTGATTGCAAGAAACTTAGAAATAATAAATCTTAGATTCTTTCAATTTAATTTAAATTTCATTAAATTTCTATTATTAAAAAGAATTAAAATCAATTGATTGACTTTGATTGACCATTGATTTTTTTAGTTATTATTAGTAAATAATTACTTATTAGTTACTAATTAATCAGTTATAATTTTCGGAATATTTTTCAATTAAAAATCGAATTTTCACTACTTTTCATTGCGTTATTGCAATAACCAAAATTCCAAAAATACGTTCATAACAAAATTTTGTTTAAAAATGCAATAACTCCAGAAGTTGTTTGAAGCGAACCCTGTATTCGAACTCCAACTGACAAAATAGCAATTAAATTGACATGTCCCCCATGTGAACGCGACTCAATTGAAGTGCAACTAAAAGTTTGTCATTACAATTCTGGCGAACCGTCAGACTTTGCAATTTATAGCAACAACAAACCAACTACACACAAACATACTAAATTACTTAACAACCATATTAATGTATATGTGTTTGTGTGTGTGTGTGTGTGCAACGTCAATATAATGAAACACCCAAATAGCGCCGGTTGGCTGACTGGCTGACCAACTGGTGCAAGTGGACAGCGCGCGCACACCACAGCGCCGTCGGCAATAAAAAGTGACCAAAGACCATAATTTCGATATAAAGAGAATCAAAATGTCAAAATTTTCAAGCAATGTCAAAATGTAGCAACCACAACAAAAACAACAACAACAACACATGTGAACGCAAATAAATACATTGAGTGCAATTACAATAACCCAGCAGCGAGCGAGCGCGCTGGCGATACGGAAATATCAGCGGCAACAAACAACAATAACAACAACAACAAAATCAACTCGGTGCCGCACAGTGACATCGACTGTATAATCTCGCCCATGGAATGACACTATATGAATTACATAAATTATGGGGAAATAAGGCAAAACAAAAAACGACAACAACAAATAAATAAATCGTT
This sequence comes from Melieria picta, assembly GCA_964056695.1. Taxonomy (NCBI): domain Eukaryota; kingdom Metazoa; phylum Arthropoda; class Insecta; order Diptera; family Ulidiidae; genus Melieria; species Melieria picta. The sequence continues at coordinate 15,026,347 of OZ057400.1, forward strand.
CAAAAACAACGAAAATCACAAAAGACAATGGCGCGGAAAAGCGCGGAAAGGGGCACAATCGCAAAAGTAGAACTAAATGCTGCACTCGGATTTTGCTGTTTTTGTTGTAAAACTTTTTGTTGTTAAATTTTTGTTTTTGTCCGCGTGCTGCAATGATTTTTGTTTTGTGGCGAACGGGGACGAGCGCGTATTGCAGCTCGCGTCGCTGGAGGACAACGGAATGATGTGTAGCTGTGTGTGTGTGTGCTTGAATGAATATGCCTGCGTTTGTGTGTGTGTGTGTCGACGAATGTTGAACTGCGGCGGGTGTTGCGGGAATGATTCGGTAATATTTTCATGTTTTTCAATATTTCAGCGCGGCAATGCTGTTGACGACGCGTCGTCGGCCACAAGGATAGCCGCAGCAGCGCTCTCGCTGCCACTGTCGCTGTGGCGGATTATGATGAGTGGCGCACGCTGGCGAACGGTGCTGCAGTTGAGGAGATTGCGCCTGGACATGGGACGTGCCGCATGTGAGGCAATTTTAGTTGCGGTTTCGCTGCTGCCATATTTGCTTTTATTGTTCTTGTTTTTGTCTGTGTGTGTGAGTGATTTTTTGTTTTGCTGCCGACTTTGTTGCGCTCGTTTCATTTCATTTCGGTTCGCTTGTTCGCTGTCGAACTGTTTTGACTGTGCCGCGATGTGTGTGTCTCTTTTTTGTCTATGTATGTGTGTGCAGTTGCGCGATTCGTTGTTGTTGCGAATACCCGGCAGGCTTTTGAAGCAAATTGGCTTGTAATGTATTTTTTAGTTTTTTGTTTTTGTTATTGCTTTTCAAAAAGTATAAAAAAACTAAAAAAGAAATTATTTATATCACACATACAATAAAGCATTTGCTATAACCCAGTGAGTGCTATTGGAATGTACACGACAATACAAATTGGAAATACTCGTCACTTTATAAAAAGGTAAATTATTTTTGTTCAATACAAAGTCATCTAAATATGAAGGCACCTCTTCTGCCACTCACTGGCTGTCCTCAGACGAAGATGGAAATCGCTAGGTTCGACCTTCTTCGACAACATGGATAACCTCAAATCAGTCAACATCAGAGATTTACGATGTTTATCGAATAGGCTCTTCGACTTGCAGTAAGACAGATCACTTTCGCTTTATGTTTTCACAATGGGCCCATTTTGAAGCCTAAGTGTGTCTTTCGACAATGTCTCGTGCCCAGACAGTAACTTTAAACGAACCTAACCTAAAAATACTGTGTCCCGAGAAGAGTGCACAATTTAATTTTAAAATGAATCGCATATTTATTGGTAGAGTGATGATATTTTTATTGGATTTAAAAGACGTTCTGATTAGGCATGAAATCAAATATCAGAAGAATGATCCTCAGAGCTCTGATCACAGGCCATGGATCTTTTTAAGTCCAAAGATGTTCAAAGACTTTTTGACAAAGTCCTGGCTCTATCTGACCTGGCTCTTTAAGCTCAGAAATTGTTTGTGGTTTATTCGCATTGATCAGAGATTTCATAAAAAATCGCAAAGAAAGAAATCGCACTGCGTTAACCCTTTCGATATTTTGTTGCCTTAGGGCAACATGCTATTTTGTGTACGTCTGAACCCTCTATGGTGTCAAGAATAAATTTTTTGTTGGTTGTTGTTGGTGTATTTAAGTTTAAAAAAGATAAGTTTATATGTTTTTTAATGTTATATCTTCACAAATTAAAAAAAAGGAAAAGCAGAAAAAATAAGAGAAAGTTTTAATTTGACTTTGTAATTCAATTCAATTGTGGACGTCCGAATCCTCTATGGTTTCATGAATAAATGTTTTGTTGGTCCTTAGAATATTTTGAAGTTTAAGGAATAATACAAAATTAATAAACTGAATGAATATTTAAGTTTAAACAAGATACATGTATACTTATACATGTTTTTTAATGTTATATGTTTACATAGTAAAGAAAGAAAAAGCAGAAAAATAAGAGCACATTTGAATTTGACTTTTTGATTCAATTCAATTGTGGACGTCTATGGCTTCAAGAATAAATTTTTTGTTGGTCCTTAGAATAGTTTGAAGTTAAAGGAATAATACAAAATTAATAAATATTTAATATTTAAGTTTAAAAAAGATAAGCATACATGTTTTTTAATGTTATATGTTTACATAGTAAAGAAAGAAGAAGCAGAAACAAATAAGAGAAAGTTTTAATTTGACTTTTTAATTCAATTAAGATAGATAGGATAAATTAGAATGAGAGAGAATAAATCTTTTTGGTTGGTCTTTAGAATAGTTTGAAGTCTTAGGAATAACACAAAATTAATAAACTGAATATTTAAGTTTAAAAAAGATAAGTATACATGTTTTTGTAATGTTATATCTTTACGTAGTAGAGAAAGAACAAGCGGCAAAAAATAAGAGAATAAATCTTTTTGTTGGTCTTTAGAATAGTTTGAAGTTTTAAGAATAATACAAAATTAATAAGTTGAATATTTAAGTTTAAAAAAGATAAGTAAGTATAAAAAAGAAGAAGCAGAAAAAATACGAGCAAGTTTTAATTTGAACTTTGTAATTCAATTCAGATAGAAGTTTAAATATTTTTAGAACATTTTTGTTTATTTTTTAAATCTTTTTTAAATATTTCTAAATAAAAGATGTATTAAATTTTTAATTATGCGTTAAAAATTGTATGTTGAAGGAATTATTACAGTCAGAAAAATATGGTTGCTGTCGTATGACAACACTCCAAAAAACAGGGTTCGGTATAAAAAATTAAAAAAAAGTAGTTTGGGATGTTGTTGATATAATCACACAAAAGACTAAAGCAATAAATTTGAACTTTTTTCTCCAGTAAAAACCTGTAACGAAAGGCTTAAATCGCACAATCTTGGCAGCCAGTCGTCATTGGAATTTTGGTCTGAAAGAGGTTGCTCCAATAAATCAATTATTTTCACAATGATAAGGCTTTATTTTTTTGTGTTCTAATAATTGAAACAATTGTAGACGACAGCTGTTAAATCTAAGAACTGCCACTTCCAGAGAAAATGAATGTTCCAAATTTATATCATTCACTTTTATTGGGGAAATCCTCTACAAACCAAGCTTTGGCACAAATATACAAATTCACTCAGCAGACTAGTTTTTGATTGTAAAAATATCGTAGACAACTTTAAAATTGGAACGATTTGTAGAAGGCAATTGTTGGTTAATTAGGGGTAAATTTTTAGGTATTTTTGTTCGCGGAATTTGACAGAATTTGAAATTTGAATTCAACTGAATTTGTTTTAGAATTTATTGTGAGTTGAAAGTCTTAATGGTTTTCAGAACGGTTTGAGACTGCAGTTTGAATCTTTCGCAGCTATACAAAAATGGTTTTAATGCAATCGTAATCAATGTAGCCACTGAATTTCTGGGCGTGAACTTTGAGCATGGAGTGAACTAATCTCGGCATAATTTTTTATTATGTCTTTATTATGTCATTATTTGTTTTATTCACAGTTTTCATTTCTTAACAAAGAATTTTGCAAAACTTTATTTGATGAGATCACAAACCTTGGTTCCCCTGGGTTATGCACGTCCGTTGTAGTATTTTAAATATCTGAATGCAAGTTTTGCTTTTGAAACTGGACGTACGGGCACAAAATGAAACGACGGCGTTGAATTGCAATGTCGACAAAACTGGCAACGATTCGCTATTGTTTCAATGCAGCAAAATTCAGCAGTTGGAGCGGCGGCCGACGCTGTTGATGGGCTTGCGGGCGGTGTGTTAGAGTTGCCTTGGATGACAGCAAAAATTGCTGATATGTCGTTTGGTAACAATAAGCGCCACAACAACAACAGCCACAATCACAAAAACAGCAACAACAACAACAAATGCATTCATTGCAATAGCGTGCGCGCTGCATTTGGCTGAATAAAATATAAATTTAGCCACAAGGGTACTTAAACAATTGAATGCGCCTTGCAGTATGCTGCACTAAAATGCCAACTATTTGCGCTCACACATAGACACAGAAGACACACACAGCGACATGCATTAAATATATAAATGTAAATGAACAAAAAAAATAAGCTGCTAGCATATCACATTTAAAAAAAAAAAAATTTATATAGAAGAACTGATTCGAGCGACTGCGACTGCGGCTGGTGCTGCCACAGGGATGAGATGACAAACGCACATACACTCATATTTGCGCATATGAGTGTGCGTGTGTGTGTGTGTGTGTGTTTGCACATAGCCTGGATTGTCGCATTGCGAACAATTTATATAAAATGAGCTGGGAGATGGTTTTAAATGCGAATGAAATTATATCCGCCAGCAGTTATGGTGCCAGGCGCGCTCCTCTCTCTTTTGCGCGTCTCTTTGCTGCATTTCAGGCTTTTCATTCTACTTTGACACCGACTGCCACGTATGCGTGCACATGGCGGCCTCTATGTGCTCGTATGTGCATGTGTGTATGTGTGTGTGTGCTGGTGGCGCCTTCTTCTTCCGCCAGTCGCGGCGGCTCGGCATCGTCGCGGTGTTGCATGTTGCCTGCATAGGCCAAAGCACCGATCTTGCTTGTTGATGCCACAACAACAACAACAACAACAACAACAACTATAACTATAACTACTGCGCCGCGACAATAACATTTCCACGGCCACACCAGACCCATTTCATTGCTCATTCTCATTTCGTTGCTGTCGCTGTCGCTGCCGCGCGCCTCGTCCCGCTCCTCGTCTCTGCGTCGCATGATTGAGACGCTACACTAATTACAGCTGATTTGCCGCCAGCATATTTGTTTCGAAATATCGCTCGCGGTTAATTTATCACAAGTTTTTCTTTGCATTGCCGCCGGCTGAAAAATGTTGCCAATGCCTTTGTTATTGCTGCTGTTGTTGTTGCCATCACAGCTGGCTGCTGCCGCCGCCGCTGCTGCTGCAACTTTGTTTCTATTTCTGTTGTTGTTATTTAGCTGCTGGTGATGTCGTTTTGTGCAGCTGTTAAATTGTGATGCTTTCCTTGCTCCTCGCTCCTCGCACTCTCCTCTGTCTCGGCCTCTGTCATGCCACAGCGCTGTCGCCACTGCAGGCGGGTAGGTCTTAGTATACCTTCGTATTAAAATTTGCTTGCCAGCGGCATTTAATTCTATTCTTTATCATCATCATCATCATCATCATCATTGTTATCTTCGTTATCATCATAGCCAGCATTATTGGTGTCAGCTGCCTGGGCGGCATAATCAGCGTCGTCATCGTCATCATCGTCAATGGCGCCGACAATCAAATCATCAACTGTGTGTTTGATAATGATTTGAAAATTATGAAAATACCCATATTTATTTCTACAAATGTTTCATATGTCTGAATGTAAGTGTGTCGGCCGTTTGCGTATGATTTTAGCTCTAAAGTGGGTCTGAGGTTTTGTTCTATGCGTCCAAAGACTGGTTTATGGATTTTTAAAAGTAAAACTTTGAAATCAGGTTCAGTCAGGGTTGATAGGTTTGGGACAGGGCACAGTGATTCGACTCCATACAACCGCGGGACAAAATTAGAAGGAGTGGTCCGTTCTTCATAAAATTGAGTATACCAGTTAACCATGGTCTGCTGAATTGAAATCTCCATTTTGTTTTTCTTAAAATTTTGTAGTTTGGCAATGCCTGAGACTTAAATTTGCAATTTTCGTCATTTTTGGTGTGCTATAGCGACGAGTGTATTGTGTAGATTTTTCAGATTTTACATTTAATCGGTAACGTCAACATTGATAATTGCAAAGAGTAACAGAAATTGTCTGCATTTGAGCAGTTTTATCAATTTTTCATGCTGATTGCATACTTTTAGGGATAAATAATATAAATTTTGACGAAAAAAAGGTGTTTAGACCACTTTTTAAATTGAATTATTTTCTGAGATCGGAAGATATCGGAGGATGTAATTACATTATCCGACAAAGAAAGAATGCTTCTTAAAATAAAAAAAAACAAAACCAAGAAACATACTTTCACATACTTTTTAGATAATTTCCTCTAAGTTTTGCCAATTTTCAGATTTTTAATTTAGAAAAATATTTTAAATTAAAAGTAAAGTAAAAGCCTCAGCTTTGCAAATTTTGAGAAAACATTAAAAGCGAAAATGGCCACCTCATTTCTTAATCTATATTGAACGTTTTAGCAACTTCTTGGTAACCATTTATTTTTACAATTTTTTTTACTCAATGTACTAAAAAACAGAAAATATGTGTTTACATTTTTTGAGAAAAAAGTTTCAAACTTTGAACCGCTTTTGTACAGAAACTAATTCATTTTTTGCAAAAATTTTTTGGGGTTTTCTTAGTTGGAGTTTTACCTTTCAAATAACATAAAAATCGTTAAATTCTGAGACTATAAATTTTTTGAATTTTGTCTATGGAACGAATCAATGTACAGGGTGCTGAAATATAAATTGGCTTGTTTTTGAACGCAGAGTTCAAGTTTTCAAAAATATGAATGAACAGAATGAAATCTTTTGAGTACAATTTCTGTTGTTCTTCTGGCCCATGGAGAAGCTTGGATTAAGCCTCAGCATTAAATGCATATATTTTTGTACGTAATAGCCAGATGCATAGAAAAAACTTCAGGCTATAAACTTTAACGGCCGACCTCGATAGTCCAGTGGATAGCGCGCTGGCTTCTTATAGCAGAGGCCCTTGGTTCGATTCCCAGCTCGGGCTGGTGAAACGCTCATCAACTTCTATCGCTATCCACATGAAGCAGATGAGAATTACAAGAATCGCACAAGTGCGGACTTGGCAGTCAATGGCGAAACCTCCAAGATTGAAAGAAAAGTGCCAACCTATTATAACCTTACCTAACCTAACTTCAACGTTTTGAAAACGGCAAAAGAATAAAAGTCTTTACAACTTTTTTGAACAAAATGATTGGAAGAAATTCATTGTAAAATGTTATGACAGTTTCGCAAAGACAAACCGCGATAGATTCCCAAAAACCTGTTCGTAACTTGAATTTTGCTTTTAACCCTTTCGCTATTTTGTTGCCATATGGCAACATGCTACTTTGTGGACGTCTGAACCCTCTATGGTTCCAGGAATACATTTTTTTATTGGTCCTGAGAATAGTTTGAAGTTTTAGAAAAAATACGAAATTAATAAACTGAATATTTAAGTTTAAGGAAGAGACCTATACAGTTTTTTTTAATAGTATATCTTGACATAGTAAAGGAAGAAGAAGCAGAAAAAATTAGATAGCTTTTTAATTTGACGTTTTCTTTCAATTAAAAAATTTTTTTTTTTAATTTTGGCTGAAGTAATTGAAGAAATATTCAAATTTTCGTTATGCGTAAAAAGTTGTATGTTTAAGTATGATAATTATTACAGCAACAACGCTGTGGTTGCTCTCATAGAAAAACATTCTTAAATACAGGGTCCGAGTATAAAAATTAAAAAATTTCTTATGGAATGTTGCTAATATTTATAACCACATAGAAGCCTAAAATGTAAAATTTAAAATTTTAACTTTCCGCAGTAAAAATCTGTAGCGAAAGGGTTAATATAAGAGATCGATCTTTTGTGAAAGTAAGAATTCAAAATATTTATTTATTTATTTAGAATAAATACAATAAGTGTAGTAAGATCGAGTCTTTTAATAACACCTCAATCAGTATTAAATTTCTTAAACTAGAATTAAAATTAAACAACTACAATTACAAAACTAAATAATAAACAGAAGCTTAAAATAAATAATATATATATATTATAAAAAATAGAAAATATAATAAAGGAAAAAGATAAGAAAGTAACGAAGGAGGAAAAGTAGAGATAGAATGGGATATAATTAAAAGAAAAAGAAAACTTTCATAACATATAAGAAATAAAGTACATATAAGACAGTCTATTGATATGTTCATATTTTTGGAACAATTTTAAGTATTGTCAGTATTTTCCTAATGCTTGCCCATCACCTCGGGACCCACACAATTAAATAGACAACCACATCGCCATAGACCGCATTCCGCGCAAATTGGCGCACCGCATTGCCGTCGATCACTTTGCTAATTTGCATTTTAATTACTTTTAGATATGCAACAAACAACATAACCACAAAATGCACTAAACTCACACACACACACACACATACATAGAGCAAGTGCAATTACCAATACAGCAACAACAACAACAGACAACAACCATACCAAACCGCAACCGCAGTCACCATAATTGGCGCCATTAATGTTGCACTAGTTGCAGGTCGCAGCACACAAAACCGGAAATAGATCCGAATCAACATGGAAAGCGGCTTAGAAAGAGCCTAAAACGGCAGCGCGAGAGCGGTGGCCACAACACGAGCAGCGCCAACAACAAACAGCAAAACAAGGCAACTTTCAAACGGGCGCCAAATCAACATCGAAACGGAAGTTTGAGTAAGAAAACAAAACAACAAAAAAGGATTCTGCGCCACATCAAGGTCGTCTAGGAAGGAGAGCGCAATAGCGTGAGAGTGTGTGTGTGTGTGCGAGAGAGAGAGAGAGAGAGCGCACAAACGCGAGAGAGAGACAGAAGGCAACAATTAAAGAGAAATTAGCCGCCCTGCAAGAAGTCTGAAGCTGAAAGAGCGAGCGCGCACCTAACAAGTGCCAAGCGTCGAACAAGTTCGAAGCAAGCGACAACATTTTACCCGATAATACGGCAACAGTCGTTGTCGCCGCAGCAGCAACGGACTTTGTGCTTTGACAGCAGCAGTCGACAGTGCGGCCAGCAACAGCAGCAGCTGGCAATAGCAACGCAACCAAATCGTAGTTTCAGTTCGAAGCGGACTTTCGGCGCGAATGCAAGTCAGGTAAATGCGAGTCAAGTGCGCGTTATTGGCAACGGTAAAACGGTGTGTTTTGGCAAGCGGAAACGGAAGTGCACAAGTTTGAATATTACACAAAAAAGTGAAACACACATTGAAACAATTTTTGCAATTTACAAAAATAATTTTGAGACACCGAGTTTGAGTGACTGAACGAAAGTGCATTTCCTAAATATTAAAAACATTTTGTGAGTACAAAGATTTGTTATTCTTAAATAAAAGCTTTAAACGTTTTGGTTTTGTGTGATCACAAATTTCTATTAATTTCTATTATTATATACAAAAATAACTACAACAGATTTTACTACAACAGTCGCAGCACGGCAGCAGTAGCCGCAACAGCCGAAATCGCATCGTGCGAGCAGCCACAAAAAAACAAATCCATTTCGTAAACATCAACATTGGCAGTGCTGGCAAGGAAGCACGTGTACGCGTGCTGCCGTTGCCGCTGCTGCTGTTGCTGTTCCTGTTTTTGTTGCTCTGGCTACTGTTGCTTCCTGTCTACGCGCCCTCCACGCTTGCCCGCCGTATTCACCAGCCAAGCTTACCTACATCTCTCTTCCTTAGTTATACATTTCATAGTTGTAAATTCTTTCTTTAATCTTCAATGTTTTGCTTCCAAACTTGTGAGTGTTGTAGGTAATTAAGTTCATCATATCTCGGAAACTACTAAACCGATTTGAACGAATACTTCAGTGTTAGAAAAAAATTTTTCAGTACCAAAAATACAAAATTAATAGAATAGATAATAGAAGAATATGTAGAAGCGTACTATCAGGAGGGAAGTGATGACTCCCCACTTGTGTGTTTAGAATTAAACTTAGTTAAGACACATCATATCTCGGGAACCACTTAACCGATTTGAACATTTACTACAGCATTGGAAAACATTCTTTAGTACGAAAAATACAAAATTAATAAAAGTTCCAAAACTGACCATTAGAGAAAAGGGTACGAGCGTTTTTTGACTTTTTTGTAATAGTAAAGTTAATAAAGACACATCATATCAATTTGATCGAATACGTTAGTGTTCGACCAAATTCTTCAGTAACAAAAAATACAAAATTTATAGAAGTTCCAAAACTGACCAACAGAGGGAAGCGTACGAGGGTCTGATGATTCCCACTTGTGAGTGTAGTAGTAAAGTTAGTTAAGAAACAACATATCTCGCAAACTACTAAACCGATTTGAACGAATACTTCACTGTTAGAAAAAAATTGTTCAGTACCAAAAATACAAAATTAATAGAATAGAGAATAGAAGAATAGAAGCGTACTATCAGATGGAAGTGATGACTCCCCACTTGTGTGTTTAGAAGTAAAGTTAGTTAAGACACAAAAAAAAACTAAACCAATTTGAACATTTACTACAGCATCGGAAAACATTCTTTAGTACGAAAAATACAAAATTAATAAAAGTTCCAAAACTGACCATCAGAGAAAAGCGTACGAGGGTCTGATGACTCCCACTTGTGAGTGTAGTAGTAAAGTTAGTTAAGAACTATCATATCTCGCAAACTACTAAACCAATTTGATCGAATACTTTAAGTGTTCGACAAAGATCTTCAGTACAAAAATACAAAATTTTTAAAAGTTCAAAAAATCACCATCAGAGGGAAGCGTACGAGGGTTTAATGACTTCCCATTTGTGTGTGTAGTAGTAAAGTTAGTTAAGCACTATCATATCTCGTAAACTACTAAACGGATTTGAAGGATTACTATAGCATTCTACAACATTCTTTAGTACAAAAAATACAAAATTTATAAAAGTTCAGAAACTGAACATCAGAGAAAAGCGTACGAGGGTTGGTTAACTCCCCACTTGTGTGTGTAATGAATAAACATCACATTTAAAAAACTACTAAGCCGATTTAAATGATTACTACAGCATTGAATAAGATTCCTCAGTAAAAAAAATACAAAATTAGTAAAACTTTAAAAACTCACCATCAGAGGGAACCGTACGAGCTTTTTTTGACTCCCCACTTTTAGTGTAGTAGTAAAGTTAGTAAAGAAACATTATGTCTTGAAAACTACTAAACCAATTTGAACGATTACTACAGTATTCTACAACATTATTTAGTACAAAAAATACAAAAAATACAAAATTTAGAAAACTCACCATCAAGCGCAGAGACCTGTTTAGTAGTAATGAAATGATTTTTTTTATTGTATACCTACAGTTTCTCAACACACACACTCACCACTAACCACCAATAATTAATTACATAATTTATAAAAACTTGACACATTAATTTGCCTCAACTAATATAAATATTTCTTTTTTCATTTGCACGCATTCCTTCCTACTTTTGAAATTTGCTAACTGTGCAGAACTTCTTTTGTTGCATTGGATCAAAGATCTTCTTTGACGGTGGAGCCCTCTTGTCCTAAGAGGTAAGTGTTAATTTAAATAAAAATGAATATTTTATTTTATTTTATTTTTATAATATTTTATTTATACAAAACTTTCTATGGATTGACTGCAAGTTCGAGTTGTGTGCAAAGCTTGAGTTTGAAATCAAAGACAGACATCTCATATAACACTACACATGGTCAAACAATTAATTTGAACAAGAAACAGTTGAACGCATTTTTTGTACAGGCTACTTTTACCTGAAGAGCTCTTCATACTGATTCGCCAAAAATTATGTGCACTAGTTATATTCTTTCTGAAGTATTTTTATGATCCAAAACCTTGAATAACTCATACGGTCGCTATTCTTCATGCTGTTTGAAATGTAATGAAGGTACATAAAAAAATTCCAAAAACTGCATTGATAATTGAAATTAAAGAAAAAGACGTTTTGGGGTTCAAGGTAAAGCTTTTCCACTAATTTAATTTAAATAATTAAATTTAATTTGCATGCAAAAATATTGCAAAAATTATCTCATCAACGAAAAATTTATGACAAATTCCAGCCACATGAATTATTTGTGGATTGGGCTTGAATAACTGAAGGTACCAGTGTCGCTCACATGAGGTCTGTGCCATAGTTGTATTATGAAACCAAGACTATGTAGTTTGTTATATCAAAGGATCAATCAATTAATTGCTTTTCTATAAACTCGCAGACATTAAGAAAGAGTCAGATGAAGCAAATCGATTAGTTTGAAATCGATTCGATTCGATTTGATTGTATGTAGTTTCTTACTTATTAAAATAGTTCCTCTAATACTTGAATTGGTAACAGAACAACCGAATTTTAGTTAATTTAAGGACAACGCATTCGTTGAATGTGTGCAAAAATATAAGTTCAAGGGTATTTGATTTCTTTCTAGGAAATTTTTTTTATGCCATCTACACAGATATCTTCAGTAGATATACTCCAGTGACAAATTACAATATTTGTCTACCACATTCATTATTTTAGTTCCAGTAGAATTAGTCTTACATCTTATTTGCAATGGTCTTACTGCAATAAACTGCGGAAAAAATTAAAAATTAACCATATTTTCTCATAGAAACTTTCTAGTTCCGTTCTTACATAAAAATTCATAGTGATATCAAACAATTCCAAAACATTAATGTTGTCATTATGAGCGAAATTTGTTGTACAAAGTAGGGTTAGTTTACTCATAGATTGAAGGAAATGTACAACGCTTAGAAAGCTTTCGTTCTACTAAAAGTTTGTGCTCGCTTTTAATCAGTAGGCCTCTATATGGTTTTTCCTTCACGCTGGATGTCTTCTTATAATACTTCGTATTATGCCGTCAAAGATTTCGTCCTTCTTCCGGCAGAAGTAATACTTAAGTGATTAGGTGATACCCTCAAAGATTTCGTCCTTCTTCTGGCAGGAGTAATACTTTTCATACGCTGATATTTTCAAGGTGTAGAGAGGTCAATTCAGTTTGAAATGTCTTAAAAGAATGTAAATCATTTTTACTGAAGCTTACAAATTTTTGCAGAAGTTAAAAACTAAAAGCTAAAACTTTCAACATAGATTAAGAAATGATGTGGCCATTTTTGCTTTTAATATTTTCTCAAAATTTCCAAAGCTGAGGCTTTTACTTCACTTTTAATTTAAAATATTTTTCTAAATTAAAAATCTGAAAATTGGCTAAACTTAGAGGAAAATATCTAAACAGTATGTGAAAGTATTTTCCTGAATTTTTTTAAATTTTAAGAAGCATTCTTTCTTTGCCGGATAATGTAATTACATCCTCCGATATCTTCCGATCTCAGAAAATAATTTATTTTGAAAAGTGGTCTAAACACCGACACTAACATCGACAAAATTTATTTTATTCATCCCTTAAAAGTATGCAATCGGCATGAGATAGGATTATAAGTTATATAGAAATTACTGTCCGACCGAAACATTTTTTTTGGGCCGAAACCGAATTTCGAATTAATATTCGGCCGAAACCGAAACTTTCTAGTTGAAATAAAAATCACCATATCAAGCATTTTTTTTCGACAAACGAATTTTACATTAAGTAAATAAAGATCAAGCAAACAAACATAACATAACATAAATAAATACTTATTATAAAAACAATTTATTCATCTTTTAAAAACATAAACATAAAAAAATCACCCTTTCGTACCTTACTCGCTAATATTCAAAATTAAATAATTTAATATTAAATGCTAAAAAAAAGAAGATTATTTACATTGGTGGCATCTAAATTACTCCTCCTTTCACTATATATCTGCTACACAATAAAATGTAAAAAATATTCTAGAAAGTTTCGGTTTCGGTCGAAACTGAAACCGAAACTGAAACCACTTATTTGGGCCGAAACCGAAACCGAATATTCGGTCGGACACTAATAGGAATTATAAGTTTCGATATATTTATATAATTAAATAAAAATAATTGTTTTAATTAATAAAATTTAATTTTTACAATTTTTAAAGAGAAAAACTTGAGTTAAAATTGCTGCAATTGCTGTGTTACATAACAGAATTTTGAATTTTTTTCGAGATTTTTAAAAAATTACACTGCACAACAGCATGTCTGTTGCATGGAGGTTTTTACATGAATCTGAATCGTTTTCCCACGCTGTTTTCAAAACCATACTCAGTTTTTATGTAACAGCTCTAGTTTTCGCAAAAAATGGGCGTGTCATTTTTTCGAATTTTCCTCGGCTTTTTTCTCATTTTCAACTGTAATTTATGAACCAACATGATTTTTATATAGTTGCACTAACAACATCTCACGCCATCTTTTCTGACATTAATCAATTTTATGCGTTTTAAATTGGCGTTGTAGGAAAAAGTAGGAAAATATTGAATTTCAAGGCGTTTTTTCTGATGGCGAAAATTGTACAGATATTTCATAAATCAAGTTACGAAGTTACTTTTTCCTTAAAAAATTAGGGGCCTCAAAATATGCAAAGTTTTTAATTTTTTTTGTTTCGAGCAATTCGAAATATTTTTGTTTTTGCTTGTATTTCAGACTATAAATGGAACATATAAAAGAGCATATTTTGAGGCTCCTAATTTTTTAAGGAAAAAGTATGAAAAGTGATGAACATGGCTATGGTAAATTTTTTGTTTTTTGCTTGTATTTCAGACTATAAATGGAACATATAAAAGAGCATATTTTGAGGCTCCTAATTTTTTAAGGAAAAAGTATGAAAAGTGATGAACATGGCTATGGTAAATTTTTTGTTTTTTGCTTGTATTTCAGACTATAAACGGAACATATAAAAGAGCATATTTTGAGGCTCCTAATTTTTTAAGGAAAAAGTATGAAAAGTGATGAACATGGCTATGGTAAATTTTTGCTATTATTTCGATGCGAATGTGTATTCCGCCAAATAATTTGGCTGTGTTGTATTGCTTGATGTGTCGGCTTTCATTATACACCTAACTCGTTAATTGATTTACAATAAATGGGTATGTTTTTGACCATTAAAGAAAACGCCTTAAAATTCAATTTTTTCCGACTTTGAGGTCCAATTACCGCGGCATTTTAAAACTTATAAAAATAAGTTGCATCGAAAAAGAAGCCGTGCGGTGTTGTTAATGCGATAGGGTGAAAATCATGTCAATCGGTTTTTTGGTTTAGAAATTACGATCAAAAATATGGAAAAAGTAGAGGAAAAACTGAAAAAATGACACGGTACCTATATCTCACTAACTAGAGCTGCTAGAAAAAATCTGAGGATAGATTCGAAATCAGCGCACCCAAATTAGTAAGAAACAGTAGAAAAACTCCATGTAACAGAAAAAAGTGTTTTTTTGTTGTGCTGTGTTATTGAATCATGTTTTTAACATAAAAAAAAATTGCGAAATTATTTCTAATGCATAAATAATTTAAATTATAGATAATATAAATTATAGTTAAATTATAGATAATTTAAATTATAGTTATCAATCAGCATGAGAGAGGAATTAAAAGTTTAGATTTACTAAAGTTCTCTAATAGTGTTTGGGTAATTTTAAGGAAATAAATTGTCTGTACCTCTACTTGGTTTTTCATCGCTAAGAACCTGTCTGCTCTATGCGTGACCTTTGGCCGGCCTGTGTAACCTAACCTAACCTAACCCACATGATTTTAGCGATACAAGCATAGCTACTTATAACTAAATAAATATGACACTAAAATATTTATATATTAGGGCGGGTTAATTTTTTTTTTGATGAAGCGTATAGCAAAAACGTAATCTATAGGTGATTCTGAGAAATTTTGCTCAAGAGACCATAGCTCTAAGTCGGATTTGGAGCCCCCCAAAATTTCAAAATAGATATTTTTCAATATATACATAGAATAATTTAATTAAATTCGTCATAAAATCGGATAGAGTTATAGTAGATTTCTCAATCTGGGCTTGTTTGAAAGGTATTTTTATCACCTTTCAGAATCTGTATTGATACCTGTAGAATAAGTCGTCAATGGCAGGATTGTTCAATCGTGAAGTAGTTATGGCAGTGACATTAGAATGTCGTAAGAAAACTCCTCGAATGGAAAGTAAAAAGGACCTTAAAAAATAATATTACCACGTTAAAACATTAAATTGTAGGTCGAGAATAATATTTAAAAATAAATTGAATTAAAAATATAAAAATAGTGTTTTTTTGTTGAAACCTTGAAAATGTTGATTTTTTCAGATCGATTTTCCTACAAAAAGGAGTTCGAAAACAAAAAAATTGATCGTAATAAAAGTTGTTGGAAATTATCTGAACTTTCATAATCTGCAAAAAAAAAAAAAATTATCGAAAAAAATCGAAGAAAATTCGGAATTTATTAGTTAAAAGTTCATTTTAGGCTATTTTTCGACAAAAAATTCCTAATATGTCTACTAAAAATAAAAAAAAAATATTGGTATCAATACAGATTCTGAAAGGTGATAAAAATACATTTCAAACAAGCCCAGATTGAGAAATCTACTATAACTCTATCCGATTTTATGACGAATTTAATTAAATTATTCTACGTATATATTGAAAAATATCTATTTTGAAATTTTGGGGGGCTCCAAATCCGATTTAGAGCTATGGTCTCTTGAGCAAAATTTCTCAGAATCACCTATAGATTACGTTTTTGCTATACGCTTTATAAAAAAAAATCGTTCCATACAATTTGACCCGCCCTATTATATATAAATTCCGAGAGTTTGACCGGCGAATTGAGGAGTTCAAATTGCGCAAATATCGCATAACAATTAGCCGCTCATTAGGATGTCATTGATTGATAGCATTGATAGCGTTAAATGATTTGACGAAATTAGAGCTGCGCCCACGTGGCAGCGCGCCAACGCATCGAGGCGAAACAATGCGATGCGTTAAATTCAAAATCGCATCTTTCGTCGAACAGCGACCAACGAACGGTAACTGCAAATCAGCGCCAGCCACAAGCCAAACAAATGGCCATCCAACTGAAACGTGTAACCGCAACAACATTCGAATTCTCAGACAATTTCCAGTGACGGAAGTTGTCGCCGCTGCGGCCGATACCCACACGTTGACATAGCGTCAAATCAAATACGCGAGCGCGCGCATTGGCCGCGTTGTGGCCGCGGCTCGATTGCGGACAGTCGGGCGTCCGTCGATGGATGGCCATGAGCGTTCGTTGCGCGCGCCAGTGGAGTGGCGAGTACGTGTACGTTGGGAAAACGCGAAATTCTCACCCAAAGCGGATATGCACGAATATCGAAGACTTGGCGCTTGGTTAGGCGAAGTGGTTGCGGCGATGGCTGTGTCTCGGTCACTGACTGTTAATGTAGCTGATGTTAATGTTCGTATTGTTGTTGTTGTTGTTGTAATCGTTATTATTGTTGTTGTTGTTGTGTTGTAGCTGCGGCATTATCACAGATTGACGCAAATAAATGCCAGAAAATGGCCCGCGGCCAGGCGAAAACACTCACAGCGCAGACAATTGTAATTGTTGCTTCATGTATGTACGTTGTTGGTGTGTATGGCTGACTGTTGGCTTGTCGATGTGTTTGCGTATGCCAGTATTTGGCTGTTCGCGCGCGCGTGCGTGTGTGTGTGTGTCGAGCCGCATGTCCATCGGAAACAATAGTTGGGCAGATAGCGCTTCGAACACTTTGTACATGTGTTCGTTTGCGGCTGTCCGCTTGTTTGTATATGTGTTTACATTCTGACACACACACGCACACACAATTAAAATGAGTGTGTATGCTGCGTGCAGCAGCCGTCAACAACGATCGGACCAAATCTTTGACGGGAAATCACAAATTTCGTTGGGTTTTTGGCGCGTTTAGCAATGGTTCCATGTTCGCTAACACATACATCCGCCTCACACATACAATCTCACACAATTGTCACAAGCAACCACTACGACTGGCCATACCAATTGCGCACACAAACGTGATAAAGAAAATGCCACAAGGCCGAAATGTTGCACGCTGCCCGCATGTGGCCGAAAGGCCAACCATCAGCCTGCAACCGCCAACTGCACCGCATAGCGCTCGGATCTCGCTCTAATACACACACACACACACACACATACAAAGTCACAGACACATCGCAACATACGCCCAGCAGTGCCGAATGTGTGGGATTTTTGGGTTCCATTGTTGTTGCACCGCTGCAGCTACAGTCGCGATCGGCAACTAAAGCCGTGTTGCCGCTGGACAAACTCCGTTGCGGCCAGTCGTCGCTAACCGCTGTCCGTTGCTTCCCAGCGCCGTCATTGTTGTGGACAAGACAATCGCCGGCGCGCACCGCTTGTGGGTTGTCTTTGGTTGAATTTCGTTGTTGTTGTGCCGTTGCCGCTGCCGATGACGATGTGGCTTTTATTGTTGTTTTTGTTATTGTTGTTGTTGATGTTGTTAATTTTGCCGCCAGGGAAATCGCGAGATTTTCGCACGAAAATCACGTTGATTTAGTTGTTGTTGTTGTTGTTGTGTTGACGCTTTGCTGTTGCTATCTTGTTGTTGTTGTTGTTAAAGTTGCTGTTGTTGTAAATGACGTTAAATACTGCACACAATAACGAGCGACCATCCTCCAAACCAAAGCCCAACAGCGCCAGATGAGTCTACTTTAGCCGGTGAAATATGAGTAATTATTTTGATGGTCGGGTGGTGTGTGAATGTGTGCGAAGCTGCATACATGTAAGCATATGTATGTGTATGTGTGTGCGTGTGTCTCTGGCAAAATTAAGTGATGGGAACTTTTCGGTTGTGCATTTAAATGCAAACGAAAATTGTTTCTTGACGCATGAAAATGATTTGCATCAAATATGCAGTTTTCGGACTAAATATGGGGAAATCGACTTACAAAAAAATTAAAATATTTTTTAACAAACAGAACAAACTAATTATTATGAGTTTTGTGAATTTATGAAAATTATTTAACTATTAATTTTGCATGTCCTTAACTTAAAAATTAGTAACACTTAAAAAAAAGAATTAATTATTTTAATTAAATTAAATTTTAATTTTAAATTTAATTTTAATTAAATTAAATTTTAATTTAAATTATGTATATACAGTCGAACTTCCCTAAATGAATTCGCACGGGACCAGAAAAAAGCTTCCTTATATAGAAACTTCATTATATAGAAATTATGATTTTTTTTCCTATTTTATTTAAAATAATGAGGTATTCTAGTTTAGATTACACCCTTCCACTTTTCTTCCTCAACAAAGCCTTCTAATACATTTAGAGACTTAAAAACATTGTTCGGTACGTTGCTCTTCATCTCCACAAAGGTTCGAAGTACATCAAGAGAAGCAGAAATTAGTCCCGTTCTTCACTGGCCATTTCTTCTGGGGTTCCCCTAAATATGTTTTACTTTTTTTCGATATTCAGTGTTGTTAATATGCGTGACAGAAAATAGCATGGAAAAATTCATTATATGGAGACAAAAAACGAATGAAAGCGAAGTTTTCAACTAAAAAATTTGTTCACTATATGGAAATTCATTATAAGGAGATCAAAATGCACTTAGAATAGAACGATAAAGCTGTGTCTTTGAAATTAATTCATTATACGGAGAACTTCATTATATAGAAGTTCACTATAGGGAAGTTCGACTGTACTTAAATAAAAATAATTTTTTCAATTAATAAAATTTAATTTTTACAATTTTTAAAAAGAAAAAACTTGAGATAAAATTGCTGTAATTGCTGTGTTACATAACAGTATTTTGAATTTTTTTTTGAGATTTTAAAAAAAATTATTGAATCATGTTTTTAACATAAAAAACAGTAGCGAAATTATTTTTAATTCATAAATAATTGAAATTATAGTTAAAATTGCTATAAATTACATAACTGAAGAAACAAATTAATTTTTTAATTTGTTCTAGAATTGTTTCAAATTATAGAATAGAATTTTATATGTCTGTAACAAAAAAAAAATTTAAATTGTTGTTGTTTTATTGTTAATTGTTTAAAATTGTTTGTTTCATGTTTTTAACATAAAAAACAGCAGCGAAATTATTTGTAATGTATAAATTATTTAAATTATAGTTAAAATTGCTATAAATTACATAACAGAAAAAAATAAAAATTATTTTTAAATTTCTTTAGAATTTTAAAAAAATATAGGATTAAAAATTTTACATGTCTGGAACAAAAAAAATTTGCTAAAAACAATGAATGTTTTTCTTAGTATCCAAATAATAAATGGTTTCTTTCACTTTTTCTGAACCACTACAAAAGTTATTAGTTTTACAATTTAAAAGTAAAAAGAGTTACAAGGTGCAAACTTCATTAAGGTTTTTTATTATTTTATTGCATCGTTTTCGGACGGAAAAATGTCTATGACTATTATTTTTTTAAAGCCAAACTGAGTAAAAAAAAACTTAAAACTAAAATAAAACATATTGTATACTTATTTTGTAACATGTTTCTATATGGGAATCTAATGCACCCAGGGTATTCCTAATGATTTAAAAAACTTGCGTATCCTTCGAAGATTAAATTTTTTAAAATTGTTTTTCTAAGCAAATAAAAAAGTAAACTTTTAAAATTTATTTTTTGACAAAAGAAGAGTTATACTTAACTTAACTGCAAGACTGCAAGTTTTCCATACCTATAAAGACTTCATATTATAATCGCTGATATCTCGAAAAATAAACATTGGATTTGGGTAATTTTGCACAAAATAAACTTTAAAAAAAATATAAACTTTTCCACAATAAAAAAATAAAAGTCACCAAAGCAAAAGTTAATAGAAATACTAAAGAAAATACAGATATTTTAAAATGAAAAACTTTCAAAATAACCGTAATGGTATTTCTAGTGTTAAGAAGCTTTTAACTTTATGTTTTTTAATTTTTATTTAATGTTTTTTCTAAGCGAAACCAATGAAAGTGCAAAAATTTGAAAAGTTTGCTACACAACTTTATCTCTAATACTCATTCAGATCGGTCTTGTTCACACTTTTGACACATACTTAGTTCACCAAGCAGCAAATTTCTATACAACTTAAGCAATGATGACTTAAATTTATTTACGAAATTGGGCGCTAAGGACTTAATTAGTCCCTCTAAGGAGTAACATAAATTAATTTATGACGCCCGACGCATTCGCTGTCAGCGTGTCTGTCTGTTGGGCATCAAACAATCAAATAAGCATAATATCAAAATTTCATTCGCACATGCATTAAACACTCGTAGAGCGTCGCAACGCACTGTTGCAACGGCCAGCTGGAGTGTGGTGGTGGACAGGGGCGACAGGGCGCAGTGCACAGTGGGCAGTGCACAGTGGGCAGTGGGCAGTGCTGGCAACCGGCAGCTTACTTTGACATCAAGCCCCGTTGGCAATTTCTAACAAATAAGTAGCCGATGCGGACGAGCGCAGAGACAAACGGAAGAACGCCTACACACCACACACACACACACACACACATGCACAGACGTACGAGCGGACAGGCATCTGTCGCTGCATTGACAATGAAATTGTTCTAGTCGCAAGCGTTCAAGTGTGGGTGCACTGGCAGCAGGAGCGTCGAAGCGTCTTGCCACTGTTTTGAAGGAGTGCTGAAGCCTTGTGACAGCGTGTTGATTCATTCCACTCATTGCGCGCCTGTCTGGCACCGAATGGCTCCGACGCATTGGCGATATTTAAATGACATGTGTGTGTGTGTGTGGTTTCGCGGCGTTGTTGTTGTTATTGCTTGCAGCTTGAGCAAATGTCTAGCAAAATGCTTAGAGAAACCGCTGTCCACTGTTCAATGTCCACTGTCCGCTGTCCACTTGTTGCCTTTGCCACCAATGTCCATTAGTGCTCGCTGTGAGATTGGCTCGTTCTTGCCTCACTGCTCAGTTATACAACTCAGTTACATTTTTGTTGTTGCTTTTTGGTTTTTGCATTTTTGTTGTACTCTCACTTGCCTACGAAGCGTGCAGTTGTCTCGAAGCGTCGGCGCCCATGTGTGCATGTTTCGCTGGGATGTCTGGCTGCGCTTGTTAAGCCATGTTTGAATGTGTGTGTACGTTTGTCTGTTTGTGTGAATGCACATACAATATTTACTAAGCAAGTTTGCTTTTAAAATGTTTTGGTCGCCGGCGGCAATATTTCTGGTAATTACGATTTGATTAACTTTAACTACATGAGACCGCTCAGCAATGCTCAATGGAAACCAGCCGGTCGAATGGGTTTGTGAGGCGTGAGGAGCGGGCAGCGGTGGTGTCGCGGCGGCCAGGGCGTGTTGTGAACTAAAGTATGTACTTGTGTGTGTGTGTGTTTGTGTGGCTGTAAGCGTGTGAGTGAGTGTGTTTAAATGCAAAAAATGCCAAAGGCTTTCTCATGGAATATTTTGTTTTTTTATTGTTTTATAATTCTTTCGTTCGTATTTTTCTGGTTTTATATTAGTCGACATGGTGTCGAGTTGGAATTTTCATAAAATAAATTATTTGCGTTTGTGGCTTAGAAATGTATTTTTGTTATTTAATTCGATTTATTTTCTTGTGTTTTTGACATTTCTTTATTATTGGGCTGAAGCGTTGAAAGGCTTTTGAATGAAAATTGAAATGTTGAACAAATGAAATTGTATGAAAATTAAATTAAATTGAATGACTGGATTGAAATATTATTTTAATATTTAGTCTTACATTCATTCATATATTCAGTTCCATGCAGTTTTGATTGCATGATTTCAATGAACCGATCGTTGCTCACTTTAAGATATTAACTGCCTTTAAAGGTATCATGGCACATTAGAAAGGGGAATTTTTAATAATTTAAAAAATTATTTATTTTTCAGCTCCCTTATTATCAATCTTTTTGAAAATTTTTTTACAATATATTGAAGGTTTAAGGAACACAAGGAGATTAAGTGTCCGTAATGGAGGATGTGTTTTTTTTTCTACGCGACTTCAGCTCCACCTGTATAAGAGACAATATGCTAAAAAAAACTTTAAACCTTCAATATATTGTAAAAAAATTTTCAAAAAGATTGATAATAAAGGAGCTGAAAAATAAATAATTTTGTAAATCATTAAAAATTCCCCTTTCTAACGTGCCATGATACCTTAAATCATGTTTTGTATATAAACTCCTAATTAATGTTTTTACCTTGTCAGATGTTGGTTTCGAAAACTGAAAACTTTGCTTTGAATTACTTTTTAAGTGGAATAGTTTTAGAGTCTGAAGTCAATGGGACCAATAAATCACATTTCTGTTAACTCTTTATTGCCTTCAACAGATTTTAAAGAAAAATGAAATACAACTTTTCTAATTATTTTGAATGACTGGAAGTCATTAACCCTCAAATGCATAGGTCCGCTACAACGCGAGGTGACATATATATCTTCAAATCAAATCACGATGCAGGTTTTTGGAACGACAACTTCATCTAAAGTCTTTTTATTAGTTTTTACTTAACCATTTCGCTACAGGTTTTTACTGGGGAAAGTTAAAATTTTAAATTTTACATTTTAGGCTTCTATGTGGTTATATTAGCAGCATTCCATAAGAAATTTTTTAATTTGTATACTCGGACCCTGTATTTTAGAGTGTTTTCCTATGAGAGCAACCACATCGTTGTGGCTGTAATAATTACTTAAACATACAACTTTTTACGCATAACGAAAATTTGAATATTTCTTCAGTTACTTCAGCCAAAATTAAAAAAATAAAATATCTAAAATGAAAGAAAACGTCAAATTAAAAAGTTATCTCAAATTTTCTGCTTCTTCTTCCTTTACTATGTCAAGATATACCATTAAAAAAACGTGTATACTTCTCTTCTTTAAACTTAAATATTCAGTTTGTTAATTTCGTATTTTTCCTAAAACTTCAAACTATTCTAAGGACCAATACAAAAATTTATTCCTGGAACCATAGAGGGTACAGAAGTCCACAAAGTAGCATGTGCCATATGGCAACAAAATACCGAAAGGGTTAATGGATATTTTTTTTGGAAAGTAATTTTCTGCTGGTAGCCTTCGTTAAAAAGAAAAAAAAACCATGTTTACAAATATCAACCTTTGGGGAACACGCTGGATCATGCAGTCCCATACTTAAGCGACCATAAATTAAAAAAAAATAATTTTTCCGCGAATTTTTTCAAGTATTTTACAATTTTAAAAAGTACCTTTAATATATATAAATGGTTAAAACAATGTTCAAAGTACACGTAAGAATTTTTTTAAGTGAAAATGTTCAATAGTTATGGAATTGTAGGCGATCAAGTGAATAGGGTCTTATTGACCCTGACTGTTCCCAATGATTTAAAAACAGAAGTGTGTTCTCTAACAGTTAAAAAAAAGGAAATAAATATGCTTTGAAAGTTAAATCATGTTGCTCCTTATAAACCTTTAACATTTAACTAGTGTCCGACCGAAACCACTTTTTTGGGCCGAAACCGAAACCGAATATTCGGTTTTTTTTTAATATTCGGCCGAAACCGAAACTTTCTAGTTGAAATAAAAATCACCATATCAAGCACTTTTTTCAACAAACGAATTTAACATTAAGTAAATAAAGAACAAACAAACAAACATAGCATAAATAAATAAATACTTATTAAAAAAAAAAACAATTTATTCATTTTTTAAAAACGTAAACATGAAAAAATCACCCTTTCGTACCTTACTCGCTGATATTCAAAATTAAATAATTTAATATTATATGCTAAAAAAAATAAATTTATTTACATTGGTGGCATCTTAATTATTCCTCCTTTCACTATATATCTGCGACACAATAAAATGTAAAAAATATTCTAGAAAGTTTCGGTTTCGGCTATTCGGCCATTTTTTGGCCGAAACTGAAACCGAAACCGAAACCACTGATTTGGGCCGAAACCGAAACCGAATATTCGGTCGGACACTACATTTAACCCATTGTTGAACTAGTCACATTGTGAATAAAAAAAGGAGAAAGACGTGTCAAATTATTTCTTATTTGAAGTATTTTCACCAAATGTAATGTCAATGGGCCCATTAATTCATAGTTTTTCCGCATACTGGGGGAAATCTATTGTTGATCCGATAGATTTTAGTTTTCATAAAATTAAAAAAACTTAAAAAACCAAGTGTAGAATAATGTTCGACTGGGAGTTTTTTTCGCGAAGCTTAAAATCATTAGACCTATTAAATCACGTTTGTCCATCTAACATCTGTACCCACTTTTGTGCTCTTTTAAACCTTCTGCTGAAATATCTTCTTTGAAAGATTTCTTCTTGGCAGTGGTTGGCTTTCTAAAATGAACACAGTTAAAATTTCATCTTTGTAGCTTTTGCGGTTTGAACTCGCAAGTGATGAACCAATTAGTCAATCAGAACAAACAATAACTCGTATATGGGTCATTCTTTTACAAACCGAACAACTTTTTTGACCCCATAATTTATATTCATCCCAAAATTTTTTTTTCACTTCTGGGCATAAAATTAACCGACACGTATATCAGAATTTATTAGAAAACAATTTTTTTTTCTTTATATAATTATTTAAAATTTTGAAAGTTACGCGTATTTTGCTAGATTCTAACATGTTTAAAATTCAATATCTCCGGTTCGGCTTATCTTATCGACACAATTTCAAAACCGTTTTTTAGCTTATTGTATGCACTTTAGAGGAATATGTTTTAAAATTTTTTTTATTTTTAATAAAAAAAGTATATTAACAATTTGATTGTTTAAACAATTTTTTGATGATGTTCCCCAAAATCAATTTAATTGAAAAAAATACTGCTATTTTCGCAATGTTATTACCTACAAAACGCATATTTCAAAAAAGTGGAGACTTAATTAGATCATAAGATAGAAACAAATTTCCACCGCAAGTCAAGCGCGCGCGACTTGATAGGACTCGTCACGCTTGACTTGCGGTGGAAATTTTTTTCTATCTTATGATCTAATTAAGTCTCCACTTTTTTGAAATATGCGTTTTGTAGGTAATAACATTGCGAAAATTGCATAATTTTTTTCAATCAAATTGATTTTGGGGAACATCATCAAAAAATTGTTTAAACAATCAAATTGTTAATATACTTTTTTTATTAAAAATAAAAAAAATTTTAAAACATATTCCTCTAAAGTGCATACAATAAGTTAAAAAACGGTTTTGAAATTGTGTCGATAAGATAAGCCGAACCGGAGATATTGAATTTTAAACATGTTAGAATCTAGCAAAATACGCGTAACTTTCAAAATTTTAAATAATTATATAAAGAAAAAAAAATTTTTTTCTAATAAATTCTGATATACGTGTCGGTTAATTTTATGCCCAGAAGTGAAAAAAAAATTTTGGGATGAATATAAATTATGGGGTCAAAAAAGTTGTTCGGTTTGTAAAAGAATGACCCATATGTACATTGAAGCAGTGAGAAAAGTTGTTATGGAGAATCATAGAATCACTATAAGAGAAATTGTTTAGGATGTTGGCATATTGGTTGGTTCATGCCAAGCAATATTTTCGGTTGTTTTGGGCATGAAATGTGTGGCAGAGAAGTTTGTTCCGAAATTGCTTAATTTTAAACGAAAAATTTTTTTCAGAGTTGTTCAAAAATGTCATAACTGGGCACTCAACATGGGTGCATGGCTATGATGTCCAAACCAGAGCCCAGTCATTCCAACAGAAAATTCATTGATTAATGAATCAATGAATTTTTTTTGATAGCAAAATATTGCCAAGGACTCCAAAACACGTTTTATACAGGGTAGCGCAAAAATTGTTACCTAATGTTCTTTGGCTCTAATTTGTTCATGAATGAACATTCATACATTCGTATGAATGAATGAATGAATGAATGAATGAATGAATGAATGAATGAATGTATGAATAAATGTATGAATGAATGTCAAAGCAGAATTTACTTTTGCCGCCATTTGCAAAAGTTATAGCATCTGTCGATAAAGTAATGACTTTTGCGCCACCCTGTATATGTAAACACGCCCTTATATCTGTCAAACATAGACTAAACATTCAAAATTAGTGATAAATAATGTCAACATATGGCACACTAACTAAAAAAGAGTCACAACTAAAAATTTTCCAAAATCGACTTTTTCCATAAATCAATTCACAGTACACATTTCTTACTACTTAAAAAAAATCACTCTCATTATTATCTTCTTTTACGTTAAAAATACTGTGCATCAGTTTTTATGTTAAATGCGTTGCTTCTGCGGATTGCAGTTTTTGACCTTTTCTGTAAATTTGTGATTTTAGTGGCAATGTGTTGAAGACATCAAAGACAATCAAAAATTGATTTTACATAGCCCAGCAAATTTGAAATGTTAACCTCTTTGTACATAAATATATATATTTTTTTAATTTTCCTTTTTTTTTGAAACTTTTTTTTTGACTTCTAGTACTTATGTAATATTTTTGAATTTAACTTCTTTAACATTTCAAAGCACTCAAAACCGAATGTTCCGAAGAGCTTTTGTATTCAGCAATAAAAATTCTTGCCATAGTTTTAAATGAACATCGTTTAAGTGAGATATTTTCGAGCTACTTGCTTCATGGCTTAATTGACTTTTTAATGCCGCTTTGCGAGCAACATTTTCAAAATGACAATGTTAAAGCAACTACGAGGATTTGTTCCAATCTACGTAGTAAAAAAAACAAAAATAAAAGCACAGCAACAGAAAACAAAACACATGCAGCAAAGGAGGCCAAAGCGATAGATTTCAGTTGCCAATATGGCAGTCTTTGCCGTTATTTTAGGTTAACTGGCAGCAGAGTGCAACTTTCGAAATTAAAGACGACTTCAATTCGAATACACACACACACACACACACAAACACATACACAAGCACTACAAAGAACTCTGCTGCTGTCGACTGCAAATGTTGTTGCTGATTTTTATTGACAATGCTTGCTGTGGTTGCACTCATCAAGCAAAGTTTAGCAAATGTGTTGCTGCAAATGTGGCCGAAACAGCACTCAGCGGCAATTTAGACTGCAGAACCAACGTCTGCTGAAGGTCAGCTGGATTGACTGACTGACTGGTGAGCCGAAACCGACGTGAACAGTGCGTGGCGCATTTTTGGTAGCCGCAACAGCAGACAGTAGCAGCAGCAAAGACAAAATAGAAACAACAATGACGCACACACACAAACACACACACACACAGCCGATAGAAGTGTGTTGCCACCTGCTAGTCGAGCTGCTGGTTAGCTCATTCAGTACGTACAAACATTGAATTTCCTTTGGCAGCCACCGCTCATTCTTGGCCAACATCCTCATGCAGCGCACCGCAAGTCAAAAGCACAAACAACACCGCACACACACACACACACACACACACCCACACAATACTGACAATGGCATTTTGGCATTGGCAACGTAACCACCTCCGTTGCCATTACCCCAGCGACCGAGGAGTCTATTCTAGTCCATTTTCACCTGCGGCTCTATCTTTTCTATGCCAGTTAAGAGTTGTTCGCAGCGCTGGCGGCCAATCTTTTGGATGGAAATTTTGAAGAGTTGCCTGCTGCCGCTGCTGCTGTCGCTGTGCTTTACGTGTGCCGGGTCCATGGACTCGCCTCATCCGCCCTCCGAGCACGTCGACCACTATGCAACAACAGTTTTCGTTGCGTTGTGTTGGCTGTTCGAACTTTGTTTTTATATGGGGCATTGTTGTTGTTCTAAGTAGTGCGGCCATTTTGCCAGAGAAGCAGCAGGAATAGTGGACGACAGTATGGCAGGACTTCTATGCGTAGGGGGGGAACTGCTTGGCGCATAATACATGAGGCGTAGTTGATTTCAAGCTTGATGGCAAGTAGGCTATGTATGTGTGGGTGTGTGTGGACATGTACTGTCTGGGGACACTAGTCACTTGATGTTTGACCAAATGCTGCCAAAGTTGGTCATTAATTTTTGGTTTGGTTTTTGTTTGTTGTTACTTGACTGTGTGCTGTGTTGCTGTTGCATGTTGTTGTTTTTTGCTTACCATGTATTTTTATTGCAGTACTCAAAAGGATGCTGGTGCTGGTACTCATGTAAATTTGTAGGTTGCAACTTGGTGTAGGCGCACACTTTTCGTTTGCTGCCATTTAATTGATTGACATAATGTTTCAGAGAATTTTTGGTATTAAACAGTTTTGTTTGCGCTTTGAAATTTCAATATTGGAATAATATTTAAAGATTGAGCACTCGAGAGATACAAAAATTTACATTGGCAGAGGAAAACCGAATTTTACTATTGGAATGAAGAAGAAAATCAGAAAGTTCATTAAAAAAATATTTTTAGAAGACTGCAAAATAGGCACAGAAGAGCTATTATGAGAAATTTTACTCTTAAATGTCGTTACAATCGAAATTATTTTTAAAACCCTGGCCACTAATTTTTCTTAATAATTTTTTTTTATTTTTTCTGATATCAAATAATAAATAATAAATAATAATATATAATATAATAAATAATAATATAATAAATATAATTTAAAAATTTCAAAAATTAAAGTAATAAAAAATAATAACAGAAAATTATTCAACAGGCATTGTTTTGCTTTAACATCAAAAACAAAATCCTGGCCTCTTTTTAATAATTGTTTGCTGAATTTTTTTCCGATATCAAGTAATAAATATGTAAATATATAAATATATATATATATAAATTATGTAAACATAATTTTGAAATTTCTAAAATTTAAAGCAATAAAAAATAAAAACAGAAAATTATTTAAAGGAATTGTTAATTTTTATCACTAAAAATAAAATCCACCAAACCGCGTTAAAAATAAGTAAAAAATTCTAATTCAATCTAATTTAAAACTGAAAAAATTATACTTGTAATTTGTCATTTTCAAAAATTATAAAACAGTAATAAGTAAGTAATTAATAAACTTTTTTGTTATTTCTTAACTTTGGAACATAAAAAAAAAAAAGTTAGAAAAGAATTGCAAGTGTTTTTAAAAAATATCCAATAATTCAGTCCAAACTCAAGTTTTTTTCAAAATTCAAAAAAATTCAAAGTTCAATAAATGTTTAAATAAGAAAATAACATAAATTTTCACTAATTAGAAAAATATTAATTAATATAAATTGATCTTAAATGAAAAAATTAAATATATTATTTATTTAATCAAAACTAGTTCAATTAAGGTTACATTCTAAACTTACACCAAACCAAAAAAAATTGTTTTAACATTAAAAATCAAATATTTGATTTAATTTATATTTAATTTGAATTAAATTCAATTTCAATTGAATTTAATTTGAAATTAAGAAAATTACTTAAATCAAATTTCCTCAGAACATAAAATTATTGACAAAAATTAGGTAGTTTTTCAAATATTTACAATTTCCTGCAAAGTTTGTATTTATTATATTTGTATTTATTATATTTTTTATATTATATTTTTTTATATTCTATTTTCTTATATTATATTTTTATATTTTTTATATTCCACAACTGAATCCAACAAAAAGAATTAATTTCCTCAGTTCTTAAAATTATTGACAAAATATTAAATATTTTTACAAATTCCTTTTATTTATTGTATTGTATTTATTATATTTTTATATATTTTTTTTATTTTTGTTACTCAACAATCGAATCCAGAAAAAACAAAACCTAAACAAGTCTTAAAAACATTAGCAATCCTTGTTTTTCAGACGAGCACAAATTCGATGATTTAAAATTATTAAAATAATTGAATTAATATTTAATTAATTTAAACAAAATGAATTCAATAAAATTGCCTCGAAGCTTTAAGAACAAAAAAATTAAATATTTTTCCGAATATTGAATCATTTACTCTTTTCTACATTATTGGTTGTTAACTTTTTCCCGAAATTTTGCAATTATTATTACTTTTCTTGCTCAAGAACCAACTTAAATAAAGTTGAACCCGTACAAGACATAACAACATTACTGATCCAAGTCGCTACAGTCGGGAAAATTTTTTTCCTATAAGCATACAAAAATTGAATGTAAAATAATGATTGTCTCTAAGCACAAAAAACATCTTTAATGAAACGTGTAAACTCTGTGTAAAATTTGCACACATTGCATATTTATTTATTAATTTATTTATTTATTCCATATTTATTTATTTATTTATTTATTCATTTATTAAATTATTTATTTATTTGTTTATTTATTTATTTATTTATTTATTTATTTATATATTTATTTATTTATCTATCATATTTATTTATATTTATATATATATTTTTTTAGTTTTTTATTTATTTATTTTTTAAATTATTTATTATTATTCAATTTATTTATTTATTCATTTTTTATTTAATGATTTATTTATTTATTTTGTATTTATTTATATATAAATAAAATATTAATATTATTTACATTTCATATTTATTTATTAATTTATTTATTTATTCCATATTTATAGTGTCCGACCGAATATTCGGTTTCGGTTTCGGTTTCGGCCCAAATAAGTGGTTTCGGTTTCGGTTTCAGTTTCGGCCAAAAAATGGCCGAATAGCCGAAACCGAAACTTTCTAGAATATTTTTTACATTTTATTGTGTAGCAGGTATATAGTGAAAGGAGGAGTAATTTAGATGCCAGCAATGTAAATAAACTTCTTTTTTTAGCATATAATATTAAATTATTTAATTTTGAATAGTAGCGACTAAGGTACAAAAGGTTAATTTTTTCATGTTTAAGTTTTAAAAAATTAATAAATTGTTTTTATTAATAAGTATTTATTTATTTATGCTATGTTTGTTTGTTTGTTCTTTATTTACTTAATGTAAAATTCGTTTGTTGAAAAAAGTGCTTGATATGGTGATTTTTATTTCAACTAGAAAGTTTCGGTTTCGGCCGAATATTAAAAAAAAACCGAATATTCGGTTTCGGTTTCGGCCCAAAAAAGTGGTTTCGGTCGGACACTACATATTTATTTATTTATTCATTTATATCTTCATTTATTTAATTATTTATTTATTTATTTATTTATTTATATATTTATTTATTTATCTATTTCTGTTTCTATATATATTTATATATATATTTTTTTTGGTTTTTTATTTATTTTTTTAATTATTTATTATTATTTAATTAATTAATTTATTCATTTTTTATTTAATGATTTATTTATTTATTTTATATTTATTTATTTATAAATAAAATATTAATATTATTTATTTATTTTGTATTTAATTATTTAATTGTTAATTTATTTATTTACTTATTTATTTTGTATTTATTGATTTATAAATAAATTATATTATTTATTTATTTTGTATTTAATAATTTAATTGTTAATTTATTTATTTATTTGTTTATTTATTTAGTGACAATCTACACTTATAACCTATAAAAATCGATATTAAAAATTAACACAAAAATTCCTATAAAAGTTTCCCAAAAATATTTCTACTTAAACTATAGTCTACTTAAAATCTTCATGACTTTTTCAACAAATTTCACATGTAATCACTCGACAGCACAAGTAAACTATTTCCAACACAACGTTGCTCTGTCAGTTCAACGTCGCCATTCAATTTTGCTTGCAACGAATCGAATTTCGTCAACGAATCTGGCCAAAACTGCTGCTGCCTGAACTCTGTCCTGAAAAAAACGCTGTGCTCTTTTATTTTATTTTCATTTTTGTTGAAGTAAGTAAAGCACAAACCTACAACTGCGCACACACCTTACGCGCGGCCTTCCACCTATGCAGCCAGCGAGCGATTCCTTTGTACGTTGCTTCGCCTTAAACGCCGCCAGCGAGCAACTCCCTGTGCGCGCACCGCCGTCGCAGTGCCGCTGCTGTCGCACACAAATTTCTGTTCGGAAATATTTAGCCGGCGGGTCTAATTTGTGTAGAAAAACAAAAATACTCGAAATTTGGCCGACGGCACATTGAATCCCACTCGGTGCGGCCTCGGGGGAAAAGTGCGCCCCGGTGTGAGTGCAAGTCTACTGTATGTATATGTATGGTTGCTTACATGTGTGTGTGTGTGTGTTAGTGTGGTGGTGTGCGCGTGCAAAGGTGGCCAGAATTTTGTTAAGGCAGCGCCGAAACACTTTGGCGCCATGACGGCAACAAGTCACCCTATGGCCAGCAATGTTGATTTGTAAATATGAAAACACTTGAAATGACATTTGCAGTTGACACTCTGACACATTTTATATTACATTGGAATTCTGAATAAATTGTGAATTTTTTTAAAATTGATTTAAATAGTTTTTCACATTGTAAAGCATCGACAATTGCTCGAAATAAGAACATTGAATTTAATGTGCCAGCAAAAATTTGTTTGGCTTTTGAACGGTGCCACCAAGTCGACTGTCAGGCGCGTCAGCGACGCGGCACTACCTCAACAAAACACACAATTTTCACTCAGCACGCCCGCATCCTTCGTCACTTGTCAAACTGTGTGGCAAGATCGTTGCTAGAGGAGACGGGAACGGCGGCGTCGCACCGCTGCTCGTGCAAAACTCTTGTGTGTAGTTTTTTTTAGGGGCTCCAATGCGCTTCATTCGTCTTGATTGGCCGGCGGCGTTTTCCTTCCATCCGCTGCCGTCAATCTTCCCGTTCACTGGCTGCTCTATCCAACTGGTGCTCTACCCTTTCCACGGCCAAACAAATGGCTGCGCTTGTGTGTGTGTGTGTGTGTGTGTGTGAGTGAGTCCTGCTGCTCGCACCATTCCACCTTTGTTACACGGCTGCAGCGAAATTGTGAATCCAATTCCTCGGAACGTTTTGCAACACTAAACGAAATTGCTTTCCAAGTTTTGCGGTCAGGCGCTGGCACGCCGTCGCAGACGCCACTGTACCAGATCCAGGTATGGCTTGGCTGCCAAGTTCGACTTTATTCCAGCGGCAAATTAGATATACTCACATGTGGCGCAACCCAATCGCAACGTCGGCCACAGCGACGATAGCGGCGGCACTTGCTGCTGCAGCCAGCTGGGAGTCAGCGTGCGAACACGTCCTGTGGCTTTTTTCCGGCTGCGTTCGCGTGTGTGTGTGTGTGTGTGTGTGGTTTGTCTTTTTTCTGCATGTTTTGTGCTTTTGGAAAATTTTGTTACTTTGATTTTGTATTTTTGGTTTGGTTTGTTGTTGTTGCGGCTGCCGTAACCGTAACGAAATTGCTAAGGGAAGGAAGTCATAGCGGGCGGCCGGAAGAACGGACGACTGAAGGAGTTGTGGCCGTGTGTGCTGAGGCAATATTTGTAAACGTAAACTTTGTTTGCCGTATGGCGGCGCCAAGTAACCGAACCAGAATCCCAGCGACGGACAAAGCAGCGCCCAACAACGGTCGGAGAAAAAAGTTGCCGAATATGCACTGAGGGTATTTTTGGTAATTTTGAAATTGAAAAGTTTTCAAGGCATATTCGCCTTTTGCTCAATGGCGCAATGTCGCACACATCACACATCGTTGCTGGCGTTCGGGTGCGTACAAAGTGACGACGTTGCTGCAGAAGAAGAAGAAGAAGCAGCAGCTACGGGTATGAGAGCGCCAAAAAGGAGTAAATTTGGCAAAATAATGTGATAACATACACACACAGAGATGCTTAGATAAACACACACACACACACACTCACAATCAGGTACATGTATGGAGCATAAAAGGCGATTTTATTGACTCGTTAGTATTGGTGAAGGTTGAAGGTTGTGAAGTAAATTGTTAGTAGTGGGGATAACGCTTGGTTTGATGAAGCTTAGAGATCATTCAAAAATCTTTTATAGATCTTTTTAGTTGCTACTTGATCCTTTGGTTTGATTACACACACATGTACACGTATGGAGCATACAATTTAGTGACTTGTTAGTGGTGGTATGAAGGTTGCAAACAAAATTGTTAGTAGTGAGGATAACGCTTAGTTTGATAAAGCTTAGAGATCATTCAAAAATCTTTTATAGATCTTCTTAGCTTGAACCTTTAGGTATGAAGGTTGTGCAGTAAATTGTTGGGAGTTGGGATAACGCTTCATTCAAAAATCCATCATAGATCTTCTTAGCTGATATTTGATCCTTTAACTTGGTTAAGCACAGTGAATATCCCTAATATGAAAAATTAAGTTTAACCCTTTGCGGAAATTTGTACGATATATCGTACAATTTTTTTCGAAGATTTTTTATTTGACAGCGAACGCACTTTTTATGGAACAGCTTTCTAATTTTTATTAAGTAGGCTGTGTTGTATCATTCTGTTTAAAAATATAAATCATAATAGCCGTGGCTACACAGTATGAGTGCGTTTTGTAAGCAGCTTTTTGCAAGAATTTGAAAAACCAGCAAATGACGGTACTTGTGCGTAGGAATTTTTAAATATGTAATACTTTTTGGTACCAAAAAGCGAAACAATTCCAAAGTGTGAATTTCAGTTGATTTATAGAAATTTATAGAAAATGAAATCACGTTTTGATTTTTTGTTGTTATAATTTATGTTTTCTATCAAAAAAATCAATGAATTGTTCATAAAACTTAAAAAACCGAAACCAAAAATTCATGAATTTTTACTCCTTTGCGGACCATTGAACGATATATCGTACAAAATTGATGAAGCTGTAATTCTCAACCAAAATGATTTTTTTGAAATTTTTTTTAATTTTATTGCTAAAATGTTCAATGAGAGTCAATATTTTGAAGGAAAAATTTTTATCTCAAGAAATGTGGAAATTGACCGGAAAGGGTTAAATTTTAATTTAATTTGCAACTTAAAGCGGCACATCGCATTCAGCTAAATTGAATATATATTTTTTTTTAATATACAAAAAACTCAAATGCTCAAAATGCTTACTTCAACATTTAATTAAATATTTTGTAATTAAAGTAAATTTAATTATGTTAATGTATGCGTGTGCATGTGTGGCCATGTCAACTGAGCACGTAATTTGAAAATATTAAATTTCACATTAAATATTTGCGCTTTGTGCCGTTTTTTAATTAAAATGTAAAGGCGTATTTTTCGTTGTTGTTGTTGTTGTTGTTTGTTGCCTTTGCTTTGCATTGAAAGGTACACAATAAATTCATCAAATCGTTCAACCAGAAATAATTGATGAATTTATAAATTAACTGCGAATTATAAATCAGCACCGACAGCTCAACGCCAGCCGCATGCAAGTTACACCTGCACGCACACACACACACACACAACAAACACATACACGCACGGAGGCGCATGAGCAACGACAACTATAAAAGAAATTAATTAAATAAAAGTTCAGCTGTACACACACACGCACACACACATGTACACACATGCATAAGCAAACAAAGAGCAGTAGACAAACAATAACAAAAACAAAAACAAACTGCAGCAAAACTCAACCAAATTCACAGTTCAACGGCGACGCGCATTCAGCTGGAAATGAGCGAATTTTGTTTGAATGCAGCAAAGTGCAGCGATGCAACGATGCGGCAGCCGCCTGCAACCGGCAACTGGCGGATGCACAAATTCCCAATTGATGATTTCATTTGTGAGCGGCGCACAACGCGCAGCAAAACGGGGTAGTGGCAAAGTTTGGCGGCTTTACAGGTGCCACAAACTGTTGTAGCATTGTGGCGTGCAGGCGCATGTCGCGGGGAGCGGGTAGGGGGCGGCTGAATGAGCGGCACATAATGCATGCAGCACAGATGGCGTGCAGCGTGGCGCTTTGTACGGCTTAATTAACGCAAACAGCAACAGGCCGCGTCAGCGCCACAGCCACACAGAGCAGCCGCCACATGCCGCACACCGCACTCAGATATGCAGATATGCATCTTTTGACTAACGAAGCGTATTGAAAATCAATTACAAACAAATTAATCCCTCAACAAAGAACCACTAACGGCAGCTGTTGCTGTTGTCGTTGTTGTTGTTGCTGTTGCTGTTGCACATCTGAATGCATTTGCACTACGGCGGCATTCATGCACCGTATGCCGATTTCTGGCAACGACGCTAATTGGTGCAGGTAAGCCAAAAATTCTCCATAAATTCACCGAAAAATACACAAAGCCTCCACTTTTCCACTTTAATGCTTCGCAACACATTTGCCATGGCATGAAATTAAATGCCGAGGGAACAAGTGAATTGTTGGCATTCGTTCGATTTTCGAACATTTTGGCTTCGCTGAAAATCTTAATAAACAATCGTGAAATTCCGCTGAAAGTCTGACAGAATTGTAAGTCAATTATGAAAGGATTTTTTTGTATGTGTGCAGGGGCGGATTCAGAAAAATATTTCGGGGGGTTTCAAAAAGTAATTCTTTAATATTCATAAAATGCCCAAAAATTCCTTTTAATTGGTTTGTATTTTTCAAGTCGATCCTAATATTTCGGGGGGGTTCAACCTCCCAAACCCCCCACCCCACCTGAACCCGCCACTGTATGTGCGCTTTCACTGTAAATGTAAAATGCAGTGGAAGGAAATGCATGCTGTGAATCAATTTGTACCAACAGAAAATTAAAGACAAATGTTATGAGAATATTTTTAATATATTTAGTATTGTCTATTTTACAAACTTTCTTCCTTTTTTGATCATTTTTGCTTGTCTTCACTTTAAAGCTGACTCAATGTCTAATGAGCAACACATTTGTTTCATTCATTTATAAGACAAATGGGTAATTTGTAGTGTCCGACCGAATATTCGGTTTCGGTTTCGGTTTCGGCCCAAATAAGTGGTTTCGGTTTCGGTTTCAGTTTCGGCCAAAAAATGGCCGAAAAGCCGAAACCGAAACTTTCTACAAAATTTTTTTACATTTTATTGTGTAGCAGATATATAGTGAAAGGAGGAGTAATTTGGATGCCCCCAATGTAAATAAACTTTTTTTTAGCATATAATATTAAATTATTTAATTTTGAATATTAGGGAGTAAGGTATGAAAGGGTGATTTTTTCATGTTTATGTTTTTAAAATATGAATAAATTGTTTTTATTAATAAGTATTTATTTATTTATGTTATGTTTGTTCTTTATTTACTTAATGTAAAATTCGTTTGTTGAAAAATAATGCTTGATATGGTGATTTTTATTTTAACTAGAAAGTTTCGGTTCGGTTTCGGTTTCGGCCGAATATTAAAAAAAAAAACCGAAACTCGGTTTCGGTTTCGGCCCAAAAAAGTGGTTTCGGTCGGACACTAGTAATTTGGTTGTGAGCTTACACTCTGAATGTTCTAAATCCTGTGACAACGAACCCAACAAATGAGTCCATGTAATAGTGCCGACTAGAATCACCTACAATCTATCATAAAAAAACGGCTTGTAGTGCCGAGAAGCACTGGAAAAGTTTGTTGCAAACAGCAAGCTTTATTCATATCAGTGTTGCCAGATGCCTGAAATGACTTTCTCCTAAATCTTAAAAAATACTGAAATTTCCTCCCAAAAGTTAAAAAAATCTTCTAAAATAAACTTCTCATAAAAAATAAAAATGTAATATAATTTTATAGTTTTTTTATTGAAGCCTTTTTTTATTCATCTTCAGCTTAACAACAAAAACTTAACGAAACAAAACATATAACAAATGAATTAAATAAATAGTTCATTTTTGACGGGATTTCATTGTGACAGCAATAAGTGAGAACGAGATAGAACGAGCTAACATTTTGTAAGCTTAAAAATTTTTAACACAATAGGGTGCTTTGACTATTAAAATATTTGCCAAAATATGCTTTGTTGCCAGTGTTCCCAATACATCATACTTCGTTATCCAAAAATCTCCCAAAAATTCACTAAGGTTCCGAAAAAT
This sequence comes from Melieria picta, assembly GCA_964056695.1. Classification (NCBI taxonomy): domain Eukaryota; kingdom Metazoa; phylum Arthropoda; class Insecta; order Diptera; family Ulidiidae; genus Melieria; species Melieria picta. The sequence goes on from OZ057400.1 coordinate 15,064,633, forward strand.
CAACTAACATAAAATATGAATCTCCTAAACTTTCTCCTAAACAATTCTTCCTCCTAAAAATTCTCCCGAAAGGTCAAGAATCTCTTAAATTGAGGAGGAAATCCCTGATCTGGCAACACTGATTCATATTTACTGGCTCACTTTATTCATATTAATTGATCGATAAGAATTCGGCAAGCTGGTGGGTTGCCCCAGTATCTTTCGAAGATTTGCACCTCCTGCGCGGAAAAAAATATTTACTGGATACCCGGACACAAAGGCCAAACAGGGTGTCAGCCTTCTATTTGAGCATAGTTCCGCAAGTTTTTTACAGTCAACCAGAGAAACGCATGGGAAGAAAAACGAAGGCCAGGTAGAACAACCTAAGAACCTGCGTGATTTTCGAAACCAATCTTAAGTCCTATGAGGAAAGAAGAACGAGATTTGTACTAAGTCTCCCAAAAAAAGAATGCAAGGCCATAGAATGGGCACAACGAAAAATGAGTCTCCGCAAGTTTTTTAAAGTCCACTAGAGAAACACATGAGAAGAAAAACGAGGGCCTGGTGGAACAATCTAAGAACCTGCGCGATTTTCAAAACTGTCCTATGAGGACAGAAGAATGGAATTTATGCTAACTCTTCCTAGAAAAGAATACAGAGCCATAGAATGGGCATAGCTAACCACAGGAAATGCATTGAGGAAAGCTGATGGCCTCACTGCCATCTCTAGAACTCGTCTGACTTGGCGCTTCCTACGCTCTTTTCGGGACTCATACAGGTCCCGAAACAAGGCGTCAAACTTCTTTGGAAACTTGTACATTCTATGGCATCGTAACGGATCCCTACTTCAGCCACACCTAAACACAACTCCGACTGGCATCTCTAAGGACCTATTGATGGCCTTACTGACAGCTTATATAACCTAACTTAACCTAACCTAACCCATCGCTGGTTGTAGATGAACTTAGCTCTGATATAGACTGATTTGAGCTGAAGCAGGACATAAAAGAACGGGCAATCAAGAGTTTTTTCGAACACAATCGAATAAAGTCAAAACATACAAAGGAATTAATAAGGATTGTGTTCTTATATTTGTTATTGTATGTTATCTCTCTGTTGTTAGTAAGGATTTCGTGCCTATGTTTTTTGCTTTGGGCTAAGCAAAAAATGTTGAGGGTGAAAGATTATTGATAGCAACAAAAATAGAAGTTTATCTCGATAGCGGAAAAATCCAATGACTTGGAAAAAAAATTAATATGAGGTATGGGAAGGGTAGTTAAAAAGCAAAAAGATTGTACGAGTGTCAGATGAACGGATAAGCTAAAAGGGTTTAAGAATCATGTCTATTTGGATAGATGGACCAAAGGATCAAGTCTTATTCAAACCAAGTGTGTGAAGTATCGGTGGTTGCTTCTCGTCACCCTTTAAAGTTTTATCTATGGGTTTAACCTAAGGGTTGCACACATTCAGGTGGAAAGAAAAAGCAATATGTAGAAGGGTGAATAACTAAACACAAAAACAATGTAAATATAACAATAACACAGATTAACAAACCAACAACATTGTGTAATGTCATTGTCATAAAATCGGGTTATTCATATTTTTATTTTGATAGTGAGTTCATTGATATTAGTTGTATAGACCCTAAGCCTTCAATCCTCTGATGGAATGAGTCAGTCATGTGAAAGTTATGCCCTGACTACAACTGAATAAATAGATTAGAGCAACCGCAAACAACAACAATGAATGAGCATCATTTCGATGATATTGTAAAAGCAGAAAATAACTGAATAATAAAATTCATTAATAGTAATCAAATAATTACAATACTTTGATGTTGTTTAACCCTTTCGATGATGCCGTTTAACATTTTACTGAGTCATTCCAAATGCAAAGACTTAGTGCTCTCTGTGGCTAGAAGAACAACATTTCGCAATAATTTTTTAAATTTATTTTTACCATACTACTATTTTTATACTACAGTATAATCTCGTTAATCTCGATAATAAGATTACAAAAAAATTGATAAAAATACTATTGAACACCAATGAAACGTATTTGTTATTGAACTAAAATTATTTTTGCTTAAAATTTTATTTTTAGTATGTTATGAACATTTTTGGTGATTTTAAAAGAAATTTGTAATTTTCATTTGGCGAAGTTTTGTTTCATTTTTTTTAGAAATTCTAGATTTGCCTACATTGTACTTCACTGCCAGTTGACGAAGTGACTTTCCTTGACTTAATTTGTTTAGAATTTTTTTCCATCGTTAAGATTGTACGTGTTTTCTTAACTATATGTGCCATTGTTAATATTTGATTTAGTTTACACAGTTAGATTAAACTTTTATAATTTATATAAAGCAGATACAAATTAGTGTCCGGATATTTGAGGTAAATAAAAGGTGTGGTGTCCGGATTACAGAGTCAACAATAGAAAGCAATTGGGTGTCCGGATTACCGCGTTGTCCGTATTAGCGAGTATCCGAATTATCGAGATTGTACTGTACTACTATTTTTATAGAGTGTTGTCAAGAGTACGGAACAAAAATTATTATTTATTATTTCGATTATAAAAATTACTTAAACATTCAATTTTTGAGGCATAAATAAAAAACACATTATTTTTTAATGACTTTATTTAAAAAATTTTAATGATTTACAGTATACAATTAAAAAAAGTCTCTTCTTTTATCTTTTCCCTTAATTAATTAATTAATTTTTTCCAAAATCACATATTTTTTCATTGACTAAAAAATTTGTCTGATTTGCAGTAAAAAATTAAAAACGCATCTTTTTATCTTTGCCTTAGTTTTTGCTTTACAATAATATTTGCAGAGATCATTTTCAAAAAGCGTCCTTCCCCCTTTTGAGTTAAAACATTTATTTTTAGTTCCAAAATACTTTTAAGACTTTAAACTATTCGAAAGACCAAGAAATATTGGGATTCCTGGAACCAGGATTCGGATTCAAGCGTTCACAAAGTGACATGTTGCTGTATGATAACAAAATAACGAAAGGGTTATTAACACTAGTTTTCTATACCCACAAAGAATATCATATCCGCTGATACTCGAAAAGTACACATCGCATTAGGAAAATTTTTCTCAAAATAAATTAAAAAAATATATATAATTTTCACAATAAACAAAATAAAAGTTACCAAAGTAAAAGTTGATAGAAATACTAAAGAAAATACAGATATTTAAAAAAAATGAAAAACTTTTCTAGTGTTAAGTAAGAGTTCGAATCCAAAGTCTTTCAGATTTATAAAAAAAACCATTAATCCATGACACGGTTGGAAACTGATAGAACAAAGTTTAAAACTGAACAAACAACTACGAAATGCAAAATTAGCAAAAGGGTTGAGTAAGAGTTCGAATTCAAAACCTTTTTGATTCATAAAAAAGACAGTAATTGATGAGTGAAGCAAAGTTTAAAACTATACAAACAATTAGACAATGTAACTTGGATTTGGCAAATTTTTCACAAAATAAATTTCAAAAAATTAAAAATAAAAGTCACCAAAGTAATAGTTGATAGAAACACTAAAGAAAATACAGATATTTAAAAAAATGAAAAACCTTTCTAGTGTTGATTAAGAGTTCGAATTCAAAGCTTTTCGGATTTATGAAAGAGACACTCATCGATTTGCCGGTTGCGAACTGGACAAAGTTCAAAACTAAACATATAATAAAAAATACGAGTAGCTATTAAAATCCACACATTTGCAAGCAAAAATTGAAAAAACAACAACAACATTGAAAAAGCTACCAAATTTTCAACTAATTTAATTAAATAAAAGTTATATAATTAATTAATATATAGAATTAATTAATTTTCAACAGTAAAGTTTGAAAACAGAGACCTAAAATAATTGTTATCCATATTTTTGGGAATGAAAAAATTGCCCTAATTTAAGAAATTTCTATAATTATTGTTTTATAATAATTATTCCCAATAAGAAATTTTTTACGTCGCCTATAACTATTATCATGTAATAAATATTTTTCAGTTGCATAATAACTCTTATAAGTAACAAGTATATTTTGTAACAAGTATTATTTTGAAAACAAAATTTTTTACGTTGAATTACTACATTTTGGATATGAATTAATTTTTAATTGTTTTAAATTGACAAACGCAAATTAACTGCAGAAACCTTATTTCCATCAAGAGCTAAACAATTAAAAATCAATTCATACTCAAAATGTGGTAAGGCAACGTAAATAAAAAAAATTTCTTTCATAAAAGTTATGAGGCAACGTAAACAAAATTTTCTTTCAAATAATAATAATAATAATAGTTATCGGTAACGTTAATTAAAAAAAATCATAAATAAAAGTTATGAAGCAACGTAAAAAAAATTTTCTCAAAATAATAGTTATCGGTAACGTAAATAAAAAAAGTCATAAATAATAATTATCCAAAATGAAAAAAATATTTATTTCTCAAAACAGTTATTATGCAACGTAAAAATTAATTGTCGCAAATAATAATTATAATCAACAAATAAAATTTATGTTGCATTGTAATAGTTACATTGCAATTAATTTCTTAAAAAACTTATAATAGTTAAGTCCCTGTTTGAAAACTAATGATTTTTATTTTTAATAAAAAAAAACGATCATGTCAATTGTTTAGAATACCAACTGGCCACCTTATGTGTGTAAAATATTGTAAAAAAAATTTGTGTCATATTTGGTTCTTTTTTTCTTTCCTCGATTTAAATATTGAAAGTAAAAAGAAAGCTAAAAATATGCTTACAAAAAAGGGGAGCGGCAACGTAAAGTGACTCGTTTCGTCAAATCTCTGAATAGAGGATGTTTTTTAGAAGAAGAACTTGGCAGACTGGTGTACACGGGTCTACCAGTTTCTATGAAGATTTTCTACCTTCTGCACTAAAAAGGGAAGTGGCTGTAGTGCAGAATAGAAATGATTTGATGAAGATTGTCTGAAATGGCTTTAACACTAGAATGCCCGATAATCTGACATACCTAAAATGCCCATATGTAGTCATTTTGACTACAATACAGTTTACTGACTTTTTTTTTTAAATTTTATTGGTTTTTAAGTAGCAATTATAAAAAATAAATGTATAATTATATATAAATAATTATATATAATAATAATTATATATAAATAATTATAATTTATAAATATAAATAAATTTACATGAGATTAAAATAAAATAAGTACTTAATTTTTATTTTTTATGGGTTACAAAGAAAATTTATTTAAATATAATGGCGTACTTTACACATAAATGGAATAAAATGGAATCAAATTTGGAATTTGGAATTTCTGAATGAATTTTGTGAGTGAATTTTGGATTGAAAAACTTCGGAATTGTCACAGCCAACTATGATATTATTTTTTTTTAATGTTTGCAATTATTTGAAATTTGCTTTTGATGCTTGGTTTGCAATTCGATTGATTGCAAGATCGATTAATCATATTTTTCGCTACAAGATCATTTAGTATGAAAATGACAGAGACAGATTTTCTGATACACTTGCAACACGACACTTGACAAAATTTTGCATATATTTTAGGCGCAACAGCTCGTCAGCGCCACGTTTCTGTGTGCGATTTAACGCAAATTCCACTGCATTCCATTGCATGCGTCCATTAGCTGCCACTCGGAGCAAGCAAGCAAGCGCGTTTTATGTGTGTATGTGTGTGTGTGTGCGTGCGGCAAGTTTGTGCACTATTGACATACGTTTACGGTTGATGCGAGTGGGTGGACACGTCGGTGCATTTTACGCGCTTAATTGCGCGACTGTTGCAATGACTGCGCACTGAGCGAAATTCGTTGCCGTTTGGCCATTTCAGTGGCAATGTAACACTTCATGTTGAAATTGGCTTTTTGATTGTTGTTGCCATTGGTTGCTGCGGCTGCCGTGCGCTGCCAGTTATATAAACACACACACACGCACACAGTGATGCTTACGCAAATATGTGTGCACGACTGGGGCGGGCACTCACACACACACACACACACGCGCAGGATATATGCGCACAGGATGTATGCTGCTGTCAGCCAATGTTGCCTTTTTAGTGGTTTTGACACCTGCTGTGTGAACGCGCGAGAAAACAACAACAATAGCAAGAACAGTAGTAACACCAACAGCATCAGCAACAGCAACAGCAGCAACAGCTGTCGCTGCAACAATATCAACAAAAGGTGCAAAAATGTGTTAATTATCTTTTAATTGCTTAATGAGACTTGACGGCAGCGGCTTGGCTGCTGCATTAATTACGCGTCGCACAGCTGCGCGCTGCGTTTGCTTTGCGCTGCGGCTGTCTGCAGTTGTTGTTGAATGTGTGTTGGCTGCGGCTGCTGCTTGTGGCTGGTTGGCTGCCTGATTGTTGGCGTTGTACTCGCCGCACTGTTGTTGCTTTTATTATGGTTATGTGGCAGTTTTGCTTTACGCTCGACTGTTGTTGCGGTTATTGTGGGGAAAAAGGCCCAGAGTGCGTCGATCATAAGCGCCATTTAAGCTGACATCGGCGCCAATGCGTGTCATAAATTGAAATTATAAAAATGCCTAGGCCATTTTGTTGTTGTTGATTTAAATTTTTGTTCAGCATTCACAATTGTGATGCAACAAATGGCGACATTAAAGCAAAAATATGGGCGATGTGTGTCAATATTGCAGTCGACTCAGTGGTTAGTGTGGTTTGTGGAACACGACTCAGACGGTTGTGAGTTCGAATCCTTTCTTAGTGTTGATTAACAAACCAAAACACAATGAAGTAAAAATAGAAAATACATAAAAAAATCGGTAAAAAAATTACAAATAAAAATAATGATTAAAATAGCCATGAAATTTTAACTGTTTAAAAAACTGTAATTTTAGAAAGTGACCTCAGCTAAGAAAAAAAAATTGTTTAACTTTTTGAGAACACAGATAACTCTGTGCTTCCTCCGATATCTGTCCTGTATGTATATTGAAAGGTGAGCAAACAGATCATCGAGTCCTCATGGCACAGCAGAACGGACTGTAGCACCTGCCGGGCACTATGGTCATCTTTTTCCTTGAGGAAAACGCGATTGTACAAATCGTCCCTGAGTAGAACTTCTATTAGACAGCTCGTTGAAGTTATCACTGGATTGGATCTATGCCTATCAAATGGCGCCTCTCGTCCAGTGATGTCTGCAGAAGCTATGGAGATGAAGAAGAAGTAGACAGAATTTAACACTCTCTGTGCCACTACCCGGCCCTACAGGAATGCCGACTCCGTACCCTGGGGGCAAAATTCCTTGCGGACCTGGTTTGCTGAAATTCCGAATCAAGAGATCCAAATGGTTTGAACCATTTGAACTAGAACCATTTAAGAAGGTATTCACAATGGGCCAATTTTGCCTCCGAGTGAAAGTGCAGTCTCTGTGCCACAGACACCCTTCCCTACCTAACGTAACCTTTCGAGAACATGAGATCATACTGGGTCATGTAGGCCCATACTTCTACTTTAAGTAACAATGCCTGTTCCAAAACCATTTTCCTGCGAATTTTTTTAGTATGTTACAAACTTCAAAAAGTACCCAACTATAATATTTATAAATTGTTAAAACAATGTTCAAAGTACACTCCAGAATATTTTTCAGTAAAAAGTTTCAATAGGTGTGAAATTATAGGCGATTAAAAGTAAACAAATTGACCCAGAATTTTATCGATGATTAAAAAAATAGGTTTGTTCTCCGAAGGTTCAATTCGGGAGAAACGTAATCCTGTGGTCCAATTAACTTCAAACTTATTGAAAAAACTTGAAAGTTCTTAATTTTGTGTTCAAAATGAAAATTTGTTGCAGTCTACCATGGGTTAAGAATTGATAAAAATAAGTATCTTGAAGTTGGCTAATTGACTTCAAGCTTAATCAAAGCACATCATATAAAAACTCATAAGATTAGATTAGATAGTAAGATTTTCTTCTTCAAAATCTAATCTAATCAAAGTACAACCCAGAATTGTTTTCCAGTTAAAAGTTTCAATAGGTATGGAATTATAGGCGATCAAAAGTGAAAAGGGTCTAATTGACCCAGAGTGTTAACAATGATTAAACAAATAGGTTTTTTTCTCCAAACGTTCATCAATTCGGGAGAAACGTAATCCTGTGCTTCAATTGACTTCAAACTTACTGAAAAGACTCAAAAATTTTTCATTTTGATTTGAAAATGAAAATTTGATAGAGTCAACCATGGGTTAAGAATTTTTAAAAATAAATATGATTAAATGGGCTAATTGACTTCAAGCCTAATGAAAACACATTAAAAAAAAATTATAAAAATAGATTAAATAATACGATTTTTCTTCTTTAAAACCTGATGGTGTCATTAAAGGGTTAAAAGAAATGTGATATATGCATGCAAAGATCCCGTAACTTGCTGGTAACATATCTCCTAACTATAAAAATGAATGTTTATATTTGTATGTTCGTCTTTTATAGACTCAGAAACTAAGTACTTGACCCATTGATTTGAAATTTTCATACAATTGGTGTGATGTCCAAAAGAAGGCTTCTGGATATCTTTTGCTGGACACTGCCCCATTACCCAATATGGTAGAAGACTGGGTCTGCTGTTTAACCTTCCTCTGCCCTTAAACAAAACTACGTTCGTTACCTTTGCGTAGATTTCTACGCATACAGGATTTCAGTACATTTTTAGTGTAATATCTAAAGGAAACGAATACAAAAAATTTTTTTTATTATAATTTTTGAGAAAACAAATAAGAAAAGTAAAATAAATTTACAGTAGCTTTTATTTCGTTTTATAAAAATAAAATAAAACTCTTTCAGCTTTTGCTTTGTTCTCGTGCTTAGAAACGCGTTATAAATGTAATTTTTCCCGCCAAAATGTGTAAACGCGCCATATGTGTAGAAATCTACGCAAGGATAACCAAAGTAACTTTTTTAATTGAAGAAAAAATGTATGCTTCAATGAGAAACTTTTTTTTGAGTGTAAAATAATGCTAATGATAAAGTCAGAAATTTGTATAAAATTCCAATAAACGGCTTAACACTCGAATGCCCTATCAATCCAACCCTCCCTAATTATTGTCCATATGGAATCTTGTTTCAAAATAGAGTACAATTTTTTGCAAACTATTGTTTGATTTTGATTTTTTTTTTATCAGGTGTACAACTTTGCTTCCGCCGTTTTTTTCCAAAATTAAAAGCTTTATTGCGAAAAAGTGCTTACAGATGTATTATTCAAAGTATTGTCCGTCGCTAGCGACAACTTTCTCCCATCTTTCCGGCAATTTTCGGATCCCGGCTCGAAAAAAGGAGTCCTCTTTTGACGCTATCCATGAAGCAATCCATTTTTCCAATTCTTCGAAGGATTGAAAATGTTGATCTGCCAGGCCGTGTGCCATCGAACGGAATAGGTGGAAGTCAGAAGGGGCGACATCTGGGGAATACGGCGGGTGGGGCAAGACTTCCCATTTCAGCGTTTCCAGGTACTTTTTAACCACTTTTGCGACGTGAGGCCGAGCATTGTCGTGTTGGAGGATGACTTTGTCATGTCGCTCTTGATATTGTGGCAGCTTTTCTTTTAGCGCGCGACTAAGGCGCATCAGTTGCGTTCGGTAGCGATCTCCTGTGATGGTTTCACCCGGTTTTAAGAGCTCGTAGTAAATCACACCGAGCTGATCCCACCAAATACAAATCATAACCTTGGCGCCGTGAATATTCGAAATCACCATTTTTAAAACGTTGAAACCACTCCCGACACGTTCTTTCACTCAGAGCAGCATCACCGTAAGTTTCTGAGAGCATTCGATGCGCTTCAGCTGCATTTTTTTGCGAATTGTAACAGAAAAGTAAAACTTCCCGCAAATGGCGAGAATTGGGCACATAAACGGACATTTTCGAGCGTGAATAATACGAAAACAAGAACAACTGTCACTGAAACGGCGATGACAATTCGTTAGGCACTGTCCACACTCACTTTAAAGGCATTACCATCTATGTATTTCAACCAGCCTCAGCCGGTACAGCCACCTATCGGAAAACGGCGGAAGCAAAGTTGTACACCTGATATTAAATTTGGTTTCGAAATATAGTAAACGCCGCGAAAAATTTTGTTCCAGAAAGTGAAAAAATAAAATAATAAAAGACCTCAAGTGAGTAATTTTGACTGCTTTGGGCATTCTAGTGTTAAAATAAAAATTTGAAAAATAGTCTTTTGTGCGTAGGGACAGGTTTTCTACGCAAAGGACATGTAAAGTTTAATCACTTCTGCGGAAGCTGCAGAAATGAAGACTGCGTGGAAACTGTCGTATAAATAAACCAAATAAATAAAAAAAATAATAAAATAAATTTGTCAGAACTACCAAGTGGCTTTCATCTTTGGAAATAGATGCTGCAAGTGAAGCCTAAGTGAAGCCCCAGAGACGGCCTACCTCACCTACTTACATATTTATTCAGTGTAACTTTGGGACTACAAGTGAAGTGTATAATACTTGGTTCGAGCTTTCTACTTAGTCACATCCTTCCATATAAAAAAATTCATCTCGCTTTAAAGTTGTTGAATCTTCAATATTTCTTTATTTATTTCAAATTTTTATAAATGAATGTTCTAATATTTTCAGCTAATTTGCAGCATATTCGAATTATTTCTGAAAGTTAAGTCCTTTGTCACAACTCATAACATTTCAATAATTACACAGTACAACAATTTTGCGGTTTTCAAAAAACCCGCGGAGTTTCTCAACTGTTCCTTATATTTTCGGAGTCGCTGATCACGAATATGTAATTATTTTTTTCGGGTCACCTCTAGTTTGGGTTTTACAGGGTCTGGAAGTTACAAGCTACACCCCAATTAAAAAAATTAATTTAAATGGTTGAACTTATCCTAGTCTAACAATATTGGTATCAAAAAAGAGAGAATTATGTCTCCAACTCAAATCAAATAATTTTTTTGTAATTATCCTGGCGATAGGATATAAAAATGTCCTTTTAAGAATGTATCCTTAATTATCCTGGAAGTTTTTCTACAAAAAAATTTGAAAAAAATATATTATAAAACCCTTACCATGCACCAACACATTGTGAAATTTCATGTTAAACAGTCCATTGGTTCACCTGAAAAAAATTGTTGAAGTTTATTTCAACTCAAAAACTTAAATTATTCCAAAATTTTTCACAGTGCAAACAATTTCAGCTCTTCACAAAGTTTCTGAACTGTTCCTTATAATTCCGGAGCCGCTGATCACGAATATGTAATTTTTTTTTGGGTCACCTCTAGTTTGGTTTTTACAAGGCCTTGAAGTTGCCAGCAACTCCCACCTTGAAAACGAATTTAAATTGTTGAACTCATCTTAGTCCAACAATATTAGTATCAAATTAAAGAGAATCAATTCTTTAGCCCAAAGCCATGTCAATGTTAATTATTCATTTTCTACATAACCCAGCAAACCAAACGATATCGAAACGATATAGAACGATATCGTTAAAGCGAGAATTTTTCTCGTTTTCGAGTATTGCTAAAGTGTCTAAAATGATATCGAGAACGAGAAAAATTAGATTATCGTAACGATGTCGAAAATCTCGATATCGTTGCGATATTAAAATTATCTTAACCGAGATATCGTAACGATGTCGAAAATTTTGAAAATTTCGATATCATTTCGACAGCGGCATTTTTCTTGTTCTCAATAGCATTTTGGATACTATTACGAAAACTTATTTTCTTTCTGAAAATTGAAATAAAATGCATATTTTATTCAAATCAAATAACGATTATAAGTACACGTAAACTCGATTTTAAATGCGCGCACGTTCACGTAATGAAAATTTTTCGATTGACAAAAAAATATTTCATTTGACTTGAAAATATTCAAAATCTTCAAGGCAAAAAATTCAAGCATTATCGAGATTATTTCGAGAATTTGTCGCTAAAAATTTTTATCGAGAAATTGTTTGTAGGGGAAGTGCCAATCTCGCTTCTTTGTTTGTGTGTGTGAGTGACGATCCTATGCGAGTGGGTCGACTTATTGCATTTCGGTAATAAAAAATTGTAAACGCATACGTACAAGTAAAATTGACACAAGGCCGCAGGGAGCCCTCATGTAGAGATACATATAATTCAACAATAAGTAAGATTTAATGAAATTTTTGGCCCAACACAACAACAATGAAAACCGAATAAAGTGAAAAATCTACCAAAAAACAATTATACATGTAACGCTGAAATGTTTGCCATTTGTGTTGTTGCTGCTATTATGCACACATACGCAACTTCAATGCGTTCCACACACTGCGTGTGCGTATGTGTGCGTGTGTGTGTTGTTGCGTATATGAATTTTGACTTTTTGTAGGGTTTTGTTTAAATTCTTGTTATTAATCTTTGCATGTACAAATATACATACACATACATACGTAGTCAAGCGCACATATTTATATATAATATGTATGAAGCACATATAAATATGTATGTATGTGTATGAATATTTCTCAATAATTTGCTACAATGTGCCGGTGCAATTGCGTCGCCCTGTGCCTTTCGCTCCATGCGATTCAATGTGTCTGTGTGTGAGTGTGTGTGTGTATGCACTCATAAAACATATCCAAATATAAATATGTATGCATATGTATGCGTGTAGCATATGCAGTTGAGGATATTCTTTATTTCATATTTTCTAATAAATTTTTCAAAGTTTGTTCTTGAAAGCCCTGCAGTGCTGTAATATCTACAAGTATATTTGTACAACTTTTGCTCTTCGCCTGTGCCCGCCAACGAGCAACAACTCACACACACACACACACCCCACACTGCGCCCTGTGCCTTCGTTCATTTTGAGTTTCGGCCCGCTCGCATTGCCCACAGTTCAACTCTTTTCTAACCTAACCTAACAAACAGCGCCCGAACAGCAGCGACAGCCTCGGTCTCAGTCTCAGTCACAGTCACAGTCTCGGCTTCAACCTCAAACGCAGCCTCATTCAACCTCAGCCTTAGCGACGCTAACGCCTTTTGGCACCGGCGCTCGTTGTTAGCTGCGCTGCCGCTGCGCCGCTTGCAGCATCATCAAGTATGCCTGTGTGTGTGTATGTGTGTGTGTGTGTGTGTGAGTGTAGTGCATGTGCGATGGCTGCATTTGGCAAAAAGTTTTTCATTTGCCATCTCATCAGCGTTGTGATTTAATTCAGTGCAAAAGCGCCAACCCAACAGCCGGCATCGTCGAACGAGCAGTGCCGAACACACCAAACCCAGCCAAACCAAACCAAACCACAACCAAACCAAACCAAACCAAACTGAACTGAACTGTATGGCACCACACCGCACCGAACCGAACCGAACTGAGCCGCACCGAAACGTACTCGTAGCGTAGCGTAACGTAACGAAAACCCATCCAAATGCCTTTTGGCGCTGAATTCTTCTTAACTTGGCCCGTAGCAGTTTTTGATTTGTGTGCTGCTCATTCGTTTTTGTTTTGCTTTTGCCTTTCTTCCTTTTCAGTGTTTCATTTTTTTTGGTGTTTTTTGTGCCGTTTATTTTTTTGTTTTTGTTGGTTTTGTTTTTGGCTTTTTTGTTGCCTTCGGTTCAATTCTCTCGTGCGTCTTCAACTTTGCTCCTCGTGGCGCTGACTCTGTGCATGTGCGGCTGTGTGGCAAGATTGCGCAGTTGCTGCAGGAGAAGGTGGCGAGTTGAAGGGAGTGCGGGGTTAGGTGCTGCACACCATGTCTATGCCATATTAGAAGTTTTGCACTGCAAAGGAAGTACATAGCTGAGCAGCGGTGGGAGTAATAGCTGGGAGTTTGTTTGTTGTGAGGCAATGTATTTGTTGTTGTTTTGGTTTTTCTACAGTTTTGTTTTGTTTTGCTATGTTCCGGCGCGTCCTTAGACGCAGCACAGTGGAGTAATTTGTGCAAGTTTCTTTATGATTGCCGATAAGAAACAAAATATGAAGTCGTCTATTTTTTTGTGCAATGCAATAAAGTTTCATTGATCTGGGGCGGCATTTCAGTGCCGTAGGTGAGAAGAACTTTTCGGTGCAATAATACTAGGAAGCTAAGAGAGAGGTAAGACCCAGATTAAGAATTTATTGTGAGTTGCTTTCATGTTTGCATGGATCACATTGAAACATCTCTTCAGGTCTTTAGGAAGTGATGCTGACAGGATTTCATTTGAGAGAGTTGGGATGGTTCTCTACACAATTTTTGAGTCCAATAACATTTGAAACCATTTTTGTCACATAATATGTATGCAACAAAGAGACATTTAGGGAAGTTTGAACCTCAAACCCTTTTCCAAGCGCTACTGTCTTCAGACGCCTTCTACACGTATTCAGCCTTTTCATTTGTAAAAATTATTTTTATTTATTTATTTAGAATTTATTTTTATTTATTTAATTTTTTTTTAATTTAATTTAATTTTTTTTAATTTTTTTAATTAAAAAAAATTAGTGTCCGACCGAATATTCGTTTTCGGCCCAAATAAGTGGTTTCGGTTTCAGTTTCGGCCAAAAAATGCCCGAACGACCGAAACCGAAACTTTCTAGAATATTTTTAACATTTTATTGTGTAGCAGATATATAGTGAAAGGAGGAGTCATTTAGATGCCAGCAATGTAAATAAACTTCTTTTTTTAGCATATAATATTAAATTATTTAATTTTGAATATTAGCGAGTAAGGTACGAAATTTCATGTTTACGTTTTTAAAAAATGAATAAATTGTTTTTTTTTTAATAAGTATTTATTTATTTATCCTATGTTTGTTTGTTTGTTCTTTAGTTACTTAATGTAAAATTCGTTTGTTTAAAAAAAAATGCTTGATATGGTGATTTTTATTTCAACTAGAAAGTTTCGGTTTCGGCCGAATATTAAACAAAAAACCGAAATTCGGTTTCGGTTTCGGCCCGAAAAAGATGTTTCGGTCGGACACTAAAAAAATTAATTTAAAAAAAAAACTTATTTTTTTTTAAATATAAAATTATAGCTATGACATCTGTAGTCTTAAGCTAACTAGTTTCTTTACTTAAGCTGTTTTAAAAATTAAATATCATTATAAATATTACAGTATTCTTATAGATTCTTCTTCAAAACAGAGACGAGTTAGAGAAGTAGAAAGGAAAACGATATTACGGAAACGATAGTCCATCGTAATATCCTGGACGTTTTGCGAATTATTCGGGAGCGTTCAGGTCCTGTGATGAAAAATCTACTAGAATATTGCAAGCGGTAGTTTTTGACACCCCACTATTTTGTTACAATTTTCGCAGACAGTCAGGCTTTTCCGAGGGCGGTAGATATTAAATTGGAGATGATCAAGAGTTAATTTTTCTCTCTATAGACACACGACACCAAATGAATAAAAACTTATTTCTTTTTTTAGGACAATTGATGGGTAATGAACTCGTAGATAAGATTATTAAAAAGTTCATTTCACTGGCTCACAGTGAATCAGAAACGTTCGCATAAACTCCAATCTCTGTCTTTCTTGACAACAGCTAAGAAAATCCACAAACAATTTCAGTCTACTAGATACAGAATGGCCCACTGTAATATAGACAGAAACTTCTGGTCATTGCTGCCCAAGAAAACCATCAGAGGTTGACTCCTACTTCTATCAGGAAAATCACTCGTGTTATTACTAGACACTGATTTATGCTATTAAAACGCCACATTTAAAGATAAAGTAAATTCATAGACTTTGAAACCGGCATCTTTAGGTCAAGAAACTGTGGACATAATTGCAAAAATTATCTTCTCTTCTTTGTGACCTCAGTTTGCTTTCGTATCAATGAACTTGTATGTTAGAAAATTACTCATACGCCATGTAGTGTCAACTTATTGGGATACAAATAAGTTTTGAGGTTTTTGTTTTTGAATTTCTGAAGCTTTATTCAGAGAAATTAATGCAATGTATTTTATTAAAAGTATTGTAAATGCATCATCCATCCATCTATCCATCATCTTTTAGACAGAATACGGATATCGCGTTAGAAATATTCCTCGTGTTTTGAAGCGATCTACGAATGGATAAATTTTTTGAATTCATCATAAGAAGTGAAGTAATGCTCGGCCAGTCTATGAGCCATGGACCGGTGCTGGTGATAGTCGGAGAGAGCTATGCCTGGTGTGTACAGTGGGTAGGATAGGACATTCCATTTAAGCATCTTGATGACTTTTTCAACAAATTTCTGAGTGTTGTCATGCAGATAGATTCGCGCTTCAAGGAAATTGTATTTTGTTGTCGCAAAGGTTGACATGATTAGAGCCGAAAAAAAGAATATTATTTACACTCCAGTGAAATGAGACTTACTGCTTTTTAAAATGACACTATGAAGCTTTAATATGAATACAGCTAATAGATGGTCCCATGTGATTTAATTCAAGTTAAGCCATCCTTTGTGCATCGCTCAACATTTATTTGAAACCCCAAAAAAATTATATAACGCTGGTTCTTATGCTAACGAAGACAGACAGAAGAAGTCTATAGTTTTCTTTTTCCAGGCAGAATGCAAGTTGTATCTCTATCTCAGTTTCTATTATGTTCCAATGATAAGTTCATCTATCAAGCAAAGATTCTGTCTACATTATTTGAGTAGATATTTTTAAGTCTTCTCATTCAGATCTGGCAAATAAATATTGGTTTCATAGATTTAAACCATTGATTTCTACCACGTTTACATGGGACGTGACTAAGTCTGTGGTCAATAAATTCAGTGCAGCCACATCAGGAGATTTCCTCCTAAATTTAGGAGATGCTTTGCCTTTAAGGATAATTTTTGGGAGGAAGAATTATTTAGGTAAAAGTATAGGAAACTCTGATGCTGATACATTTGACGCCATTAGCGGCACTGAAGCCTTGAATATTGAAAGCTAAAATGTCTAATTAATTTTAATTAAATTTATTTTAATTATTTTAAATTATTTTAATTAAATTATGATTAAATTATCAAAGCGTATAATTTAAGCAATGAATGAAGGAGGTTTACAAAAGTGAATTTCATACCAATCTAATTTTGTTATGCTTAGTTTGTGTTGTTGTTGTTGTTAAGTTGAAGCTGAGTGAATAAAAAGGCTGCAATAAAAAATAAAAACCAAATATATTTTTATTAAAAACTAAATATATTTTTATTTTTTATGAGAGCTTTAATTCCTTAGTTTATAATGACAAAAATTGGAAAAAAACTTAAGGAAATTTTTTTAATTTTGGAAGGAAATTTCAGTTTTTTTAAGATTTAGAAAAAAGTCATTTCAAGTATCTGGCAACACTGAAAAAATTAATATATTTTATGTAATTCCCAAGTAAATCCTAACTCAGCTCCAATAGTTGTCTTATTTCTCAACACTTTCACTCAAAGTTTGCGTTCGTTTCGCAATTTTGACAAATTTCATCCTGAACTAAAACGCTTGATTCCACTGTGCCTATGCTATGTCTACGCAATACCTTCCAGCTGTAATTTCTCAGTGCAGTTTTGCGTGTGTATATGTATGTGTGTGTGTGTGTGTGCTTTAGTCATACTTGCTGGCAGCAACTTCGCTCACTTCTTCATGCTACACGCTGTGCTCCAGTGCACCGCATGAACTTGATGTTTTGATTATTGTGGGAGGACAAAACGATATTTCATAAGTATGAAAACGTCAAGCGGCACAGCGACTCGCAGCGACACAGTGGGCACTCGCAGGCGACCGTAAGCGCTGTGGGTGTGCGCATGGAATCGGCGCTCCGGCCTTATTTCAGCCAAATCCGCTTGAAGGTACTCGATCCTCTCACTTGCACGCCACTTGCGTCGCCGTGGCACGCCGATGCGGCTCGGATACGGTTCAGTTGTTGTGTTCTGCAGCAGCGGCAGTGGCAAATCTCTGAGGGCGGTTTAAAATTGCGATAAGGTTTATGCCTGAGAAACTTTTTCACTGTATGATTGCACACACATACACACACACACACACGCGCGCGCTCACATGCACATGTCGACTGACGCACCCACACATTCAAGTGCCAACTTGCATATGAGATATCTTTTAAATACAAATACAAACACTCGCCTCGTGCTCACACACACACACGCACAGATTTAGCCAGAGTCAGGATATACTTTTTTTTGGTGTCTCTTTTTGCTGCTATCGGAGTTGGCTGGCTGGCTGGCGCTGTTGCTTTCGGGGCTGACAGCTGGGATAAGGCTGCGCTCGTGTGCAGGGGTCGAGCAGCCGCCGAAAGTGGGCGCTGCGTCATTTGCTGGTAATTGAGATGGTGTGGTAACTGCGCAGCGACATGTAAACGGCCGAACGGAGCGGCGTGCAGCTGGGTGGAGCAGAAGAAAATGCCCCAGTGCGGCTCGCCTTCCCGGCATTGTGGTTTTCATTTTGGCATTGGCTTTTGCATGATGTGTGCACTAATTCCGACCAAGTGCCCGCAGGAATTTTCAGCTTTTCTTATATCCGCTGCGGTGCGGTGCGGTGTGGTGCTGCTGAAACGCTCTACGTATGTGCATCACTGTGTGCTTATGTGGCGCGTATGTGTGTGTATGTGTGGTGAAGGGATGCTTGGCTGCTTAATTCGTTGGTTGGCTGCTGCCTGCAAGCAGAACGTCGAGCTGCTTCGGGCGCACAAAACGATCTGGCACTGGTGGTTCTTGTCTGCGCTCAACGCTGTGCAATGCTTCGTCGTCCGCCTAACTGACATTATTTCAATATATTCGTGGACTTTGTTTGTAGTTTTTGTTTAAGCGCTTTTGCCTTACGTTCCGTAAATCACTATTGGCTGCTTCATTGCTTTTGCTGCGCTGTTGTTTCGCTTTTAAGTGTTTAACACTTATTTGTGATACAAGATGATGGACTCTGGCAGCTAGCGCGGCATTTAACGCATATGGAGTATTGTAGAAATTTTTTTTGCTTAACCCTAACATAGGTTCGTCTCAAGGCGAGCTAATATATATGTATATTTCTTCAAATTGATCCCTGATATAATTTTTTAAAACGACAACTAAAACCAAAATTCCTTTTGTTAGTATTTAATGAGCTTTTTTCAATATGGGCTGTTAACTTGCTTTAAAAAACAAAAAACTATTTATTAAACAAGCAAGAAAATAACCAATTCATTTAAAAGTTAAACTGACATATATTTGTTTTATAATATTTGTAGTCTGTTAGGTTTTTCTATCAATTAATTTCAATTTATTTATTTCTTTTTTTAGTCTACAGATTATTGCCTCAAGACAATTGTCAGACAAATTCCACTAAACAATTAAAACAGTATACAAATTTAAGTTTAAAATATTCACACTAAACCCTGAACCCTGATATAATTTTTTAAAATGACAACTAAAACCAAAATTCTTTTTGCTAGTATCTAATAACGTTTTTTCAAATGAAAACATATCTTCATTAAACAAGCAACAACTCATTCATTTGGGAGTTAAACTGCCATACCTTTTTTTATTATATTTCACAGCTTTTTCTATCAATTAATTTCAATTTATTTATTTTATTATTATTTATTTATTATTTTCTTACAGACAAGTTCAACTAAACAATTGAAACAGTTTAAAAATTTAAGCTTAAAATATTCACATCAAACCCTGAACCCTGATACAATTTTTTAAAATGACAACTAAAATAAAATTTTTGTTGCTAGTATTTAATAACCTTTTTTTCAAAATGGGATTCGGCTGATAACTTGCTCTAAAAAAATATCTTCATTAAACAAGTAACAACTCATTCATGTGGGATTTAAACTGACATACCTTTTTTTTTATTATATTTCACAGCATTTTCTGTCAATTAATTTCAATTAAATTATTTTATTAGTCTACAGATTATTACCTTACAGACAAGTTCATCTAAACAATTGAAACAGTTTAAAAATTTAAGTTAAAAATATTCACACTAAACCCTGAACCCTGATATAATTTTTTAAAATGACAAAAAAACTTAAATTTTTTTGCTAGTATTTAATGACTTTTTTCAAATTGGAATTCGGCCGATAAGCAAGAACTCATTTATTTGAGATTTAAGCTGACATACGAGTACATTTGTTTGTTTTATTGTAGTTGACAGCTTTTTCTATCAATTAATTTCAATTTATTTATTTTATTGGTCCACAGATTATTTTGTCTTACAGACAAGTTCAACTAAACCATTGAAACAGTTTAAAAATTAAAGATACAAATATTCATACTAAAATTTCAAAATACAGCGTAAAAAATTTTAAACGTAATTTAAACGTATTTTATTTCAATCAATTATCAACAAATTTTGTTTATGTTTATCTCGATTTTTCAATTTTTTAGAACTAACTTCAAAAATAAATTTAAATAAAAAGAAAATAAAAATAGCTTCAAATACTTGGCTTTGAGACGCCTTATTCAATGTTGCCATCTTGAATTTTAAAAAACCAACTTCTATGTTTTCAAGTTTAGGGACCATAGACGCATGAATTTCAATAGTTAGAGTTATTTCTTTATGATTTCGATACAAAGATATTATAAGAAAAAGTTATAGTTAAGTTAGTCCAGTGATTTTTCATGTTTGTTTTAATAAATAGCAGCAAATTTTTTTATTTCGCATTTTTACTAAACTTTGATAGAAAATTTGGAAAGTTTAGAAAATTTTACTTTGAAAAACATGTTGGTTGAATTTTTCTACGTTCGATTTTGAGTTGCTGAAAAAGTCTTTAAAAACTAATCTAATTAGTTAATGAAGTATTTAAAAATTTGTTTTCTAATTATTTAATTTTCAAATTAGTTTCTTAAGATATTGTATTATTTTAAATATTTTTATATATTTGTATATATTACAAATCGTGTACAAAAAGTTATTAATATTATTAAATTCAAATCACATGGTCACTCTAATTACACCCTTATCACACTTTTCAGTTTACAAAATTTTTAAAATTTTTTTCTATTTATTTAATTTTCTAACTAATTTTGTTTTAAATATTGCATTATTTTAAATATTTTTATTATTATTATTTTTATTATTTAAATACCTATTTATTACAAATCGTGCAGCAAAATTTATTAATATTATTAAATTCAAATCATATGGTCACTCTAATTACACCCTTGTCACACTTTTCAATTTACAAAATTTTTAAAATGTTTTTCTATTTATTTAATTTTCTAACTAATTTTGTTTTAAATATTGCATTATTTTAAATATTTTTATTATTATAATTTTTCTTATTTAAATATTTATTACAAATTGTGCAGCAAAAGTTATTAATATTATTAAATTCAAATCACATGGTCACTCTAATTACACCCTTGTCACACTTTTCAGTTAAAAAAAAATTAATATGAGATATTTTTTAAATTGCTTCTACTGTAGCCACAAAAGGGCAGCTGAACCTTAAACTCACCAACACACACACAACAAACGTACACACACACACATGCACACAAACGAGCGCCGCTAGACGCAGACACACAAGAAACAGCAGCAACTACGAAAAAGTGCCTGTGGGCTAAAAATGGGACCGCTGCAGACACCGACGTTAACGTTGCGCCGTTATCGCCAGACCTTGCCTTGTTGTTGTTATTGTTGCTGATGCTGCTGCTGCTGCAACACTGCGTTGCATGGTTAGCGATATGAAGTCGAGGCCGCGGTTGCGGCGTTTTGGTTTGACGCAAATGCCTGCAGCGTCCTAAAGCAAGCAAAAAGACCCAACAACAGCAGCAGCAACAACAACAACAACAAAAAAGGCAGCAGCAGTGTGACTAAAAAGGGGGGCGGCAGGAGCAAACAAATCGCATATGAGCACTGCAGCAATCAGTTTCTCAAGTTTTCCGGCTAAAGTTGCCGATACCGAGTCACTGGCCGCATTTTATGTTCTTTGTTTTTTGTTTTTGTTATTGTATTTTTTCACTTTACTGTAACTTTATTAGAAGTTATTATTATTATTATTTGCAATGTGCTTATGTATTATGTGTGTGTGTGTGTGTGTGCTGAGCAAAAGTCAAATCGGGGGCTGCCTTGTCGAAATCGCTTGCAGCCATTGGCGGCTGCAATTTGTGTAATATTTTGCTGATATTTCTCTATGTATTTGCTGGCAGCTATATTAAATCTTTTTCTTTTTGGATTTTTCTTCTTTTCAGAAAAAAATGCGATATGGATCGAGAACGCGAGAGAGATACAAAATCGCTAGAGCCGCGCGATCTATCATCGACTGGGCGAATCTATGCGCGCAGCGATATTAAAATCAGGTAAACTAAATTCGAGCTTAAAAGCACAAATCAAAATTTATTATGAGGAAAATAAATATGGATGAGTCTTCGTTAGGGCCACTTGTGTCTTAGTCTCAACTGGACGTATGAGCAACATTTATTTTGGGTATTGAAACAATTTCGGCCGGAATTTAAATTCTGTTGTTCCCTTCTCTTTTCTGTTTAATTAGTAATGCTTCTTTTTTGTAAACCAACTATGTGGTCAATAGGCTGACCATAAACTTTTTTAAAATATTTTCTTAAAATCATACTTTTTGTTAACTACAATTATCAGTTTAACCCATTAGCGCTCAAAACGTCTAAAATTTTTGTACAACTTTGCGATTGTACCAAGCGATGAAATCGGCGTTACGGATAGTGAAAATAGTCAATCTATATGTTTTCGGGTCCGTTCTACATGATTATGCCATTAGATTTTCATTTTGGTCACAAGGAAAACCAATATGGCGGTGTTTTCGGAAAAAAATGCAAAAATTTCGACCAGTTTTTTTTTTCAAATCAATATTTCGTACCGAAATAGATTTTTGGTTGGGGTATAAATATGCACAAAAGGGCACAAACATGTTGAAATTTCAGAAAATACCCAGGTTGCCCCATGGTAATACATTTAACAACCTCAAAATGGCGGAAAATTTTTTCACAATCATTCATGAATTTTTTTTTTGAAAACGACGCACTATAACGAAAAATGTTCAAGAACAAAAAGTATTTAGAATTTGACAGAGAATACGCCTGAATTTTTTGAAAAAGTTTTGATCAACTTTTGGAATTTGGCAAATTGTCAATTCTTTTATGTAAACATTTTTTTATGTAAAAATAATGCATTTAACAGAATAATTGTTAGCCAGAAATGCTTAGAATCAGTCTAAGAACATCTAAGAATTTTTTCAGAATTTTTTGAGAAATTTTTGCAATTTGTTAAGAATTGACAATTTGCAAAATTCCAAAAGTTGATCAAAACTTTTTCAAAAAATTCGGACGTATTCTCTGTCAAATTCTAAACACTTTTTGTTCTTGAACATTTTTCGTTATAGTGCGTCGTTTTCAAAAAAAAATTCATGAATGATTGTGAAGCAATTTTCCGCAATTTTCATTTTTCCGCCATTTTGAGGTTGTTAAATGTATTCCCATGGGGCAACTTGGGTATTTTCTGAAAGTTCAATATGTTTGTGCACTTTTGTGCATATTTATACCCCAACCAAAAATCTATTTCGGTACGAAATATTGATTTGAAAAAAAAAACTGGTCGAAATTTTTGCATTTTTTTCCGAAAACACCGCCATATTGGATTTCCTTGTGACCAAAATGAAAATCTAATGGCATAATCATGTAGAACGGACCCGAAAACATATAGATTGACTATTTTCACTATCCGTAACGCCGATTTCATCGCTTGGTACAATCGCAAAGTTGTACAAAAATTTTAGACGTTTTGAGCGCTAATGGGTTAAGAGTGTTGAGACCGCCGACGAAGAGAATCTGATCTTGATCTTTGAGTTGATGGCTCATCTCCGGCATGCCGACGAACTGGAATTCCGGTATCTTCCGAAGATTTTCCACCTCCATCAGACAACCAAAAAAAAAAACACCTACACACACACACACACACAGACTCGGATTAGCATTCAAATATGTATTAAAGTAAACTATGAATTCTCTCTCTGCTCTCATCGATAGCGCTTCGCCAACTGTCTCGCCAACGATCTCAAATTCCTCGTCGCCCACACCGACACCGCCGGCCAGTTCGTCGGTGCCGCCGGGCATGGTCCTGCCCGGCACCGTGGCACCAGGCGCCATCAGCGGCTCGGGCAGCACCTCCTCTGCCGGCGCCAGTTCCTATCTGCATGCCAACCACAAACCCATCACCGGCATTCCGTGCGTGGCGGCCGCCTCGCGCTACACTGCGCCCGTGCACATCGACGTTGGCGGCACCATCTACACCAGCTCGCTGGAGACGCTCACCAAGTATCCGGACTCGAAGCTGGCCAAGCTCTTCAACGGCTCCATACCGATTGTGCTGGACTCGCTGAAGCAGCACTACTTCATCGATCGCGACGGCGGCATGTTCCGGCACGTGCTCAACTTTATGAGAAACTCAAGACTTCTGATCGCCGAAGACTTTCCCGATCTCGAATTGCTGCTCGAGGAGGCGCGTTACTTCGAAGTGGAACGTAAGTGGAACACATTTGAAACCAAACCAAATTTCCATTGATTGTCGCCCTTTGCAGCCATGATCAAGCAGCTGGAAAGCATGCGCAAGGAGCGCGTGCGCAACGGCAACTATCTGGTGGCGCCGCCCACTCCGCCCGCCCGCATCAAGACCAGCCCGCGCACCAATGCCGCGCCCGAGTACAACTACGAGGTGGTCGCGCTGCACATATCGCCCGACCTGGGCGAGCGCATCATGTTGTCGGCGGAGCGCTCGCTGCTGGACGAGGTCTTTCCCGAGGCCAACCAGGCCACGCAGACGAGCCGCAGCGGCGTGTCGTGGAACCAGGGCGACTGGCGGCAGATCATACGCTTCCCGCTGAACGGCTACTGCAAGCTGAACTCGGTGCAGGTGCTGACTCGGCTGCTCAATGCCGGCTTCACAATCGAGGCGAGCACTGGCGGCGGCGTCGAGGGACAGCAGTTCTCCGAGTATCTGCTGGTGCGCCGCATTCCAATGTGATAATCTCAAGGGCGGGATGTCATTTACGTTCAAGTAATTGTTTAAAACTACGTGGCAACCATGCCGCATGGCCGGCCGACCGTTGCCGCGCAGGCATGAAGAAGGCGAAGGCAGATTGTGCGAGAGTCGCTTGTTTTCATGTCACGTCTTGTAATGGCGGTTAGTTTTTTTGGCAATAAGCAACCGAAATACTTACAAGCCAAGTGAGACCAGTGTACGTCGCGTCAGTGCGCTCCGCTTGCGTTGACCTTAAGTTGGCTTTGATTTGTTGCGGTTAGCGTTCAGTTGCCTTGTTTAATTTATTTATAGTGTGAAAACATTTGAAAAGCACTGATTTGTTATTTGCAAAAATAAAAAAATTACAAAATAATTCATTAAAAAAAACAGAATATAAAAAAAATAATTATTAAATAATATACAAATTTAAATTAAATTAATTTCGTAAAAGTAAATAATTTAATATAAAAAATTTTATTTAATATAAAAAATTTAATTTAATATAAAAAATTTAATGTAATTTAAAAAAATTAATTTAATATAAAAAAATTAATTTAATTAAAATGAATTAATTTAATTAAAACTAATTTAATTAAAATCAATTAAAATACCTTTTTAACTATGTCCAATTATGTACAATTGTTAGTTTAAAATTACTTATGTGAAAAAAACTGTTCAAGTGTAATTATTTGATTTGTTAACTTAAGTTCAGCAACCGTAGGCGCTCGTACGCATGAGTAAGTATGTATGTGTAAGAGTTTTAGCATTTTAATAAAACATAATTATAGAAAGACACAAAATACAAAAACTTGAAGTAATTGCATTGCCGAGAATTACTTAGTGTAGCGGTAAACGTAATTGAATAACAATTTTATTGAATGTAAACTATGGAACTTTTACAAAAGGCAACAACACAACACAATACAACACAACACAACAACAAAAACCAATCAAATAAACAATGAAAAGCAAATGCGAAAAAATTTCCATATGAAAACTTATCAAATAAGATGTCTTGCACACTGGTACTCAATAAAATAATTATAATTGAATAAATTCATTTATGGCTGGCAGTGTAGTTTTGTCGTTGATTGGAAGTGGAAGGAAATTTTGTGCAAGGAATGTCATAAAAATTGTTTTGTGCGTTTGCAGTAAACAGTTTTACGATTGAAGTAAGTACTAACAAAGAAAATTAAAATTTTGTATGGCACGTTCCAATATTGGAACCCGCACGTTCTGCTCTCACTGATCACGTCTGTGGTGAGAGCGTTGCTATACCAGCGGGAGTGTAGTTCTTTTATTTGTGTTGCGCTCTTTGGTTGCGCTCACTGCAGCGAGTCTCCGTTAGCACACTGCTGCAGTGTGGGATTAGTGGGAGGTGAAGACGTTGTGCTGTTGTTTTTGTTGTTCCGTTAGCACACTGCTGCGGAGTGGAATAATTGGGTGGTGAAGCTGATCCGCTGTTGTTGTTGCGCTAGCACACTGCTGCAGTGTGGGATTAGTGGGAGGTGAAGACGATATGTTGTTGTTGTTGTGGCGCTGGCACACTGCTGCAGCGCGAGATTAAAGAGAGGTGAAGACGATGTGCAGTTGTTTTTGTTCCGTTAGCACACTGCTGCAGTGTGGGATGATTGGGAGGTGAAAACAATGTGCTGTTGTTGTTGTTGTTGTTGCTGCTGCGCTGGCGAAAAGCCGAAATTGTAAAACGATTTCTATTTTCTGCCTGGCTTTTGTTCTTCTTCTATAAGAAGAAGAAGAAGAAGAAGAGCATATTGCTCCTTCACTCACTGCCGACTGTAGTGTACGCAAAATCATAGAAAAAAAAATAAAATATGGTTGGCATGGCGACTTATACATATGATCGCTACAAGCAATACAAAAAATAATCAATAATCAAATAAAAGACAAAAACAATTAAAAAGAGGATAATTAAATTTAAAAAAGGAAGAACTTTTTTACGAGGGTTGCCTTTTATGTTTCGGGATTTGGCAACTCTGGTGGTGCAATCTGGAAACTGACAGCTGTATCGTAAAGTTGGACATTTTTGAGGTGAACATTTTGACATACGAGCGCTATTTATATTATTTATATTTTTTCGACACGAGTCTTTTTTTGAGCAGTTGACAAAATGTCCGTATCTCAAAAATGTCCAACTTTACAATACAGCTGTCAGTTTCCAGATTGCACCACCAGAGTTGCCAAATCCCGAAACATAAAAGGCAACCCTCGTAGAATAGAGATTTTCAAATTTTAGGGGGCGCAAATGCCGATCTGCGCCTTCCCTACCTGGATACGGCCATGTGTACACAGGTGAAGCGGTGTGTTTCAGTTTGCAGAGACAATGAGAGCAAACTGAAACGCTCGCTCTCCTGTTTAGTTATAGGAATGAACCACTAAGTCATTCACTCTGTGATAATCAGTGAGGCGCTAAGGCCAACATTTTAGTGACCATTTCTATGAATCCATTCGTCAAAGTGAGTCCGTGCGTCTTTACTCGACTTCAACTCCACTTCTGTTGTTTTAAACTGAAAAAATTGTAAAAGTGAAACTGTTGCTTCTAAGCTAAGGACTCTAAAAATACGAAGTTATTTCTATCTATAGTCAATTTCGTAAGCTTTCCTAATCCGTACTCAAAATGACCCAAATCGAATTGGATATCCACTATTTAAGATAAAAAAAGGTGTGAAAATATTTTTCAAACTGTTCAAATAGGGACTGACTCCTAAACTAAAAGCGTTAACTAGAGACTAACAATTAACTAATCCAATTTTATTCCTGAGCGTCTCGAATTTTTGCTAAAAATTATTTCAACACAATCGAAGAGCAACTCAAAGCAATATTGAAAGTTTTTAGAGTGTATTCCCAACTATTCCACAAGCTTTAAGTAGTTCATAAAATCTTTAAGCAACACTTATCGAAGACACCAACACTTTGATATCAATTCCTGCTACCTATCAACAACGGATACATAGAGGGCGCTTTTATAACTTAGTCAAAACAACTCTCACTGTACGAAGGTGTCTTTCTCAGGGGACGAAAGATGACACCCAGAACGGTAGCGATAGACTATTCACCCACCCTTGCAGAAATTCAGAATTTCGCCTTGTTGAATGAAGCTCTAAGCTCCCAAGCGGATCGAATAAAAAGAAACAAACAAGAAGTTTCAAAACTAGCGGACTTTAACCAATTTTGTTGTGTTTTTGTCAAATGGACAAGCGCAAAAAACTATCTCTATCTCTCTCTATACTACTTTCAAATCATGGTGTTTTTCATGAGAAGCTTTGAATGTTATTGGATTTTTCATTATATTTCCATATTGAAATAAAATCATTTTCGTTGAGGCCACGAATTATTAGTAATTTGAATCAGTCAAACTAATAATTCGGCCGCCAGTGTTCTAAAATATTTTTGAAACATGTGGCAACACTGCGCTATGAGTTCGCTAAGCAAAAAAATGAAACCATTTAGTACAATTTGTGCCTACTTCCCCAATTTTTAAGCTTAACGGTTCAGGGTTTTGCTAAAAAGCTTAAAGCTTCGCTGAATTGAAGCTTCTCGCTGCTAGGTGGTGCTGCTCGAGAAATGAAATATACCGTTTGACGAAAGCGAGATGTTTAAATTTAAGCACCTTTCAAGGATATGAATATGAAATTTCAAGGATATGAACAATTAAAAAATTATTTAAAAAACGAGCGCAATGTAGAATATCAATACGGGTATCAAATGAAAGATAAAAGTCCCTAGAATTTAAATTAATTCAATAAAAATAAAAATATAAAATTAAAAACATTAAAAAAATATGACACAAAAATCACAAATATAATGAAACTAAAAATTTTAAATTGTCACATAAAAATTTAACAAAAACATAAAATGAAAACACTAAAAATAAATTGATAAATTGATTCCTCATTAAAAAAAAATAACAAAAAAATATGTAAACTAAAATAAATAAAATATAAAAACTCACAAATATAATAAAAGTAAAAAATGGTTAACTGTTACAAAAAAAAAATTAATACAAAAATAAAATAAAAGCCCTAAAAACATAAAAATAAACTGAAAGAGAAATAATTCATGTTCTCATTAAACTAAATATATAAAGTAAAAAATTAAATATATAAAATTAAAAATTTGAATATATAATATTAAAAAGTCAATTGACAACTTATAACAAAAATATAATCCATGAAATAAAAAAATACAAAATTATTCAAATTTAAAAAAATATCATATTAAAAAAAATCACAAATATAATGAAACTAAAAAATGTTGCATTGCCACAAAAAACTTTAATAAAAACATAAAATAAAAACCCTTCAGACTAGAAATAAACTGAAAAAAAGAAATGAGTTGAATTGAATCATGTTCTCATAAAAAAAATTACAAAAATTTCTCAAATAAATAAAATAGAAAAATCACAAGTAAAACAAAAAACCTTAAGAAAAAATTAAATTAAAGTTTAGACTCACTAAAAATAAACTGAAAGAAAAAATAATTTAAAGGAATTAATTCATATTCTCATTAAAAAATTACGAAAAAAAATTAAATGTATAAAATCAAAAGATTAAATACATAGAATTAAAAAAGTCAAAAGATTCGCGAGTATATAGATTTTTTCGTGTTTTGAAATTTTTTGATTTTTGTCGCACGGTGCAATGAAAGTGAAAAATAAGAAGTAAAAAGTAAAACAAAACACATTAAGAAAAAAATAAAATTCCTAAACTCACTAAAACAAACTGAAAGAGATAATAATTGAATGTATGATAGTAATAATAATATAAATTAATTCATAGTAATATAATAATATGAATTAATTCATATTCTCATTAAAAAATTACGAAAAAAATTAAATATTATATATAAAACTAAAAACTTAAGTATATAAAAAATAAAAAATTACGAAAAAAATTAAATATTATATATAAAACTAAAAAATTAAATATATAAAATGAAAAATTAAGTAATAAAACATAAAATTAAAAAAAATAAAAAACATTAACAAAACAACAAAATAAAAACCCTTCACATTAAAAATACACTGGAAGAGAAAATAATTTAATTGTATTAATTCATGTTCTCATAAAAAACATGAAAAAAAATGTCTAAAATAAAAAAATAAATAAAATATAAAAACTCACAAACTTAATAATAGTAAATAAATTTAAACTGTCACAAAAACATTAATAAAAAAATAAAAGCCGTAGAAATTCATTCATTAATTCATGTTCTCATAAGAAAATTCAAAACAAATAAAATATAAAAAATCACAAAATGAAAGTAAAAAATGTTCAACTTTCGCAAAAAACATTCACTAAAAAAAATAAAATAAAATAAAAGCCCTAAACACAGTAAAAATAAACTGAAAGAGATAATAATTAAACTGAATTAATTTATGTTCTCATTAAAAAATTATGAAATACAAAAAAAAATTAAATATATAAAATTACAAAATCACTTGAAAACGTATAATAAAACATATAGTAAAAAAATACAAATAATACAAAGTCAAAAAATTTAAACCAAAGAAATATGACAGAAAACCAACAACATAATGAAACTAGAAAATGTCAAAATTGTCACAAAGAACATTAATAAAAACAAAAAAGAAAAACCCTTCACACTAAAAATAAACTGAAAGAGAATAGAAGAGCGAGAAGAAGGCAGAAACAATAACAACGGCGGAAGATCATTGGAAATTGCGTTTCGGTGGATGGCCGGCGACAAATAATTCAATGATTTGTTCAAACACAAAGAAAGGTCAAAGTGCTTTTACGCTTAATTTAATTTCAAGCAGCCAAAATGCGTAATACGCCAACAACAAGCACCGACCAACACCAACACCAACACTGCCGAGCACAAGTTGAGGGGGTTGGACGGTGCGCCTGGCAGGCAGCCGACGCAGTGGCACTGCTCGGGCCGTGCTTGATTCAATTATTTGCCCACTGTAAATATGATTTACAAGACACACTCAAGAGCTCCACCAATACCGCGGCCTCGGTCTCAGCCTCCGTCGTTGCTGTCGCAGCAGCCATGGCCATTGCCATCACCATCAGCAACGCCATCAACGGGCACGCACGCACACAGACGCAGAACAGCGGCACACACCGGCTAAAGGTCATAAAAGCTAGAATTATGGGCTGCGAAAGCCGCCGGCCATGCCCCGCCACCCTTGGAGCGGCGGCAATTCATAACGCGTCGGCCTATATTTGCGGCGTTCAAGTGGCGGCGCAGTAGCGGCGCTGAAATGACAATGCGTTGCATGGTGGCACGCACGGAATGGCGATGCCGTTGCGTTGGCGTTGGCCATGTCGGTGGCAGCGGCGACACAGTGCAAGTGGCTCTTGGAATTGACGGGGCGTTGGGTCAGCGCTGAGCGCGCGGCTGTACTTCACTTGGCGTAAAAAGAGTCGTAAAAATGTTGCAACAAATTTTTCTGCTCGTCTAAGAATTTTACTTTTCCCTATTCCTTCCGCTTCAATACTTAAGTTTCCTGTGGCACATTGTGCACAATGACCGGCCTTCGCCTTTCATTCGCCGTTAACGCTGTTGTCTAGTCGCGCCGCCGATTTTTGCGCCCCTTCGGTGGTTGCTTACGCACACGCATAATAATCTAATTTCACTGTGAAGCCGTTGCCAGTGTTGCCACAAGTTGTCATTTAAAATGTGGAAAAAAAATAAAATTTTTTAATTGTAATTTAAAACAGTTTATGGAGTATTTTTAGGTTCAATGTTTATTAAATATGTTTAATGGACATGATTTATTGCACGATTTTTGGATTTCGGTGATGAAGAACCTCTCATTTTATGTGGTTTGATGAAAAAGTACATGAACCAAAAAATTGTGGGGCTAGAGTTGGGTTAAATGGAGTCGCATCGAGGTCAAAGTTCACACAAAAGATGGGAAATTCGACAAATTACTCCACAGCTGCTCAGAAGTTGTTCTAAGAGGGTTAAAATCTATGACTAACCCTCACTAGTTTTCTCTACTGAACATTTCTTTCAAACATATTTATGCTCTATCTCCAACCCTGAATGGGGCTCCCATACAAAATGATCGTTTTTATAAAATAGGCTCCAACTGCTCTCACGTTGGCCCCAGATGTTTCAAATGTAAGACCGACACACATTTATTTTCTTTTCCGAATATTTCTTTCAAACATACCTACCCGCTATCTCCATGTCTTAAGGGGGCTGCCATACAAAAGTGTCTACTTTCTATGAAATTTGCTCCCCATTTGTAAATGTAGTAAAGTAAGTTATGAAACATCGTATCTCGAAAACAATTGAACCAATTTGAATGGTTTTTCCAGCGATCGGCAACATTCTTGAGTACAAAAAATACAAAATTACTTAAGGTTCAGAAATTCACCACCAGAGGGCGTCTCCCATACAATCGGAGTTGTGTGGTTGTGAACTTTTGGGTTTCTACGAAGCAATAATTAAAATATATTGTCGAAACCCCATTAACCTTCCCATTTCGAATATAATTGTAATTTTAGTTGAGTGTTAGGTTAGATTAGGTTCAGAGGGCGTGTAAGGAAAATCCATAATTTTTTTCTGAAGCTTCATTGCCTATTGTGAGTACCATCTATGATTGCCAGGAGAAGGCACATCGCTCTAACTGGGGTTCCTGTAAAAAGTCAAGGTATTGTTTTTGTTAAACCATTTGCTTTCCCAGAATGAATCGAGAGGTTCGATAATTTATTATCGCGGGCAATTATTACTCGATTTCCGTTTCTCATCTAAACAAATTAAATCTGTTAAATAGTTGTATAATTTTAGGCGCAATGTCTCTATCAGTTGCTCGATTCTAACTAAATCTTTTCCATAGTCTTGCATAATTTTACGCGTAAATGCTTATTTTTCTTATCAATATCCAAAAATTACCTACGAGTACTCTCGTCCATCTGGCAACTCTGGCTGTGGCACTAAAATATACTCGCACACAATCGCCAGGCACATAAATGTTGGCGGCAATGCGCATACAATAACCAAAATGGTTACGTATGCATGTGTGCGTATGTGTATGTGTGTGAGTGCGTGCGCGCATCAACCGGAAAAAGCACTCGAGCCAGCACGGTTTATTATTTTGAAATCAAATTTATACATTTTTAGTAGGAGCCGTAAAAAAGGCAAAGTCTACGAGACGGCAAAACAGCAAAAAGGTCGGCGATATCTTTAGTGGTTTGAGATAAATCAAAGAGAGCAGAGAGCGCAAAAACGACGGTGTTAGATGATGTTTGGATGACCGGCTACAATTTATTTATTTTATTCTTTTTTTTAATATAAACAATGCTGATCCTTCTTGTGTTGTGCTAGCAAAATGAATATTAAAAGCGAATGTCCTAAGTTAAAAAACTATGAAATGAAAAGCTGTCACAATGAAAACATTTAAAAGCGGATAACAGGCGCTTAGAAATATGGGAAACATTTACGTAGCTTTAATTTAAATGTCAGCTGGAGAAATTTAAAATTGATGAATATGAAATGTTATGCTTTTTTTTGTTGTGTTTATAAATTTCGAATGGGTGCTTGAATTATTATAAACACGGATCGTATGGGCTTGATTTGCATTCATATTTGCGTTCCATGGTTTCTACGTTGTATTTAAATTTCAGGACATTTTCTTTTTAATTTTTTCAATTTAATTTTGTTTCGAGTCTCGATTACGAGACTAAGACTTAGTTTCTTGCAACTATTCCTGTTGTGGGTGTAAATTTTGTCGAAAATGAAACTCGAGTTGGCAGCTTTTTCTCAAAGGTTTATTATTTCTGCCTTAGAGGGAAACTGCCCTAAGAAACATTTTGGTTTTTAAATTTTAATGTTGACTGAGTACCATGGAAGACTGAACAACCTGCGGTCGAACATCGCAGTGGACTCGTTGTCCCATTCACTTATAGCATCAGCTTTTAGTCCCACTGCACAGTGATTCGTTCCATAGACAAAATTCAAAAAATTTATCCTTTCAGAATTTAATAATTTTGATGTCATTTGAAAGGTAAAACTCCAACTAAGAAAACCCCAAAAAATCTGTGCAAAAAATGAATTAGTGTGTTCAAAAGTGGCTCAAAGTTGAAGCTTTTTTCACAAAAAAAATTTAAACACATATTTTCTGTTTTTTAGTCTATTGAGTAAAAAAAATTGTAAAAATACATGGTTAGCAAGAAGTTTCTGAAACTTTCAATATAGATTAAGAAATGATGTGGCCATTTTCGCTTTTAATATTTTCTCCAAATTTGCAAAGCTGAGGCTTTTACATCACTTTTAATTCAAAATATTTTTCTAAATTAAAAATCTGAAAATTGGCAAAACTTAGAGGAAAATATCTAAAAAGTATGTGAAAGTATGTTCCTGGATTGTTTTTAATTTTAAGAAGCATTCTTTATTTGTCGGATAATGTAATTACACCCTCCGATATCTTCCGATCTCAGAAAATAATTCAATTTGAAAAGTGGTCTAAACACCTATTTTTCGACAAAATTTATTTTTTTCATCCCTAAAAGTATGCAATCAGCATGAAAAATTGAGAAAACTGCAAAAAGCAAAACGTACGTCTATTATTATCGTTTTTATTGCAAAACTAAAAGGTCCTAAGACAATTTT
The DNA here is from genome assembly GCA_964056695.1 of Melieria picta. Classification (NCBI taxonomy): domain Eukaryota; kingdom Metazoa; phylum Arthropoda; class Insecta; order Diptera; family Ulidiidae; genus Melieria; species Melieria picta. The sequence goes on from OZ057400.1 coordinate 15,099,067, forward strand.
TGTTAGTCTTTGCAATTATCAATGTTGACGTTACCGATTAAATGTAAAACCTGAAAAATCTAGTCACTCACCCTCGTTCCTATAGCTCACCAAAAATGACGAAAATTGCAAATTTAAGTCTCAGACATTGCGAAACTACAACTGTTTAAGGAAAACAAAATTGAGATTTCAATTCAGCAGACCATGATTAACTAGTACACCAAATTTTATGAAGAACGGACCACTCCTTCTAATTTTGTCCCGCGGTTGTATGGAGTCGAATCACTGTGCACTGTAGTCATTATTCGTGGTAGTTGGAGGTCGACGACGAAGACTGTGTGCGATGGAAGGGCCAAGTTGAGGACGCCTCATTATCTCCTGGTGTGACCAACTGGAGAAGGCAGCTGTAGAAAACTCTTGCGGCAGGCCTTAAGCCGTTAACGTGTTTGGCCAGCTAAGTAATTTGGTCAGTTCACTGGCCTTCCTATCGCTACCTGTAATATTGTTTCGACTAAGTTTGTTCAGCGAAAACTTTGGTAGAAAGTGTAGATGCTTGAATCTAAACTAGAACTGCGTTTACAAAAGCGAAGCACGACAGCCAGAAATAACGAAAGCTTGGCTCAAAACTGAGAGACTGACTGCTTTGACTTCATAAAAAATTTGGGCAAAAATAGAAGGAGTACCTACTTGAAATTCGCTGAAAAATTTTAGTCTAAGTCATTTTGGGATCCTGACTTCAAAAAAATTGCCTCTTTTCCCAAAAAAAATATAGTTTAAAAGAAAAATTGAATATACATAACCGATTATATTATCACCACCGAGCCGAAACCGCTGAAGCTGTAATAGCTGTAATAAGCTGTACGTAATTAATGAATTTGGTTAATAGTTGTAATTTAAAAAGTCAACTCTTAAAAAGGAGCGATTTTAAAAACGTCAACCTTGAAAGGGAGGAAAGGGGGTGGTAAAGCTTATATGGGCAGACATTGTTTTTTGGACGGATTGTTTTAATATGTTGCATATGTATACTAAAAAAACAATAACAAAATACGTATTTCAGCATTTTTCTAAATTCGACATTTAAAGGGTGGAAAGAAACTTTCTGTGAAAAAATCATACATTAGTAGTTTAGAAAAAATTAAATATTTTCTAAAGGCGCACAAAGACGCAACATTTTTTTTGCGGATTTAAGAGAAGAAAGTCCATTTAAAAAAAGTCATGAGAAGGATTTACGCCAGTGCACGTCATTCCATTTTAATTGCCTTTTTAAATTTGGTTATTTTTCATTTTCATTGATAACAAAAAATGTATTTTTGAAAATTTGTTAAAAAAAATATTTATACTAAACACAAACAAAAACCGATTAGTAGTTCCGCTCCTATCAATGCAGCTTTAATATTAAAAAAAATTGATGGCCTATCTGTAAAATATATTTTCTAAAAATTTTTGTATACAAGCACCTAAATTTAATTTTTCACCTTCTTAAATTTTTGTAAAAATATATTCGACTTTGACAAGCTATATTTCCTAATCACGAAAATTGTTTGATAAAATATTTCGGGTCTAGCTTAATTAAACATTTACCTTTAACATGATACTACTTTCGTCAAAATCAGCGATATTTTTTTTCTTATTTTTGTCCACTCTCAAAGCACTGTGCGTCGTATCAACAATGATGACAGCTCACAGTGATTCGACTCCATACAACCGCGGGACAAAATTAGGAGTGGTCCGTTCTTCATAAAATTTGGTATACTAGTTAATCATGGTCTGCTGAATTGAAATCTCCATTTTGTTTTTTAAACTTTTGTAGTTTGGCAATGCCTGAGACTTAAATTTGCAATTTTCGTCATTTTTGGTGAGCTATAGCAACGAGTGTGTTGGCTAGATTTTTCAGATTTTACATTCAATCGGTAACGTCAACATTGATAATTGTAATGAGTAACAGAAATTGTCTTAGGACCCTTTAGTTTTGCAATAAAAACAATAATAATACACGTATGTTTTGCTTTTTTGCAGTTTTCTCAATTTTTCATGCTGATTGCATACTTTTAGGGATGAAAAAAATAAATTTTGTCGAAAAATAGGTGTTTAGACCACTTTTCAAATATAATTATTTTCTGAGATCGGAAGATATCGGAGAATATAATTACATTATGCGACAAAGAAAGAATGCTTCTTAAAATAAAAAAAAAATCCAGGAACATACTTTCACATACTTTTTAGATATTTTCCTCTAAGTTTTGCCAATTTTCAGATTTTCAATTTAGAAAAATATTTTGAATTAAAAGTGATGTAAAAGCTTCAGCTTTGCCAATTTTGAGAAAATTTTAAAAGCGAAAATGGCCACATCATTTCTTAATCTATATTGAAAGTTTTAGTAACGATGTATTTTTAAAATGTTTTTACTCAATAGAATAAAGAACAGAAAATATGTGTTTACATTTCTTTGTGAAAAAAGTTTCAACTTTGAGCCGCTTTTGAACACACACTAATTAATGTTTTGCACAGATTTTTGGGATTTTCTTAGTTGGAGTTTTACCTTTCAAATGACATCAAAATCATTAAATTCTGAGACTATAAATGTTTTGAATTTTGTCTATGGAACGAATCACTGTGCAGCTGTAAGAAAATCGAAGGAACTGTAATTTCTAACACATAGATACATGTTACTTCTTCTAGAAAATGCAGGACAAGTGCATTAAAGGTGAAAAGCATTTCTTTCTCTTTCTCGTCCATGCAGCTTCGACAGAAGTCATTAGAAAACAAACCCAAATTTCTTGCGTTAGCTACAATGGAACAGTGACTTGTCAGAACACTAATCATGGTTCTCATTCTGAAACCAACAAATTTAATTTTAAAAAGAATGGTCTCAAGTTATAAAAGATATGTTTAATCATATTTTGTTCATGTCCTAGAAAGCTATGAGGTGTCCACATTTACTGAGCTTCATACAATTTAAGCAAAATATTTGCACTGCACTGTTTCCTAATATTGGATTTTCTTTATTACTGTCAACTAACATAAAATGCATAAAAATGTTGTTGTTGTTGCTGTTGTTGTTTATGCATAAATAAGACCAAACATTTATTAAAGCCCAATTATAGCTGAAAATCATGGCCGATACGATTATGAAATGAGCTACTTAACGATCCGAAAGCTGCATGCATTTAGGTTGGATTTGCGGCCAGACAGACCAGGTTCAGTCGGATTGGCAAAATGTTGAAAAAAAATAAACTATAATAAAACGTGAAAAGCGTAAAAGAAGCGACAGCACAACCATAAAAATGCAAACACAAAACAACGCGCACAAATGACGCAAAGGAGGCAACGAGAAGCCGAAAGGAGGAGCGGCGACCGAGCAGCGGCTGTCGCAACAAGAACGGAAACAAATTTACAAATGTAATCATAATTTAGGCGGGCGGAACACACTCGAGCGAGCGGGCGTTTAAGGGTGAAATTGGACAAATTTGCAGCGAAACAAAACCAAGCAATGGCCAGCACACACAGCGAACCCAAACATTCAAAGGACACTAACATAAAATATAAAGAAAAAGGCCAAATCGAGCAAATACGCACGCAGAAACAAAGCGACAGCGCCACACACACGCACGCACATACACACTCATACCGACACAAACGTGTGGCGTGTGCGCGGTCAATGGGCGGAGGAAGGGCCAATGGCCGCCCGGCCATTGGAGAAAAATATGAGTTCATACAACCGGACGCGCAGAGCCTTTGCCATTCGAGTGCGCCAGAAAATAAACCACTACACGGACAACACTTTTACACCGAAACCAGCGCGAACGTGTCGTTGTGTGCGGCTGTGTTGGAGCGGGCAGCGCTTCAGAAGTGCGACAGCTTCCGGGTGCGGCCCAGTTGTGCCCTGTGCCAGCTCTCTCAATGCGGCAAAGCAAGTCCAATCATGCGCTGTGGTTGTTGTTGTTGTTGCTGCTGCCGTCAATGGTTGTTGCCAAAAATCCTGCCGGCGCTACGGTTTTCGATTTTGCAAGCCATGGCGTCGCGTAACGGCTGCGATGGCGGCGCAAGTTGCAAATCGCAGTCGGCATGACCCAGAAACGAAACGAGTTTTATATTTGGCTGTCGCGTCGGACGACAACAAAATATAGCCTGTACGGCAGACAAGGGGAGGAAAGGTCGTAAGAAGCCGTAATGGAGACGCGAATCGGTCTGGGGTCAGTCTTCAATAATTTATGCCTTGTGCGATAATATTTAATCGTGAATTGATGCTTTTTGGCTGTTTTTGTTGTTGTTGTTGCTATGTTCATTTGCCGCGTGCAACATGACAGACAGACTTTATGTACTCGGCAGTTTGGATTTTTGTTTAAGTATAATTAAAATTTGCCGCTTGGCTTTGTAGACACTTTCAACTTTATCGTTTGGATTGATGCTGACTTTGAGTTGCAATGAGCCATTAGAAAATATTTTCATGACAATCGAGCTTGTGGAAAATGAAATTGGTTTGTACTTTAAGTGTATTTAAAACTTTCACTACTTTTTGAAACGAAATATTAAAACCCAAAATTCATTGATTTATTTCTCCATTGATTTATTTTCTTCTGTATAGACAAAATATTCAATAAGAGATTTTAGCATTTTTACTGGGCTCTATTTTTAGAGTTTTGTCATATGGAAACTTTTTGTATTGGCCTGTTTTGGGAACAAACGTCTTTTGGTTTTTCCAGAAAAATGCATTTCCCAATGAAAGGACAAAGGTTTTGGGAACATGTCGTTGTCTTTTCTCAGAAAAATGCATTTGCCAATGAAAGGAAAATGCAAAAAAAATTCATTGATTTATTTCTCCATTGATTTATTTTCTTCTGTGTAGACTAAATATTCAATAAGAGATTTTAGCATTTTTACTGGGCTCTATTTTTAGAGTTTTGTCATATGGAAACTTTTTGTATTGGCCTGTTTTGGGAACAAACGTCTTTTGGTTTTTCCAGAAAAATGCATTTCCCAATGAAAGGACAAAGGTTTTGGGAACATGTCGTTGTCTTTTCTCAGAAAAATGCATTTGCCAATGAAAGGAAAATGTTTTGGGCACATAGACTTGTACCATCCAAAAGACTTGTACCGACCTCTTGAAGGACATGCAGGCCAACGATCTAAAACATTAATTTGATATGCTTTTAGATTTTGAAAATCGCTGTAATGATTTCAAAGGGGAGGGCGCGAGTTTGAATAAATAGCCACAGTATTAAAATTAAACCATTATGAGACCTGTGAGCTATACGTCACGTTGGTTCTGAATGGGTTAAAATTTAAAAATTTCAAACAGCAATTTTTTGTAATATTTTCGAACAATATTTGAAATTAAAACAAACAAATCAATTGGACATTTTAGTACGAATTTTGATTAAGTACGAAATAAACACTCAAACACATTTTCAGTTTTGGCTTAATTCTGGCTTTCAAGTTAATTTCTGAGCTTTGATGTATTCAGAGACCTATAGTAGAATTTTATGACAAATATTTTCGTGGTAGATTTTGTCCTTAAAAAGTCCTGTTTTACAGGACATTTTTGGCATTAAAAAAAAAAGGCTCAAATTGACCCATACAAATAGGAGCTACAGGGTTAAAACGCTCCACAAAAATGTTCTTCGTAGTATTTTACATCAAATTGCTGAACACATCATATACCTAAAATGTGAGGTTACATGGTTTCGTACGCCGATTCACCATAAGAATGTGCAAAAAGGGGAAAACTTTGACACCCCCTAAACAAAATTCAGACGTAAACTTTCAAAACGCCGATACACGTATTTTTTTTGGCGCCCTCTACCAGAATCCGTTGTCAGAACCTTGTTATTTTTTTTTGTGTTGTATAGTGTTATGTATAAAATTAAAAATGAAATAATAAAATAAAAAACAAGACTGCAGAATTCATTGAAATAAAACTATTTTTTTAACACATAAGTAAGTGAAAAGTTCATACAAATTCAGTCCTAAAAACATCGCCTCTAATTTAAATACTCACTCAGTCATGTGTGTGTGTGTGTGTGTTTGTGTGTGTGGATGCGTGCTAACAAATCACACAACAACTCGAAATACTCAGACGCGTTCTTTACGCTTCAATACCATTCAAACAACAACAACAATTGAAACGTTTCAATTTTTACTTGACTGCATATTTCTTCAATTTTCACGCAGTAATTTTACATTATTTGTAGGATTCGTGTAGCGCACGTTTCCATTTCGCAAAGTCAGAAATGACATTTTCTTATATTTGGGATTTTTTTTTGTCTAATATCGAAGAATTCAGTTGCAGTGTTGTCATAAACATTTTGTTGCTACTATTATTTTTGCATTATTTTTTTTATTAGATTTTCGCGCCAACACAACATGACACAATATCCTTTTATTTTTTTGTGTTTTTGGTAAAGTTTTGCACGTTTTTTGTTATGGCTTTGTTTTCGTTTCATTTCTTTCCAGCACGTCACAGCATATTTTTCGTATTAAAACATTGAAATTGGTATACCCGGCGGACGTGTAATGCCTCTGGGGGCAGAGGGGAGGAGGGTATGCTGATTCGGTGCAAGCCCAAAGCACAGCGGATGCGTATATTTTTCTTGAGGACATGAACTGTGCCATGTCTGTGTGTCTGTCTGGTTGTTTGTTTGACACGCTTGAAACCCGAACGAGCATAAAAATGATTTGAAAATATTCAAAGGAGAATGTTTTATTGTTTGAGTTGCACGCATACAAATCTTTGCTCTCCATGTTGAAGGTAATTTTAAATTATTAAAATATTTTTATAGCTTTTTATTTTTTATTTCATGAAATAAAGTCAGTCATAATTATGCTGAAGAAAATGCTGCATTTGGTGCAGCTGACTTGCAGCAAGAGTTTACATTCCAAAATTGCAATGGTTGAGTTTATTTGCTGCAATGCAACTTATTTGGGTACAGAAGTACGTTTGTGTGTGTGTGTACATAGATGCATACACACACCAGCTTTCAATGCCTTTCATCTGTATAAATAAATAAATACAAAACACTAACAGTGTGACCGACCTTGCTGGAAATAAAAGAGGCTTGCCAGATAAACTTGTGACCAACGGGAGTCAAATCTCCATTTGACGAAGAAGTGACTTCACATCTCGTGGGACCAGTGACTTCATTTCGGGGAAGGGCGAGTTCTTTTAGCAACTTTTGGGCCCCAAATCCTCTGACTAATAGTTCCAAGGCTATAGAATACTAATAATTCTGAAATTCTGAATGTTGGACTATAGTTTTGAGTATCGATTGATTTGTATGAAAAAATTGAATTTAGAATTTTAATAATTGTCCCCCACTGGACAGATATATCCTATTAGTCACACTAAGCCAAATCAAATACTCTATCAGTAATTTGTTTCTGCTCTTCGTTTTAAAGAACTAACAAAGCACATTGAAATACACATTCAAGTAGCCTCCTCCTTTTTCAGCTCACAAAACTAGATATTATTTCAAGTATGAATTTTAGTAAAATATGCTACTTGTCTGTTGCTTTTTTGTTGTTGTTGTGACATATTTCTGATCCATCGTTTCTTACAGTAAAATGTTCTTGCATTTTTACACAATTTAAGCTCTATGCGACAACCATTTGATGCGTAAAAGCAGCTGCTATGTGCTCGCCTGTAGTCATTTATGTATGTGTAAGTATGTGTGCATGTGTAAGAGAGTGTAGGTGTGGTGTTTGTACGTGTAAATGTTGGTGTTAGTCATTTTGGCATAAATATGCAAATATTCATTGCAATGTAATTTTGTTTGCTGTTTTGTTGTTGCCTGATGTTGAGAAATATTTGAAATGCTCCAGTGTGTTTGTGTGTGTGCGTGTGTGCATGCCTGGAAGATACGAATATTTATATAGTGCACGTGTATGTATGTGAGCATTTGAGAAGTATTTGGCCTTGTTTTCAACGCCATAAATCGACAAGAATTTGAAAAGAAATTTTACTTAAATATGTGTTGCGGTTATTGGCAACAAATTCATTGAATTTTTGTTAAGTGCGCCATTGAAAAGTCGAAATTTTACTGGGAATTTTTTCAGTAAAACCATTTCAATGTCTCTCTGTACTTGTAGATTTGTATTTAATTTAGAAACAATATTCATTAAATTAAGTTGAAGTGAAGAGTAAATAAGGAATGTGTGTGCTTTTGCTGCTTTTGCTTTAACCCATTCGGGACTACTTGAATAATACTTTCCACCAAAACAATTATTCAGATTTTATAACCCACATAAAATATATATTTGAATTATATGCTCCTGAATAAAAGAATAATTTCCGAATTTGTGACTAAGCAACATAATTGTTTAGCGCCAACTTTCACAGCATAGGAGCAATGCACAGTGATTCGTTCCATAGACAAAATTCAAAACATTTATAGCCTCAGAATTTAACGATTTTGATGTAATTTGAAAGGTAAAACTCTAACTAAGAAAACCCAAAAAAATCTGTGCAAAAAATTAATTGGTGTGTGTGCAAATGCGGCTCAAAATTGAAACTTTTTTCACAAAAAAATGTAAACACATATTTTCTGTTTTTTAGTCTATTGAGTAAAAGAATTTTTTAAAAAATACATTGTTACCAAGAAGTTACTAAAACTTTCAATATGGATTAAGAAATGATGTAGCCATTTTCGCTTTTAATGGTTTCTCCAAATTTACAAACCTGAGGCTTTTACATCACTTTTAATTTAAAATATTTTTCAAAATTAAAAATCTGAAAATTGGCAAAACTTAGAGGAAAATATCTAAAAAGTATGTGAAAGTATGTTCCTGGATTTTTTTTATTTTAAGAAGCATTCTTTCTTTGTCGGATAATGTAATTACATCCTCCGATATCTTCCGATCTCAGAAAATAATTCAATTTGAAAAGTGGTCTAAACACGTATTTTTTGACAAAATTTATTTTATTTATCCCTAAAAGTATGCAATCAGCATGAAAAATTGAGAAAACTGCACAAATGCAAAACATACGTCTATTATTATCGTTTTAATTGCAAAACTAAAGGGTCCTAAGACAATTTCTGTTACTGTTTGCAATTATCAATGTTGACGTTACCGATTAAATGTAAAATATGAAAAATCTAGCCAACACTCCCGTTGCTATAGCTCACCAAAAATGACGAAAATTGCATATTTAAGTCTCAGGCATTGCCAATCTACAAAATTTTAAGAAAAACAAAATGGAGATTTCAATTCAGCAGACCATGATTAACTAGTGTACCAAATTTTATGAAGAACGGACCACTCCGAATCACTGTGCAGCGTGGCGAAAAAATTCGCAAGCTTCAAAATGTGCCACAAAATGTTTAAAGTAAGTGGTACAAAAGTTTAAGAAAAACAAAATGGAGATATCCATTCAGCAGACCATGCTTTTTTTTTTTTTTTTTTTAAGACTCAAACAAACGCGCAGGGGATGACCCCTATTAATGCGAGGCATTGCGTTGGTTCAGGAAGGATATAAAGGTTAGGAGATAGGGTTTTGAGAGAAGTGGTTGTGGACTCTTGACTTGATGCTTAACTGGTATACCAGTGAAGAACAGACCACTCCTTCTAATTTTATCCCGCGGTTGTATGGAGTCGAATCACTGTGCAATGTACCAAAAGCATTTTGGTTTTCAAAATTAAACTCCGTCCCAAAAAGGTTAATTGGGTTTTAGTTAAATTAGTTAAGTTTCTAATTACTGGAAAAAATTACAGCATGGGAGAAATGTACCAAACGCATTTTGGTTTTCAAAATTAAACTCCGTCCCAAAAGGGTTAATTGTGTTTTAGTTGAATTAATTGAGTTTTCAATTACTGCAAAATATTGAAAAATAAATAAATAAAATAAATAAAGAATAAAATCCACCTGAATAATTGTGATTGCTATTGTAAATTTAATGAAATTAGCTTTTAGTTTTATTTATTACAAATTTTTTTATTTTTTTTTTCTCACTGCGTTTCGAATCAGAATCCGTATGAAAAGTCCCTTCACATATCTCAATCTCACTGCCTGTCATTCTTCGTTGTCATTTTGCGCTGCGCACTGATGCATTTTGGACAAATGACGCAAATACTTTCAGGCCAAACTTGAGGAAAATTTTTTTCGTAAAATGTTTATAACGCTTGTTTGCGCTTTTCGGCCAACGCCATTGCACTGAAATTCCACTTGCATAGTTTATAGTTCATGCTGGGAATTTGTGCATTTGCCTTCACATTTTTCTAAAATAAAAATTTTAATTTATTCATACAAAAAAAACGGAAAGAATCTGTGCGGCCCACAGCCAGCGGGCTACGGTGACTTGGTGGGGCATTGTTCAACACGTTTTCGGCTCGCAGCAAAAGCCCAAAACAAAAGCTCGGTGAAAAATGCCAAAAACAAATTACAACTACAAACATGTAGTGGAAAAATCTAAAAAAAGCGAAAGCAAGGAAATGGCAAGAAAAATTTCTACATAGTGGAATGTCGTTCACTGGTTGTAAAATTACTCGGTTGTCAGCTGAAATTTTGTATTTTTTATATTTTTACACAAAAACAAGTAGTATGGGATTTTTAGCAGTTTCACCTCGCCACACAACCCACACCGTCAGTCATGCTTTTGGTCCAAACTCTCAACGGCGAAAACAAGTGCAGCCATTTTGCATGGCTTCCCATTGGCCACTGCACAGCAGCCACACTGCTTGTCAGTGTGTCCATTGTTGCTTGTTACGGCCATGTCACCTTTGGCCATTCGCAACCACATGGAATGTGTGTGAGTTGACAAAGCCAACGGCAGTTCAGGTCGGTGTGTGTGACTTGCCTCAGACCCTCTCAGCCCCAGTGAGGGTTGTTGCTTTTTGTGTGACACAGTGCATTCCTGCATATCCTGGCCAGGTTTATCTGCATTGTTATGGCATGTTAACATTGCAACTGGTTTGCCATGTGCCCACAACATAATCAGCTGCGTTTGCTTTCTCTCTCTCTCTCTCTCTTTCACACACACGTGTGGCACAGTTGCTATTTAATTTGTTGCGTAAGTGCCGACAGAGTCGTTGGCTTGTATGTGTTTATCACTTTTAATGTGGAATGCCAGTCAGTTTTTGGAGAAAGGGGTGTAGGGAATGGGGATTGATTGCGACAATTTTTTGAGAAAGTGTTTGGGAACAGTTTTGTAATTCACTTGATTGAGTTTAGTTTGAGCAAATTTTTTGATAAATTTTTTAAGAACAGTTCGGTAATTCACTTGATTGAGGTTAGTTTGAGCAAATTTTTTGAGAAAGTGTTTAGGAACAGTCCAGTAATTCATCAATCACAGTTGCCCATAACCGAAAGAACTTTGTTCCCTACGTTTATTAACCGTCAACATTTCACTTCGATTCCTTTAAAGCTCAGCTCGATGCCTGGTTGCCTTCGTTCCCTTTGTAAGAAAATTGTAAAATTTTCAAAATAATTAAAACGCAAAATTACATTTCATTGAAATACGAACGACAATAGACTTGCAGTTCGACGCTTGAGCTGCATTAATGCCGAACGCGCAAAGCTTCTTCATTCGTCAGTCAAGCAGCAACGGCATTGGCGTTGGTTGGCGTCAGTGTGCGCGTCATTCTGCAGTTGGGTAATGAATTTCATGTGCAGACGTTGACGCTTGCACGTGTTAATAAATCAATTAATCGAATTATCGGTCATTGTGCGCAGTCTGCAGTCGGCAGCCTGCATTTCCCCAATCAAACTTACTTACACACATTACACGATACGCTCATACAAATTATACAACAGCAGCAGTGACAACAACAACAACAACAACTACAACACACACACACACTTACAAATAACTTGCGCATAATTGCTTGCGTTGCTGCGGGTTTATTGAATGAAAAATTAATTACTTACAATTATAAGAATATAAACGCGAGCAGTGTAAATAAACGTGAACTCTTACGAACGGCGCCCGGGTGAAATTTTCAGCGAAAGAAATTGCTTGGAGCAAAAAACCGAGATTAAATTGCCGAGATTTACTTTAACTTTAATTTTACTTTAATTATTCAGTTAAAGTGGCTATATGTGAGAGCCACAAAAGGGGCACTTGGGGTCTGATTGAACCTGTGCAAGTCTCTTACATGAATTAATTTGAAGTCGTCGCAGTCATTAAAGAATGAAGAACAGCGTACTCATGTCTGAACAGTGGCCAATAACCGAACTGTAACAAAAAATATGACTTACAGTATTCTGTTTCTCTTGAGGTAACTGCGGCAATAGTCGAAAGTATCAAAAATAAGAATCCAATTAAACAGTGTCTTGCAAAAATCCTGATCAGTTAAGGGAATCGAAGATAAATTTTGTAAGAAAATTAACATAAAGATCAACATTTATAATTATGGGCGTTAATGATGATGATAATGATGACTGAAGACGAGTGATTGCCATTGGCAATGATTGATTAGGTACGAAGATGAATGAGTCAATGAATATTGACTAAATATGAATATCTCTCTATATATGTATGTATATAAAAATTAGTGTCTGTTTGTTTGTTTGTTGGTCATATGACTCAAAAACTAGAAAGCCGATTGAGCTTAATCTTTCACAGAATGTTCGGCTTGACTAAATCTCGGTAAACCACATAGTGTGAATCAATTCGACAGGTGGGCGGGGCATCTCCCATACAACCTAAATTTTTAATATCGAATATCTTTGAAATGAGAAGTCGGACAGCATTAAAATTTGGTACAGGTACAGGTCATTTCACTGGTAAAACTTTGTGAGCGCTGGGTCGCTGGAATAACTTTGGAACTACAGGTCACACATCAATGACATTTGGCACAACCTTGCGACTTAGACGTGCCCTTCAACAGGGGAAATGGATGGGTATTGAACGAGGGGCATGGCGCCGCCCATACAAATTTTTAATGTGGAATAGCTTCGAAATAATAAGTCGGACTGCATTAAAATTTTGTGTACAGTTGTCCCATAGATGTGTCATTCTACTGAAAACAATTTTATGGGCGTTGGAAAAGGGGCGTGACACATTTTTTGTGACTAAAATTTTCCGCGTAACTTTGGAACTGTAAGTCACACGTCAATGAAACTGGGTCGCATCCTTCGAGTGGAAGAATGGGTTGAGCTTTGCATAAAAGGGGCGTGGCACTTCCCATACAACTCAAATCAATGTAAATATAATTGTCTGACTGACTGATTGACTAACTGATTCAACACCGCCCAGCCCAAACCGCTAAAGCTACTAACATGCAATTTTGGTGCATCTAAGAAAATTAACTTCCGCTAAGACGGGATTTTTTTAAATTCGGGGTCTAAAGGGGCAAACATGGGTTTAAGTATTGTATGAAAGAACTTGATTTATTGGGCACATTGACTTTAAACTTGCGTGCAAAGTCGCGGGGCTCTGCTAGCTAATTGAATATAAAAACATACGAAATACATGGATTAATTGATAACTGATCATGTTTGAAGATATTGGAACTGTTGTCTGTTGATTCGCTTATTTGTGTGGTAACTTAAATTAAGCTGAGATTTAATTTTAATTTGGTGTGCATAGCAAAGGTTAAGGCACTGAAACATCCGATTTGCCCACTTTTAAGTACAGTTTTCAAATAAAAAAATGTCACAAAATTTATAAAAAGCAAAATATTCTGTTCATTTATAAATATTTTCAATTGAAGTAAATATAAAAAACAGTTGTTTCTTTCATGACATAGTATTTTTTTAGGCCATATCATAATAGAAACTGGCAGACTCCTATCTACCAGCCTGCTGAATTCTTTCCAAAGCGGATCCCTTTGTCCCCGTAAAGTTCGTGAGTAGTCATCCGTAGGCCTGCAGTAATGATTGACCTCTTAATCTGATAGATTTCTTATACCTGATAGAATTATTCACATCTCCTTCCCTTTTTATAATTTCGAAGCATAGTTAACAGGTAACTCCTTTTGGTAACTCCTTCTTTTTGGTAACTCCTTTGACAGAGTTGAACCCTTCCTGAAGAAACCATGCCCCGTTGCCAATGGAGTCTGCCATCTTAGAGCTCTCTTCGCCTGACCATTGGCACCTTTAAGGCTGTCCTAGATTGCCAGTTGATCGTTCCATTCCACCGATCACGGTGCACTGAAGTTACTTAATTGTAAATCAGATGCTCGACCCTTGAATTGCTCAAACCAATTCTTGGCTCAGATTCACATTTTGGTTTTGGTTTATCCAAATTTGACTTATATTGGAATTTCTCATTGTAAGGATGCAATTGAACAAATAAAGAATACTTTGTACTATCATCATTTTTTTAAAAACTTGATTTTTTCAAGAGATTTTTAAAGAACTTGATCTTTTTTTTAGAGTTGTACTCTCTGTTTAAAGATGTTTAGATTCTTTGACAAATTGGAGAAAGTGTTTAAAAAGACCGAATAGGTCATTATTCTCAAATTTAAATGTTACTATACATTTTTCTGAATTTATGTATGTTTATAATTTTTAAATAATTATTAAACACAATAACACATAAACAACTGAATATATGAAACGCCCAGCAGCGCTGTCAATTATGCATTGCACTTTGACCCCGAAATTGTCATTTGATGTTCACGTAAAAGAGCTCACTTAGCGCGTTAATAATTGAATGTCGAGCACAAACCGCCCAGCACAGTGACATACATACATGCGTGAATGGCCTTTGATGATTTCGCTTTTTCACGCATACAAACGAGACATTCGCCAACCTCGAACCACGACAGCAGCGCCACCTCCGACGTCAGTGACACATAGCACACCAAATCTAAAAGCAATTCCCATTAATTAACACAAAACACATTGCAATGCCTTTGAGTGTATACACACACATACACAGATATATACAAACACGAAAATATATTTTAATGTGTAGTGCGGTTGTGTGTGCAAAGCCCAACTAATTTCTGTGTAACCTTTTGGCTTGTAACATTTATGTGCCTAATTGTTGTTGTATCGCAATTGAGTGGCCATGGGTTGAACCCTTTAAATTCCGCTTCGAACGCAAGAAATGACTGCAATTGAATTAAATGCACACACACACACACACACCCAGACATACGTACGCATGTTATGAGTACAACTGAGTTGTTAAGCAGACTGCTAAATGCTTCGAAATTTGTGTTTAATTATTGCATTTTGTTGTTGTTGTTGCAGTTGTTCTGTTTTTGATGTTGTTTTGAAAGTGTTGCTCAGCGTCTTCTCAGCACTCAATCGCTTCACTTTTGTAATATCGAGTGCGCCTCTATTTGACTTTCATTAACCGCATAATGCAATTTAACAATATAACAACAACAACAACAACAACAGTAGTCACTGCGTAATGAAATTACAACACAACATTTTAAAGCGCAATTAAATGTGTGAAAGGGCAGCCAGAACGCCTGCAAAGGGTGTTCCCCGGCTCATCAAATACCAAAACTGTGTGTGTGTGTGTGTGTGTGTGTGTGTGTGTAAATGTTGGAATATTTACTTAATGACGTTGCTTGTGCGCGTCTTTATGCCGCATGATTGATTGTTGTTGCAATTGTTTGGGTGTAGGCTTATTTCTACACTCTACAGTTGGCAAGTTAAGGTGAATTTTAATTTGTAAGATGTAGTAAAAAGAAATCATTTTTTTGCCAATCTGTGAGTTGTCTTTTTTAATGCAAGATGGCGTAAAAAAATATGATTGTGTACTAAAAAACTTTTCAGACATTTTTGTTATTGCTTGACTCAGTTTTGGTTCAGCACGCGTCAAGGATGGACATCAGTAAAGAAAAAATGTAATTTTTTTTAATTTGTATTTAAGGTATCATGGCACGTTAGAAAGGGAAATTTTTAATGATTTACATAATTATTTATTTTTCAGAAAATTATTAAAAAAAAATTATTTATTTTTTTTTACAATACCTATATTGATGGTTTAAGGAACACAAAAAAATTTTTTTAGTTCTTTTTATTAACTTATTTTTTACAAGAATCTAACACAATATTGTACTTTTTCTGGGAAAAAAGGTGAAAAACGCAGTCAATTTTTGAGACTTTTTTCAAAAAGCTCCTATCCTTTTATTTTAGCGTTTTTTTATTTTTCTGGTGAATTCCTGTGGCCGAAAACTTAATAATTATGAATCTTTTTTGTTTTTTTCTTTCAGATTAGCCAATCCGGAGATTAAGTGTCCGTAATGGAGGATGTGTTTTTTTTTCTGCGCGACTTCAGCTCCACCTATATAAGAGACAATATGCTAAAAATTTTAGTGTTCCTTAAACCTTCAATATATTGTAAAAAATTTTTTAAAAAGATTGATAATAAGGGAGCTGAAAATAAATAATTTTGTAAATCATTAAAAATTCCCCTTTCTAACGTGCCATGATACCTTAAGGTTGCACTGAAAATGAAAGAAAAAAAATTACTATTGCTTACTTTTTTTTAGAGAGAGAATAAAAAGGAACTGGAATTTTCGCATAGACAAAAAGTTATAAAATGAAATAGAAAGCAATTTTATTTATGATTTGGTTAGCAGTAGATGAATTAGTTCTACGACACTTAGTTTGTATGTTTTGAGATATATAAGAAATTGAATTGATGAATTTTTCAGTATACAAAAGTACTTAGAACTGAAATGTATTCAGTACGAAATTGATTTTTGTACTCACAGGCGCACGTGCGGGGGTTTTGAGGGTTCAAGAGCTCTGCGGTGCTTTTCTCCTGTTCTGTCTCCTCTATTTCTTAAAATCTAATACCTGAAAGATAAATACTGGAAATACTAGCAAGTTTAGATTTCTTTCATCGATTATTAGTTTTAATTTTTAATTAATTCATGAATACTATGCAATTAAAGAAAATTGTATGATTGAACTTGATGTCCCTAAAGTGCTTTAATGTTGCTTACCGAAAATTAATGCCATTTGAAGTCATATACTCGTAAGTTAGGCCAAGTGGTGGAAGCGATAAAAAAATAGGAATATGCTCATAAATTGATGATGGTATGTTTGTAATGGTCTGCTGTGGTGGGTTGTATGGTGTGAAATTTAAAAAATAAAACAATTTCACTAATTAAGTAATTTAATGGTTAGATTTGTGTAGACAGGCAGATAAACGAATGGAGGTACGAGTGCCAACCCAAAGTGATAAACGGTTATATTTAATACATAGATGGGAGTGTATGGATATGATAACTCCGCCTTAAAAAAACATACTTCTTCGATGTATATAAATTGCAAAATAGTCACATGTGAACCACAACATGACGCGCCCTCTTCTGATTAATGCTTTTTAAGATTTATGCGATTAATCTTGGGTAAAATTAAACAATTAATTTGTGAACGTATTTGGAAAATAATTAGTAGAATTTTTTGAGCTGATTTGTTGCAAAAATAAACTAAATGAAATTTAAGATATGAATGTGAAAGAAGGAAAGAAATAAAGAAAGTTAAACAGGCAAACAACTTTCCAAATATTCCAAATATTTAATACAAACTTTAATAATTTATTTAATTTATTTACTTTATTAATTTAATTTATTTACTTTATGCTATTGTAATTATTTTTCGGTTAATGTTAGGGCAGGTAAGATGAAAGACCAGGATGCCCACGTAAAGAACCTGTTGGGCCCCCAGCGGTACCAGTTAGAGCTTCAAAGTGTTGCCAGATCGACGTCAAAGTGAACTACATTTAAAAATGCATAATATAGAATGCGATTACAAAATAATATAGAATTCTGTATACACCTAATTCTGTTTTTACACGGTAGATTGGTTCCAGGAAAAACCGTGTAAAAAAAAACCGTGTAAAAAAAGACATTGATCGTATGCAAAAATAGGTTCCTTATCTCTAAAACCTATTAAAATTAGCGAAAAACAAGGA
This sequence comes from Melieria picta, assembly GCA_964056695.1. NCBI lineage: Eukaryota > Metazoa > Arthropoda > Insecta > Diptera > Ulidiidae > Melieria > Melieria picta. The sequence continues at coordinate 15,116,871 of OZ057400.1, forward strand.
TACATAAAATATTTAACAAAAATAAAAAAATATAAATAACTGAATGAATATACTCGTAAAATATTTTTTGGCTTACCTATTATCTTAATGCGTGAAAATTAAAATTAAAAAAAAAATTAAAATTAAAAAAAAAATTAAAAATTAAACTAAAAAATTAAAAATTAAAAATTTCTTTGCCAAACACGTCTGATTGCACTGATAGTTCACAAAATATTAACACATTTCAATTGCTCTGACAAATAAATTTGCTTGTATCCACAAAAAGGAAATTTCCCTAAATTTGTGATATGAACATATTTCGCAAAAATTAAATTTGACAAAAAAATTTAAGCCCAAATGATTTTGAATCGTGCTAAATGGTTTAAAATCGTGTAAAAAAATTTAAAATTTGTTTATTTTCAAACCGTGTTAAATCGAAACCGTGTAAAAAAAGACCGTGTAAAAACAGAATTAGGTGTATATATAAAAAATATATAAAATACAGAATTTCTCTTAGTTTCGTGTTTGAGAACGCCTGTCTAACCAAGAGATGAACGGGGCCCCTAAGCAAGTAGGTCACAGTCGAGACAGCCGGACATAAGCAAAGAATGTGCTCCAATGTTTTCTACATTCATCCGACTTGGTGAGGCCCATCCTTGCGCATGAGCCGCTCTTAACCCTTTCCGGTAAATTTCCACATTTCTTGAGATAAAAATTTTTCCTTCAAAATATTGACTCTCATTGAACATTTTAACAATAAAATACAAAAAAATATTTAAAAAATCATTTCAGTTGAGAATTACAGCTCAATAAATTTTGTACGATATATCGTACAATGGTCCGCAAAGGAGTAAAAATTCATGAAATTTTGGTTTCGTTTTTTAAGTTTTATGAACAATTCATTGATTTTTTTGATAGAAAACAGAATTATAACAACAAAAAATTAAAAGGTGATTTAATTTTGATCAAAAGTTATATAAATTATATTTATAAACAATTTCTTCACATTTATTCGGCCAGATATAACCGTTGTTTTTGTTGCAAAGCCCTTTTCCTCTCAATAAAACACAGAATCAATTAAAATTCATACAGTTTTACAGAAAGGCACTGAATATACATAGCCTTTTCTTATTATCGTAGTGGGAGTGGCAAGTACGTACGTACCTTACATAACCTGTGTCTGCCCAGTAAAACAGAAACTCGTCTAGTAATTCTTACTTTCTAACCGAAAATTGCGGAATACACGAATTTTATTAGTCACATGGTTTACAGATGGGCGTGGCAGGCCAGCAAACGAAAAAAATGTGTTACCAAATACTTAACTTTAAAAAAATGCAAACATAACTTGCAACCTTTGCTTTCCATTTGTACGATATATCGTACAAAGCCTTGCAACCCTATCGTACAATTTTTTTAAAGGCTCGGGAAAAATATTTAGACGCAAAAAATTTTTAATTTAGTAAGTTTTATAAATCAACTGAGATTCAAACTTTGAAATTGTGTAGCTTTTTGCTACCAAAAAATATTATTTATTTAAAAATTTCACCGCAGAAGCACCGTCATTTGCTGGTTTTTCAAATTCTTGCAAAAAGCTGCTTACAAAACGCACTCATACTGTGTAGCTACGGCTACTATGATTTATATTTTTAAACAGAATGATACAACACAGCCTACTTAATGAAAATTAAAAAGCTGTTCCGTAAAAGTGCGTTCGCTTTCAAATAAAAAATTTTCGAAAAAATTGTACGATATATCATACAAATTTCCGGAAAAACACCGCAAATTTTTCATACCTACAAAGACTACAGTACACATCAGATTTGGCTAATTGTAATTGTAGAACACTATTTGTAGAACTAATTATAGAACCTGATAAAAAAAATAAAAGTCATTAAAGCAAAAGTTGCTGGAAATACTAAAGAAAATACAGATATTTAAAAAAGAAAAACTTGCAAAATGACCACAATGGTCTCTTTAGTGTTAAGCAGTGACCCGTTAGAATGCCTGCTTTTATTTGTTGTTGTTTTATTTTTGTTAAATTTTAAACTCCTTTTGTTTCTTTAACTTTTATTCTAATTGTTTCTACTCAATAATCTTGTCATTTTAATGAAAACGTTGTCGCTACTAGGGAATACAATTTACTGACTTTTAACAAATTTTCTTCAAGTATTATCTTCCATTAACTACGACAACTTCATTCTTCGTTTTAGTTTTATAAAAAAAACTCATCTCAAAAGTCTATTAACTAATTCTTCCATAAACTTCTTTCGCAAGCATTTGCTTGCCCATAAATGTTACTGATTAAAGCCAATTAAGAAATCAAGCATATTAGTGTTAAATAGCTCAGGCGACAGATCATAAGCTAAAGAGATCAATAGCTAAGAGAGCATGTAAAGATCATAGAAGAAGAAAGAAGCTACACGACATCCGATGCAATCTCACTCGTAACCTCGCCGTAAACAACATAATGAAGGCCGCCGCTAATATTTCAACTGCCAACTAATAGTGTAAGCTCATTGCCAATTGAAAAGGTCAACAATTAGTCTACAAATTGTGCGACAATAACGTGTCTAAAGTGCATGTGTCAGCGGAGAAACTGTCGGTGACTCATGCGCAGCGCACTAAATGTTTGTCGCTCGGAAACGCTGCTGGTTTTAGATACAAATTTTTGAATGAATTTATGAGTTGATATGCGATGGCAAAAACGAAAAAAGTAATAATAGATTATTGTGGCTGCCGTTGCTGCTGGTCATGTGCGCACATTGGCTCATCGATGTGGAATTTCATGGGGGATGCGCGATGTGAAGCGACTCGGACTGCAGTTAGGCAATTATGAAATATTAAGAACAGCGATGACTGGTGCTGATAATTGCGGTGTTTATGGTGATGGTGACAGCTGTGTTTGTGGTTTTATTTTTGTGGGTTGAATATGCAATGTTCTGGTAAAGCATTTTACACATAAATGTCTGTTGATCGGTTGGAAGTTCACTCTAAACAGTTGATAAATATTTAGAGAGGTTTTTTTCAGTAATTTTGTTCGGATTTGAATTTGCATTTTTTTCTTAGTTTTTATGTAGAAATGACTCAAAAGACTTCAACTTCCCATTGTCTTCAATTTATATCCAATTGAAAGCCACATGTGCATGGAAATCCACTCGCATAGTTGCGACTGTTGTCGATCTGCAATTAAGTGTAGTGAAGCATGTGCAGTAAATAATTAAAAATTTGCAAGTAGTCAAAACATTGAAGCACTCGCTGCATGCACTCAACTATAATTAAGCGCAAATCCTCGAAATAATCACAACAAATGTGCACTTCAGTTTCAGCTGTCGCCGCCGCGTCTGCTTGTGAGCCTATAACACTACTCGACACGAAAAATGCTCCTAAAAATAAAAGTATTTTTTAGACTAATCTTCTGCTGCTGAACACGAAACTGAAAATCAAAAAATTTTCTTAAGAAGTGTTTTCGAAAAATCTTCGAAAAACACGTTTCTTCCCTCTTATTTCAATTATGAGCACATATCTCGTAAACCAACCATCCGACTAACACAACTGACTAACATCGTTCAGAAGGCAATTAACTAACCTTTCCAACGATATATCGATTGTCCAAATCAGATGAGATTTGGGGAAGTTACTAACGATGAAATTTGAAAAAAATTGTTGGACCATTTTGAAAAAGTATACATTTTCGAATCGATTTTTTATAGATAAAATAAATGATCTCCTCTGGTTTTAAAATCTAAGATGAAAGATATATTTTTTGAGCAAATATTAAGCCTAACATCAATAGAATTGAAAGAAAAATGACAAAGTTATGATGCACGGAGTGAAAACACCAACTTTTCATTTATTACACCGTGCGAACATTTTTTTTAATTTTTCCGAGACCCATCCAAATGTTGATATAGACGTGAAACTAAAGGTCATTTATAATATCCTGGCATAGTCAGTTTTTCATTTTCCGACCCAAAAACCTTTTTAAAGGACTTTAAAATTTTAAGGACATACACATTTCAAATATTTTTTTAAATATTTGCGATTGTGCAATGATAAAGAAATGGGTATCAAATGAAAGAGGAAAATTGTCTCCTCTTAACTAAAATTTCTATTTTGAACTTTCAGGACCAAAATATGTCAGGTATGCAAAACATAAATGTTTTGGAACTCAGTCTGTAGATTCATACATCTAAATTTTTTTCTATTTCAAAGTTCTGAAATGAAATGTTCTCATAACTGAAATAAGAGGGGAAAAACGTGTTTTTCGAAGATTTTTCGAAAACGCTTCTTAAGAACATTTTTTGATTTTCAGTTTCGTGTTCAGCAGCCGAAGGTTAGTCTAAAAAATACTTTTGTTTTTAGGAGCACGCGATGAACCCATTTTTTGTCGAGTAGTGTAAGTATGTGAGACGAGTGATGAGTGGCGAGTAGGCAGTTACCTGCAACGAAAATTAAACTAATTAAAATGTTACAAATTTCACACGTAATTATGATGAACGTGAGATGCGTTTTCGTAAGTCGCGTCAAGTGGCAGCCAAATACGAATGCGTCGCACACCAGTCAGTTGCCCCGCCGAAATGTTTATTTGGCTAAATGTTGGCGAGCGGCACACAAGTCTATCAAAACGCTGGCAACACTGCACTGGCGTACGCACAAAAGTATGCAATAGAAGCAAACGTTAGCTAGACGGCAAACGCCACTTTGCGAGCGAAGAAAATCTCAAGACCACTTGAGCAACTCGAAGAACTGCAAAATTGTCGAAGGGCGAAAACTTAAAACAAAAAAAAAAAAAGAAAAAGAAAGAAAAATGCAGAAGAACTCGACTTAGCAGACTTAGAAGGTGTCTTGTAGTGGAAGATGCTGCGTTGTTGTTGTTGTTGTTGCTGCTGTTGAGGTGAATGGCGTTGTGCATGTGTGTTGTGTGCGTGTGTGTGTGTTGGTTTAATAGGTGGCAACGCTGCTGCGCATCGCCACTTGAGCATAACTGATATTTTTCAATTTCATTCGTGGGCATATTTGTTGTTTTTGTACTTTTTATAAAGTAAACCAAATGCGCAAATGTATGCAAGTGTGTGTCTGTGTGCGTGCGTATCATCGTTGCGTGTTTGTTTTTGCCTTCTTTACTCCATTTGTTTTGCCAGTCTCGCGTGTGTTGGTGTGTGTTTGTGACTTTATTTGTGTACGTTGAAGTTTTAAAAGGCTCTTGACTTGTTTTACTTGAAGCATACAATAACAACAACAACAACAACAACAACAACAAATAGCAAGATGAGAATAAAATACCAGCACAATAAAACGCGTCAAGTTTTGCCATATAAGAACACTTGAAGTTTCCTTTGTTGCATGTGTGAATTGAAATTGTTGTTGTTGGAGCTGAAGTTGGTGCCTGGCCCAAGTGTTGACATTTTCATTTTCAAGTGTCATTTGGCATTTTGGTGTTGGACCAAAATTATTTTGACTTTTCTTTAAGGGGCCCGAACACTGTAAACTGCGATTTTTCATATGTTTTTTATTTTATTTATTAAAAAAAAACGGACGTTCCGATTTACATGAAACTTTACACATATGTTAATAAATGTTTAGATTATCGAAAAAAATTTTTTTTTTTTTTTTGGCGGCCATGTTTGTATTCTGTAGCTGATCCAAAATGTCGTCTTTTTAAAATGACCCTTGTCGCGTTGACAGCAAATCAGCATAACGGAGCCTCCTAGAGCAAAAAACAATTTTTTTTTTTTTTCGATAATCTAGACATTTATTAACATATGTGTAAAGTTTCATGTAAATCGGAACGTCCGTTTTTTTTTAATAAATAAAATAAAAAACATATGAAAAATCGCAGTTTACAGTGTTCGGGCCCCTTAAATGTCCATTCTTAAGGATAAGTCAATCTTATAATTGAAATTTGATCAAAGAACATTTGCAGCAAGTCTAAAAAATATTTTAAAATAGGAAGCAATATTACAATAGTAAGAAAAATAAAAATAAATACATTGAACAATTTTACAATTCAGCAAACGCAGCAAAATTCAATTAATCAACAATGAAAACAACACCACTCAGAAAAAATTCTTATAATTGAAATTTGATCAAAGGACATTCGGCGCAGACTTAAAAATTATATTTAAAAGTAAACAGCAATTAAAAACAAAACAAGTACATCGAAAATCTTTACAGCCCACCAAAAACAACACATTTTAATTAATGAATAATGCAAAACCACCAACAACACCACTCAGAAAAAATTCCTATATTGAAAGTTTGACTAAAGAACATTTGTCACAAATCTAAACAATTTTTAAAAAATAGACAGCAATATTTTTTAATATGAAACCTGCTTAGTCAATGTTTGTCGTTTCGACTGTCATTGTTGTTATATAGTTCGATCTCATGACAATAGGAATTAGTAATTATTTAGCAAAATAAAATAAATATTTATTTATTTATTTAAGCCAATCGATATACAAAAAATCTACAGGCTAGAAAATAACAAAATGTAACATTACTTAAGAATTAGACTAACAATTGGACTAAGTATAAAACATATTAATTAATTCTTAAACAAAAATGTTTTTTTTTTATTTTCATTCACTTTAAATGAATTTTACCTTTTTTTAAATTATTTTAAATAATTTTAATAAATTAAAATTAAATTAAATTTAATTTAATTGAAAATTATTATGAAAATGAAATTTAATTAATTGATTTAAATTTATTAAATTAATTAATTAATTATTTAACAAGTGGTGTTGTTTTTGTTTTTGATTAATTGGATTGTGTTGCTTTTTGTGTGCCGTAAAGATTTTCAATAAATTAAATTAAATTGAATATAATTAATTTATTAAATTAAATTAAATTTAATAATTAATTAATTAAATTTAATTTAATTTTCATAACAATTATTAATTAAATTAAATTTAATTTAATTAATCAATTAATAATACATTTAATCAATCAATTAAATTAATTAAATAATTATTTAATTTATTATTATTTAATTATTTAATTAAATTAATTAATTAATCAATTATTTAATTTAATACATTTAATTTAATTTAATTAATCAATTAATTATACATTTAAACAATCAATTAAATTAATTAATTAATTATTTAATTTATTATTATTTAATTATTTAATTAATTAATTTATTTAATTGATTGTTTAAATGTATAATTAATTGATTAATTAAATTAAATTAAATTTAATTGAAAATTGTTATGAAAATTAAATTAAATTTAATTAATTAATTATTAAATTAAATTAAATTTAAGAAATTAATTATATTCAATTTAATTTATCGAAAATCTTTACACAAAAAGCAACACAATCCAATTAATCAAAAATAAAAACAACACAACTCAAGAATACAACACCAACTGCAACAACAAACAGCTCCATTACTCATTACCAACTACCACAGAACTCTTACGTACATTATTGCCCTCCTTCCCCGTCTCACCCACACACACACACACACACCGGTTGAAACAGTTGTATCCGATAGCAAACAATTTGCAGCATGTTTACTTTTGTTTGTGCCCGAAAGTGCATCTCAATTATATTTGAGGCATTGGCCGTCACTGTTGTCACGCCCACTAAACGGGCACATTTTTGGGTCACTTCCACCAAACACCAACGAAATGCAAAGCTAAACAACAAATCGTCAACGAAAAAAGTATAAATAATCGCGTCGGTGGTTGGCGAATGAGTGGCGGTGGCAGCGGTTGTTGTTTGCCGGCTACACCGTCGCCCCGCTTCTTCAGTTGTTGCTTGCTGCTGGTTATTGTTATACGGACCAAAAAGGTGAGTGTGTGCGTGTGTGTGTGTGCAACCAGGCAACCAAACGAGCGCCCCGTTGCCAGCGCAAATCGTTGCCAATTTGCATGTTTCAGCAGCCAAACGGCCACACCGAAAGTGGTGCGCCAACTCATGTTGCCGCGTGCTGGCGGAAGCCACTGTTGCACGCTGCACTCGGTGTGGTAAATTTTCAATTTTACGCTAGTTTGCGAAATTAGTTGCTAATTAAATTTACATTTTCCAATTGTGTGTGCTGCTTCTGTGTGAGCAACACACACCAACACAGCAACGGGCAGCGCACTGCGAACTGCGGACTGCGTTGGCGGAAGCCACCACACGTCAGTGCGCTGCGCTGTGTCTTGTTGCGTTACTGTTGTCGTGTTGTTTGGTGCGGCAGGTGCTGGCGCCAGTCCTTTGCAGTGTTTTACACACTGCGCTCAAAGCGTTCTTTATGGTTCTTTGTTTTAGGCACACTCTGGTGCCACACGCTCTCGCACGTACGCAAATAAATCGCACTGTCATTACTACAGTAGTCCCTGTTTATATGCAACCCGCTTATAAGCATTGAACAATGTGCATTGGCCTTTTGCCCTTTGAAATGTACACAATTTATTTCGGCATGTACTTTAAGTTATTCCAAAATATTTCTAGGATATGATAGCGGAATACTTTTTGATTTGGTGGCAACTCGAGTAGGTTTAACTGCAAAAAAAAAGTAGAGCAAACATATAATTTTCCTTAAAACATAGTAACCGAAGTGGCCGAACGGATAGAAAAATATGGACTACATCACATGCAATCTTAACCCTTTCGACCCCGAATTTTACCCTGTGTCGCGATATTACTTTTTGGTATTTAAATCATGAAAAACTTGCTTAAGAAGTATGCACACGACATTTGATGTCGCCACGCCTCTTTGTTAGAGTTGTAGAGCTAGTTTACTTTTGAACATTTTTAGCTTAAAACGGGTTAAATAAATTTTGTATCAATATTTTTTAATTACAGAAAAATTATTTAATATTTACGGAAAAATACAAAATTATCACTTTCTGATTTTATTTAACCATTATTAAAGAAACAGGGTTTTGATCAAACGCGCCCAATTCGTAGACTTCAATAGACTAAAAAACAGAAATCATGTGTTTACATTTTTTGTGAAAAAAGTTTCGATTTTGAGCAGCTTTTCCACACACACTAATTAATTTTTTCCACAGATTTTTGGGTTTTCGTAGTTGGATTTTTACCTTTCAAATTACATCAAAATCTTGCAATTCTGGGACTATAAATTTTTTGAATTTTGCCTATGGAACGAATCACTGTGCAATGGCTTTAAGGTTGGCAGAGACTGAGCAACAGAAGCCACACAGACTACGGGACTGTGATCAGTATTGTTAACTAATTTCTTGAAAAATCCCTACAGCATAAAAAAAAATCTCGAGTTTTCCCTAAGCCCAGAAAAAATGTTCCCTACAAAATTCCTTTCTTTTTTTTTGTTAATTTTTTCTTTATAATTACATTCAGCTCTGTTTAAAACAAAAGACCAACTCAAACCCAGAACATAACATTGAGGTTTTTAACTGAGATCACAAAAATTGCATTCTGTTCCTTTTCTAAGGTTTTTTTTAAAGAATTTTTTTATTTTTTACCGCTTTTTTTATCATTATTCTGTTTCTTTTAAAAATTGCCTACATTTAGAGATTTAAAAAAAAAATCTGTGCTTTTTCCCCCAAACCCATTTTTTTAGATTAATATCCCTACATGTGGGGAATTTCCTCTACAGTTAACAACACTGTTTGTGATACCGCTGAGCTAAAATAAAAAACATACTTCCACCCACTTTCTCTACAAATTTTCGTTGAAAATATTTACGCTTTGAGGAGGCTTTAAAATTGGTTGAAGACCTATTCCAGAGCTCTCGGTTTTCTAAGAGACTTGTACTCTGATCTGGAACTTGTCTTATGTTCCGGTGTCCTGATCAACTCCTAAAACATCCTGGCGAAACCATCACGTAGTATGAAATATCTTTCGTGAGATAAATAAATTTTTCTTAGATGAACAAAATCGGTTAGGTACTACGGATAGTAATAATAATAAAAATAATAATAGTAATGATAAAATACTTCAAGAACGCCGAGAGTGAGCTTTTTGATTTTGGTTTCTCAAAAGTTTCTCAAAGGTAATGATAGTCGAATTACCGAATCTACTAAGTTGCCTCATAAAGTTGAGTTCATTTTTATATTGAACCATATTAATAAATGTGAAAAATTTTACACAAATATGAAAGCACTCTCAAATACCCCATTTAGGACTCCGAGTGAAAGTGCGATGGACAGTGTGCAGTGGCGTAACTACCACCGGTCTTACCGGTCTCAGAAACCGGGGCCCCGAGCACCAGGGGGCCCCAAAAGTGGCAAGAGAAAAAAATGTGTATCCGTACCTTGAATAATACACCCCTTCGAAATCCTGAGCGATGAATATTAATGTGTAAGGCATGAGGGGGGGGGGGGGGTGGAGTGAGAAAAGTTTGAATGATTTAAAGAATTCTTCTGGTAAGGGCCCCTTAATGAAAATCTGACTGGGGCCCCCATTTCTATAGTTACGCCACTGACAGTGTGCATATGTTTTGGAACATAACCGACATCAAAGTCTAGTCAGGCCCGTTTTTAAAACGCTAAAAAGTTTTCTTGTTTGTACCTAACCCAACTTAACTTAACATGCGACTTAACCTCACCAAAATCTTTTCTAGTCTGCACCTAACCTAGCTTAAACTAATTTGGGTAACTGAACTTGGAACTTAAACTCACTAAAATCTCTCTTCGTTTCCACTTAACCCAACTTAACTTAACCTCGAAACCAGTGGCGCACACAGGGGGATTTGGGGGTTTAAAGCCCCCGAAATATTTTTAAGTTAGTACAGAAATTTAATTTAAAACCGTCGCATATATGTTCAATCGTCAATAACACTACTCGACACAAAAAATGCACCTAAAAAAAGTGTTTTATAGACTCACTTTGGACTGCTGGACACGAAACTGAAGATCAAAAAAATGTTGTTGTTTCAGTTATGAGCACATATCTTGTAAACGAACCATCCGAATAACACAAGATGTCCGTCGATCAGAAGATAATACCTTAGCTTTTCCAGAGATATACAGATTGTCCAAATCAGATGAGATTTGGAGAAATTACTGACAATGAAAGTTGTAAAAAAGTGAATTTTTCGACCATTTTCAAAAATCATAAATTTTTGAATGTTTTTTTATAGATAAAATAAATTATTTCCTTTGGTTATTTGTGCAAATATTAAGCCTACCATCAATGGAATCGAAAGAAAAATTACAAAGTTATGATGCACTGAGTGAAAACACCAACTTTACATTTATTACACCGTGACCTATCCAAATGTTGATATAGGCGTGAAACTAGAAGTAATTTACCTGGCATAGTCAGTTTTTCATTTTCTGACCCAAAGTGATTTTTTAAGGACTTAATGAAGATATGGGTAGATATCAAATAAAAGAAAAACTGTCTCCTTTAAATATATTTTATATTTTAAACTTTCAGGACCAAAATATGTGAGGTAGGGGAAACATACATGTTTTGGATCTCAGTCTGTAGATTCATACATCTAAATTTTATTATATTTCAAAGTTCTTAAAAAAGTTACACGAAACCCCCTCGAAACAAAATCCTGCGTGCGCCACTGCTCGAAACTGCTGAGACAGCGACCAACGTAGTTGTTGTTGTGTGTGCAGTTGTCTAGCCTTGGCGAGTAGTAGGAGGTGGATTTTGGGACAAACATCCATACGGAAGGATGACGAAGAAGTTGGAGTTGACGAAGAATTTTGCAATCAGGAAGGAGGTTGCTGATTACGGTTAACGTCTGAACAATGAATTCTTTTCATATAGGAATGAAAAGGAGTCCAATTAGGTGGCGTCTTTTGGCCAGAGGGAATCCAGCATAACTTATTTCATTAACTGGCACTTCAACTATTTATCGGTCCTTGGTTAAATAAAAAAAAAACACACCAGCCGGTTTTGTCCTGAGCTTGTTGGCGCCAGTTGGAAATTCCGAGTGTTGACAGGTTTTGTGACATTTGGTCATTCCTTGGCCATCCACCTGAGGGTACTGCCTCGTAGTTCCCGCCTTGTCGGAGCATCTTTAGACATACATATTCCAACCTAAGAATTGCATGCAAGACAGCTTTCTTAAGTCTGTACTTAAATCAACTTATCTGTCTCAAAAGAACCTCTTCCCGCCTGTCCTCAACTCAATCTAACCTAATCCACATAACCACCATGAAACTTAATCCAAATGTGCCGGAATTTATCTGAGCGATTTAATATGAATTTTAATATCTTAGAGGTAACTAAAACTTCGTACCCTCTGTACCTAACCCAATTTAATCTAACTTGACTTAAGACACCCTTTACACATAATAAATAAAGATGTTGATATGACTATAAAAAATTACGTATACGCTAAAATATATGTCCACTACTTTCTCTCCTATTGTTGTTGGTACGTTAATGTGTTGAGCCTCCACCACAAAATGGCCTCTGATTCAAAATGTGAAGCATACAAATGCCACAACGTTCCTAATGTTCCACTCGCTCAATGTAGTCTGGTCCTGTTTTCTGTTCGTCGCAATGTAGTTGCAACAGTTTCGACAGTCAGCGGCCAGTCAGTTGGCCTCACAACTCGCATCTGTTTACTGTTTTCATGATGACTTGAATGCTTTTCGAAAGCATTTCAACTACACTCGCCACACCATTTGACGCATTTGTTACAACAAATTGTTGTTGTTATTGTTGGTTGTGTATTTGCATTTGACATTAGCATTGGCATTGCCGTTGTCCACAATCATTTGAATGCCCACTCGCAATTTCTTGTTCCACTCTTTCACTCATTTTGTTGTCATCAGCGTTTGTTCATTAAATTTGTATTTGACCAGGTGATTTTACGCTTAATTAAATTTGGTTTTGTGTAGCTGAAATTACACGATTTTCACGAAGTTCACCCTGCGTGCGTCCTTCCTTTCAGCCTCGCGTCCTTCAAGTCTATCCTACGCGCCTTTCCATTTACCTATTTCGCGGCACTGCCAACGGCCGTTTAGCGTTTCGGTTTTTGTTGTTTGCGTTGACCTAAATTCCACCAATAAAAACCATTGCCAAAAATGTCACACACACACACATAAAAGCGCAGCAGCGTGCATGTAAGTGTGTGTGTGTGTGTGCATTTGTGTAAATTGTAAATTTTGTCGGCCGTCCATGTTCGTGTACTCTGAATTAATTTTATAATTTAGTGGCTGTGCGCTAGTCGACCATCAAAAGTGGCAGCAATAAAAGCCGAAAATTCATTTGCGGGCTTTTAGGCTAAAATTGAAAATTTCACAGTTTAGCAAATTTTCGACACAAAAGCGCAAATGTATATGTTTGGGCGTGTGTCTGTATATATTTTGTTGGCAATATTTTGCTAGACATTTAGTCATGTTCAACTGTTTAGCACGACCTGAATGCATTTGGCACTGTTTTTGGGGTATTTTGTGTAGTTTTAAATTTACAACTGTAGTTGGCATAAGTTATGCATAAATTAATAAATAAAATTCATTTAATTTCTGTTCTCAATATGACAAGAGACAAGGGAAGCTAATTAACAAAATTTGCACATCAACTGGACCCCTGGTATTTGACATATTATTCATTATTTACAACCACAAAACATACACTTTATTAAAAAATCAACACACATTAGTCGATGAGTAGTAAGTATACATTTTCACAACCGTCTCTTAATTTGCATTTGCAAAATGATATCCGATCCATTACTATGAAATATTGCCCTATGTGATCTGTAAAATATCCTAAACAAAATGATCCTGAAAGCAAAAGTATGGTATTTTACAGACTAATTTTGAATTGCTGAAAGCGAAGAAGAGAACCGATTTTCATTTTCAAAAAAGCGTTTTCGAAAAGTGTTTCAAAAACCCATTTGCTGCCTTTTGCCACATAACTCGTGAACAAATAATTCGATCCAAAAATAAGCAAATCAAAGACAACAACCTCTTCATTTACCAACAACGCCTTCTACCCAGCAGCAACGGATGCACAGAGGACATAACCCAGTAATAAACATACAGAAACATTTCGCTTAGCAGAGTACCGATAGTCAACTATTTCTTTAAAATTTTCTGTTTTGTTGCTACCTGGGAAATTTGTTGTTAATGCATTTATTATCACAGGGTCAACCAATTAAGATTAAAGATTAAAGATTTAAAGATTATTAAAATCCAGGGACCGTAACAGTTATAATTTTTATTATAAAAATCAATGTTTAAGAGTTATTCTTTGACTTTTATTTAATGACTCAACAAATAAAAGTTATTTTTTCTTTATATTTAAAAAATCCTATAATAACAATTATTTTTTGATTTTTTTCTTATTAGTCAACAAATAACAGTTTTTTTTAACAGTCACTGAATGATTTTTATTGATGACTTAAAAAATAAAAGTCATTGAATGATTTTTATTGATGACTTTTATAAATAAAAGTCACTGAATGATTTCTATTGATGACTTAAAAAATAAAAGTTATTGAATAATTGTTATTGTTGACTTTTATAAATAAAAGTCAATGAATGATTTTTATTGATGGCTTTTATAAATAAAAGTCATTAAATGATTTTTATTGATGACTTTTATAAATAAAAGTCACTGAATGATTTTTATTGATGACTTAAAAAATAAAAGTCATTGAATGAGTTTTATTGATGACTTTTATAAATAAAAGTCACTGAATGATTTTTATTGATGACTAAAAAAATAAAAGTCACCAATAGTTGTTATCATAGGACAACTCAAATAAAAATCGAAATAAAACTGTTATTTGTGGACTAATATAAAAAAAATCAAAAATTATTGTTATTAAAGGATTTTTAAAATATAAATAAAAAATAATTCTTATTTTTTAGTTTTTCCGTAAAAATTACAAACAAAAAGTTTATGGCCAAGTTTGATTCTCCGTGCGAAAAGAAATGTATTGGTATATTTCATTTACCTGTATGACATTTCCTTCATAGTAAAATTTTCAATTATAGTTTTCATATATAACTGTTATTTCCGGTCCCTGTTAAAATCTCTTTAGGTTATAAAATGCCACGAGGTACAACCCAGCTTGCTTTATTTGATTGAAGTTCAGAATTTTCAACATGGAAATCCTCGCACAGCGATTCTGTCGCAAAGATGACTGTCATTGGTTTTCTCCACAGAAAATTTTATTTTATAGATACAAATTTAATGCACTTTTTTGTTGCTTATGGATGGATACTTTTTTTGTTACTCTAACCCATAAAGCAAGAGGAACAAAATTAAGATGTAGGATACTATAGACTGAGATCTAAAACATATATATATATATATTTTTTAAGTATTTAAGTATTCGCTAAAAATCTTCCAGAATTAATATATTAGAACACATTTTTAAAAGGACTTTATTGGCATATTTTGGTTCTGAAAACTTAAAATAGAAAATTTAATTAAAAGGCCACAATTTTCCTCTTTCATTCGATATTATATCATCGCGTTAGTGCAAATATAAAATATAAATAAATATAAAATATAAAAAATAGAAATAAATATAAATAATTTTTTAACCCTTTCGACCCCGAATTTTACCCTGTGTCTCGATATTACTTTTTGATATTTAAATCATGAAAAACTTGCCTGAGAAGTGTGCACACGACATTTTAAGTCGCCACGCCTCTATGTTAGAGTTCTAGAGCTAGTTTATTTTTGAAAAATTTTAGCTTAAAACGGGTTAAATAAATTTTGTATCAATATCTTTTAATTACAGAATAATTATCTAATATTTATGGAAAAATACAAAATTTTCACTTTTTGATTTTATTTAACCATTATTAAAGAAACAGGGTTTTGATCAAACGCGCCCAATTCGTAGACTTCAATTAGAACACAAACTTTACCTGATATCGCTGCAAATGATTGGAAATTAGTTTGGGGATAACAGTACAATTTTTGTAAATTGCTTTGAATTCAATTCTAAAAATATTAATATGTTGGTGCCTACCTAAATTAAACCCATAAATCAATCGTAGCTTTTTCTATAAGATGATAAATAAGTGAAGTTGCTCTCAGGCAACTTTGGGGTCGAAAGGGTTAAATACATTTTTTTAAATGCATAAGTCCCTAAAACTTTAGTCTTTGTAATAGAACAACAGACCAGGTAATAAATAACTGAATATGCCATATTACTCTGAATGACTTCTAGTTTCACGTCTGTATCAATTTTTGAATGGGTTTCGATCATTCGGGTTTTTTGTTGCATGGTGTAATCTGACGTGATGAGAACGTATTCATCTGACTTTACCACCACTTGAAATCGTATAAATCGCCAAGAGATGACAGAGATCCAGACGAGATAGATTTGCAAAAGTTCGAATTATTTTGTTTTATGTTTGAAAGTTAAATGTTTCTAATTCTAAACAGCTACAACATTGTTAAAAGCTACTGTTTGTTTAATTTTTCAATTTTATTTTATTTAATTAATTAATTTTTTAATTTTCAATTTGATGAAAACTGAAATAAATTTGTTTGACTGCGCTCAACTTTAAGTTGCACACTTGGGAGCCCCTCTGAAAGGCTTTAACAAAATTTTCCAAGGTCTCTATTGCATATGTGTGTGTATGCGCTGTTGAAATATTTATCTTAAAAGGGGTATACACTTTTTCTCTATAAATATTTGCAGACTTCTTAGTGATGTTGATGAGCGCATGTTGACATGAGAATTAATTTTAATCATAATGAAAATTCAATTAAAATATTTTATAATCTATAATGTGTTACCCTCCTCAATGAACACCGCTAACAATGGCTAACATTACCAACAACCGCAACAACAACTTCGCAAGATAAACAACGCTATGCATGCGGCTCAAAAGATAGTTCAGACACGTTAAATGCCTCTGGCAAAATTTGCACATAGTTTGCGCCGCAGTGACGCTGGCACTGGCAGCACAATTTCTTTTCTTACCACCGCTGCTATGTTGCAAGTAAACATGCCACAAAAGACCAAACTAACGCGCTGCACAAAAATGTCAGTCTTGTCGTTTGTTGTTGTTGTTTTGTCGGGTTGTCTCTTTGAGCTGGGCTGCTGTTGGCGGCCAACAAGCGGCAACCACATTTTGTGCGGTGCGGTGCGGTGCGCGATGCTATGAAAAATCTGTAGAGTTGCGTAGCAGCAGGAAATTGTAAAATGTTATCACTGCGCTGGCGCTGTTAACGGCGATTGTGAGCCAAGTATGTAGAATAAACCGTGTAGTCATTTTGCTTTAGGCCACAAAGCCGCTGCCAACATATTCTTTGCGAAAGTAATTTAACCGCTTACCACACGGTTTTTTATTCGTTGAATCAATTTTATAGGTGTGTGAGAAATTTGTTGTAGTGTTGGTTGTTATTACATTACAATTTGTTGATGTTGAAGTGATGACAATTTATAAAAAATCTTGGTGGGACTTACGTTAGAACTGAATCTCAAACTTTGATCTTTATTGAAGCTGAAGATGAGAATTACTTTAGGTTTTAATGGAAATCAAACTAATTGATAAGAAATTCCTAGTTCTCTGAAGAACTACGAGGCTAAAGATTACTGACAATTTGTATAGTAAGACTTTATAGGGATCCGTGACTAGGCTACTAAACCTCATCGTTTACATTAGAACTGAAGCTAAGGTATCTCAGACTTAAATCTTTATTGAAGTTGACGATGGAAATTACTTTAGAATTTAATGAAAATCCATCAGTTTTATAAGAAATGCTAAATACTACAAGATTTAGGGGACAAATCTAACAAAGACAATGAGGCTAAAGTTAACTAACGATTTGTAATTAGAAACTTTACACAGTAAGTCTTTTTAGGAAGCTGTGACTATGCTACTAGACCTCACCGTTAGCTAAGATATCTCCGACTTGATCTTTATTGAAGCTGAAGATGAGAATGACTTTATATTTCAATGAAAATCAATCTGTTTCATAGGAAATTCCCAACGTCACAAAGACAAATCTGTGATGAACTAAGAATCTAAAGATTACTGACAATTTGCAGAATACGATTTTTTAGGAAGCTCTAGCTAGGCTATAGGACCTCATCGTTTACATTAGAACTGAAACTAATGTATCTCAAACTTTGATCTTTATTGAAGTTGAAGATGAAAATTCCTTTAGATTTTAATGAAAATCAATCTAATTCTCAGGAAAAGCTTCATATTACAAGATCTAGTGGGCAAATCTCTCAAGAACTACAAAGCTAAAGACTACTGCCAAGTTGCACAATAAGACTTTTTTGGGAATCTGCGACTAGCTTATTGGACCTCATCGTTTACATTGAAGCTGAATCTAGGGTAGCTTGGACTTTGATCTTTATTGAAGCAAGAAATGAAAATGGCTTTAGGTTTTCTGGAAAATCTACAAAATTTTAAGGCAATTGTAATTTGTAATTGTGAACTGTGTGAATCTGAATCTAGCCGACTAGACCTCTTCGTTTAATAGTTCTGATTGTTATTCAAACTTCAGAATAGTCGCACAAGTAAAAGCGCTTAGGAAGAGGGTTTGCGGTAGACCATTGTTTAGTAACAAAACTCAAAAACTTAGAAGTTGTTGTTCAAGGGCGGCTTAGTAACAAAACTCAAAAACTTAGAAGTTGTTGTTCAAGGGCGGCGGTTGCCTCCCTCCTTGAATACAATTGCTCGGGTCTGCGTCTAAGTAAATTAAATTCAGCGTGTTCCATCATTGGGTGATCTTGAGCAGGCAGTCCTTGTCATAAAGTTTTCCAAAGACTGTTGGTATTTTTTAGCCGATCCATCTTCAGCAGCTCGAGTTCTAGTAGCTCATTCTTCATAAATCATTTTGTCAAGGCATTATGGGATGTTCGAAAGTTGGGAATTTGCTTTGAAATATAGAAAGCAGCAGTCTTAAGGTCCTCAAGATACAAATACCTCTTCATCTAACTAGAAGATCCCTCTAATTTTTATAAATCTAATGTGCTCTAAGGTCCTCTAACCTGTACTCTAATGTTCAACTTTCAACATGTGGTAAGCGTACCCTTGAAATTAGTAATAAGATCATTAGATGTTCTACCAGACATGAAACATGCAGTCGGACACTTGACACTCGATTATTCGAGCTCTTACGTTCAGACTTTTCTTGCTGCATCCACTTGAAACTGAAAAGACGTTTTTCTTCCTTTTTTCTTAAAGTATTAGTTTCCTTCGTTGACTTCAGGGTTTTTTTGTAAATGATGTGCTTTAATTATTCATTCTTGAATCTTTTAATTTTCAATTAACCCTTTCCGGAAATTTGTACGATATATCGTAAATTTTTTTTAATGATTTTTTATTTGACAGCGAAAGCATGTTTTATAAAACGGCTTTTTAATTCTTATTAAGTAGGTTGTGTTGTACCATTCTGTTTAAAAATATAAATCACAATAGCCGTGGCTACACAGTGTGAGTGAGTTTTGTAAGCAGCTCTTTGCAAGAATTTGGCGATGCGATGCTTCTGCGGAGGAATTTTTAAATATGTTATACTTTTTAGTAGCAAAAAGCCAAACAATTTCAAAGTTTGTACCTCAGTTGATTTATAAAACTTATTAAATTTAACATTTTTTGCCTGTAAATATTTTTCCCGAGCCTTTTTACAAATGACTACAAGGGTTGCAAAGATTTGTACGATATATCGTACAAATGGAAGGCAAAGGTTGCAAGTGATGTTTGCATTTTTTTTTAAGTTATGGATTTGGTAACATAATTTTTCCGTTTGCTTGAATGCCACGCCCATCAGTGAATCGTATGACTAATAAAATTCGACTATTCGGCAAATTTCTACTAAGAAATAACAATTACTAGATGATTTTTTGTTTTACTGGGCAGACACAGATTATGTAAGGTTAGACATGCGTACTTGCCACTCCCACTACGATAATAAGAATCGGCATTCGGTATCTTTTTGTAAAGCTATATGAATTTTAATTGATTCTGTGTTTTATTGAGGGGAAAAGGGCTTTGCAACAACAACAACGGTTATATAAGGCCGGATAAATGTGACTCAATTGTTTATATATATATAATTTATATAAGTTTCGATCAAAATAAAATCAGGTTTTGATTTTTTGTTGTTATAATTTATGTTTTCTATCAAAAAAACCAATGAATTGTTCATAAAACTTAAAAAAACGAAACAAAAATTCCATGCATTCTTACTCCTTTGCGGACCATTGTACGATATATCGTACAGAATTGATTGAGCTGTAATTCTCAACCTAAATGATATGTTTGATATTTTGTTGTATTTTATTGCTAAAATGTTCAATGAGAGTCAATAGTTTGAAAGAAAAATTGTTATCTCAAGAAATGCGGAAATTGACCGGAAAGGGTTAAGTAGGGTAGGTTGAACTGGATATCTGAGAGGTAGAGTGGGTCAAAGGCCGTGAAAAGATCTGTTGTAGCATCACAAGTCGTCTGTTGTGGTACCACAAGTAATAATCGGGGTTCTTCCTTCTAGTTGAAAACCTCAATTAAGTATCTATGTCCAGTTATATTTCGCATATTGCATCTGTTTATCAGATTTCGCTCACCTTCCACAAAAATTACAATAAAATACTTAGTAATGAATCTTTCTAAAATTTTTTATTTCTTATTAAAACTAACAATCAACCCATATTTGATCATCAGCCATATACTATATCTCTTCCAACACACTTGTGTGCAATGAAACTGCAAGTCATTAAGTAACTAGCACAGCATTGTGTCTCCTCTTAATTAGTTTCGTAGCGTTCATGTAAAATTTAATTTCATACCTTAGTCAATTCTGGCCATAACTGGAAGTTGTGCATGGCGCAAAATCTCGCACCACCTTTTCGTCACAATTTATGACACACACTCACTCATCCACACCGATGACGCACTTATTCTTGGGGAAATTGCAATTCTTTCCCATTGCTATTTCTATCACCCGACGCATGGCGGCCAAAGCAGAAGAGTTAGATGTGGCCGAGCTGCTAAAGTTTACAGCGGCAACGAGAGTAGCGTAAAACAAACGAGAAGAAGCGTAGAGCAGCGCAAATTCACACTCATCAAGTTGACAAAGAAAAAGTTTTTCATTATTACATTTCGCTGTCATTTTTCTAGGAACGAGCATGAAATTACCATGAAAGTTGACGGCGGCGGCCACGTTGGCACCGAACGTAACACTGCAACTTGCCGATGATTGTGACTAACGCATCGAATTTCTGCCGCTGATGCTGAAGCTGATGTTGCTGCCGGTGAAGTTGTCTTTGCGGCACCCAACGCTGCAGCCAGCTACACACACTTCACTTCTAAACCGCCAAGTTGGCAGCGCAGTGCCGGCAACCGGCAACCGGCAGCAGGCAGCGTCCAAGTGCGTATCGCTAATCCCATAACCCGCACACGCAAATGAGAGAATGGTCAAATCATTCACTGTCAGCTTGCGTGCCATGGAATGTGATGAGCATGTCCTTTTTCTCTACCCGCACCTCCCCCCCACTCATACACCCAAACACACTCAGCTTTCACTGCATTTCGTTTCGTTTGCTTTCATTGCTCTGCCAGCGCCTTTTTTCTTTGCATTTCATTTTCATTTTTTATTTTTGTCCTTTTGTTTTTGTTGCTGTCAGTCCGGCTTAAGATAAGCGGCAAGTTTTAGCAAAAGGGTTGTGCATATTTTCATGACTCTCGCCACCACCTCACCCCCAGCCACCTCACCAACAGCCTTCAGGACCAGCTCGACAGGCGCGTCCCACTTGTCGCCCGCCCGCTCCACCGACGTGATATTTTATAAACTAAAGTGTTGAAAGGCGAAGACATGACAAATTCTAAAATAGAAATTCTTTTGCAAGATTCTTGTAAATTGTGTCTGTGTGCTTGTGCGACTGTATGCCGGTTTGTATGGAGTGTGCGTGTGTTTGTGTGTGTGTGTAGCTTTTGTTCCCGAATTGACTTCAATTCTCTGCCTTTCGCTCTACAATAAGATAAAGAATTTAAATTAAAAGGACATTTGACAGCGTTGTCAATTTTGTCTCGCACTCATATTACGCTCAGCTGCCGCCCGCTCTCGAGTTGCTGCCGGCCTCTGTTGTCAACTCAGCATTTTGATTGCTTTGGCTCGCCTGACATGATGCCAGCATGAACGCTTGTCTACGTTAAGACGTATGTCAATTCAATTTGTTGATGTTTTGCTTGCGTTGTTGTTGTTGTTGTTGAGTAACATTTGAAAGTTGCGCTTAAAGTTTTTCAATTAATATGAACTTAATATTTCTTGCACATTTCACACACAATGTTGTGTGTGTGTGTGTGTGTGTGTTGGGAGACGTTGAAATTATATGACCAAATGTCATTTGCTGTTTTTTATAGCTAAACGAAATGATGAGGCTGACATATGTGGACTGAGAATTGGATGTTAATGAGATCTGACAGTAGGGCCAAGTCACAAAAATATTTTTAAAATCCAAAGTATTCTTGGTTCATGGTACACAATTGAAAATTTGAGTCATTTGTTTTCTGTGCAAATGAAATTTGACAGTTGGCGTCTGCAATTCTTACGGTTATTAAAAATAAAGCACTTTTAAAGAGAAGAAGTTTTCATATAATTATGAAAACAATCGAATTATGGAACAAATTTACAATTTATTGAAGATACAATTCCTAGACTGAAACAACTTCCAAAGTTTCGGGAGGTGCTTCCGATCTATGGTAATTGTGCGATTAAGGGTTTTATGCGATTTAAGGGTTTTATGAAATCTATGCGAATAAATCGCCAACAATTCCTGAACTCAAGGCAGAGACACAAAATGTCATTGTTTAGATAGAGTTACGAATTTCTCAAAATTTCATCGAAAATTTCACGAAAAGTTCAAAAGTTTGTGATCAGAGCTGCGAGGATCACTTTCCTGATATTGGTTTCTCATCTCATCGGAACTTGTTTACTTTACAAAATCCAACATCCAACGTGATGAGATAGAGTCACATTTTTGTCAAAATGTCATAAAAAATTTCATGAAAAGATCAAAGGTCACGAGGATCATTTTCTTTTATCAAAATGTCACATACAATTTCTTGAAAAGATCAAAGATTTGTGATAATAGCTGCGGGGATCATTTACCAAATATTTTTTTCCTCATTGGAACAAGTTTACTTTACAAAACATAAAAAACATGTTTAGCTGGAGACTGAGATCCAACGCGATGAGATAGAGTAAAATTTTTTCCAAAACTGTATCGAAAATTTCATAAAAGATCAAAGATCAAAGATTTGTGATCATAGCTGCAGGGATCATTTTCCGGATATTATTTTCTATCCCATTGGAACAAAATGTAAAAAAAACATGTTCGGCTAGAGTATGAGATCTTAAGCGATGAGATAGTGTCGCAGTTTTGTCAAACTATCATCGAAAATTCCATGAAAAGATCAAAGATTTGTGATCATAGCTGCGGGGATCATTTTCCGGATATTTTTTTCTATCTCATTGGAACAAGTTTACTTTACAATATGTACAAAACATGTTTTGCTAGAGACTGAGATCCAACACGATGAGTCACATTTTTGTCATTGGAAATTTTATGATAAGATCAAAGATTTTGTTATCAGAGCTGCGAGGATCATTTTCCGGATATTTTTTTCCTATCCCATTAGAATCTGTTCACACTTTGTCAAATTGTCATAAAAAGTTGTATGGAAAGATCAAAGATTTTGTAATCAAAGCCGCGAGGATCATTTTCCGAATATTTGTTTCCGATCTCATTAGAATCTGTTTACTTTACAAAATGTAAAAACATGTTTTGCTAGAGACTGAGATCCAACGCGACGAGTCACATTTTTGTCATTGGAAATTTTATGAAAAGATCAAAGATTTTGTAATCAAAGCCGCGAGAATCATTTTCCGGATATTTGTTTCCTATCCCATTAGAATCTGTTCACACTTTGTCAAATTGTCATAAAAAGTTTTATGGAAGGATCAAAGATTTTGTAATCAAAGCCGCGAGAATCATTTTCCGAATATTTGTTTCCGATCTCATTAGAATCTGTTTACTTTACAAAACATAAAAAACATGTTTTGCTGGAGACTGAAAATGAGTCACATTTTTGTCATTGGAAATTTTATGAAAAGATCAACGATTTTTTGATCAGAGCCGCGAGAATCAATTTCCGAATATTTGTTTCCGATCTCTTCGAAATATGTCCTGCTAGTGGCTGTGATCTAAAGCAATGAGATAGAGTCACATCTTTGTCATAAAAAATTTCATCAAATATGCAATGTCAAAAAAGATCAAAGATTTGTGAACAAAGCGATACAACTCAAAATTTCAGTCTTCACTAATCACAGCAAAACAGTCAAATATCAAACACTCAAAAACCAGCAATCGTTACCACCGCATAAAATAGTTAAGCTTAATAATAGCTTAAGTAGCAACCATTGTCGATCTGTGCAATGCACAGCTGTGCAGTGTAAACATCCAAAACACATGGACCCAACAACCTAACAGCATGAAAGGCGATTCTAGTAATTCAAAAACGCATAACACATTTTCATGTTGCCCATTAAACAGTCATTTGCAGTTCTCGACGATATGTTACCACAAACACACACACACACAACTACACACAACTACACAACTCACACATACGCGTAAAAGCTTCATAGCAAATATTTTCATTCATGGCAATTACAGTCGGCACAGCTGTGACGTCATTGCAATGCGTTACAGCAGAGAGCCAACTGTGCGGCTAACTGTTATAACCGAAGCACAGAGCTTGAGTCGCTGCAAAGAGCACGCTTTTAGGCGCATACTCTGCATGCACATTCAAGTGCCGCTTGTCACTTCCGGCGCATAATTCGAAAATGATGCTTCAAGAGCGGATATCGGAAGGACTCTTAGCGGCGCGAAGTCGCACTTCATTTCGAACTTGCAATTGCCAAAAGGAAATAGTTGAAATTAATGCAAGAACAACAATAAAAACAACAACACAAAGGAAAACAATAAAAGCACAAGAGGACCACATTAGCAGCCGTTGTAGTGGCAGCAGCAGCAGCGGCAGCTAGTAGCTGCGCGTAAGGCAACAACATTATTATCATCATCATCAAACGTTGCCGCAACACGATGACAATCAAACAGAAATAAGTCAACGTTCGAATACGTCGGGTCATTGTGCTGTGTGTGTATAATTCGTATAGATTCGCCATACGACGCGCGATTGGCAGCGTTTCATAGTGCACAGCAGCAGCGGCAGCAGCAGCAACAACAGCGGCAACAGCAGGTGCAGTGCCAGTTGCTATATACTTGTTTGTATATAATATACAAGCACACACATATAATAGATAAACAGTTAAATACATAAATATATATCTTTTTATTCAAAAGTCACTTTAAAGCCTAAAAATATGCTAACAAAATTAAAATTGCATGTGCCAAAAAGTATGTGACGCTACCTTCATGTCAAGTCGGTCCGGCTGGCAGGACATTGTCTGGCTGGCTGTTTCAACTGCAATAACAACAACAACAACAATAAAACCAGAGAATTCGCAGACAAGTCTAGCGTGCTGATGTCTTTAAACGGCCATCGCAGCCGTCGAAGTCGTCGTCGTCGTTGTCGTTGTCGTAGTCGTCGCTGTCGCTGTCGGTCTCGTTGCATACCGCTGTAAGTGTATGTGTGTTCGTTCGCTTTGCCGTTGTCTAAATGCATTCGTGTGCGTTCTCGTACGCTCAGCGCCATCATCAACAGCAACGGCATTGTCGCTGTAGCTGTTGTTGGTCGTCGAGTTGCCGCCAGTTCAACGCTAACATCGCATCGTTTATGCTGTCGTTTTCGTTCGGGCACCAGGCGGCCAATGTTTGCCGGCATTTTTGTCACATTCGCTTGCAATGAAAGCAGCCAAAGCATTCATAGCATACTTGTCGGCGTTCGGGCTTTCATGCGGTCTTGGCGCATAGTTTGCTCTTTCTTTCGAATTCGCTCGCACAGCGACAGCAGCGCCGTCAGTGCTCTCGCGCTGTCAATCCTCTCAGCACAAACGACATTTGCGTACACAAAGTTGTTGTTGTTGTTGTTGTTGTTGTTGTTGTTGTTGTGTATGCGCGTCAGCGAAGTTGTAGGCCGCTCAAGTGGCGGTTGTACTATCAAAACAGCCGCTCGTACTAGTACGTTCCTCGCAACAACAACAACAACAACCGCAAAAAATTGCATGCACATTTATTTTTTATTGTTGTTATTGTTGCGTTATGTTTTTGTGGTTGTTGTAATTTGTTGTTGTGGCTGTGCATTCGACAATATAAAAATATACATACATACAGATTCTCGGTTGCACGCTGCTGTCCTCCCATCCGGCCGCGCCGCACGAAAACGTTAACTCGCCATAATTCGTTTTGCCTGCATATCCTTTTCCAACATTATTTCGTTGTTCCATTATTTGTTCGCCATTGCCGCATATGCCGGCAACTAATGCCATGCCGCCGCGTTACTATCATTAAAATTCCATTTTGTCTCGTCGCTGTCGTTGTACGGCAGTCGCGTTGCCGTATTTCCAGCTCCATCGATTTCACTATTGGGTGCAATTTTCTGTTGCCAAGCTAGTTGTGCACTTGGGCCGACCGAGGTGACCAGTTTGGAACGACAGGAATGTTGCGGACAGGGAGGGAGGGATACGAATGAGATGTGAAGTGAAGTGAAGTGAAGTGAAGTGAAGTGAAGTGAAGTGAAGTGAAGTGAAGGCTGATACAGAGAGGATTTGGATAGGTTGCGAAGGAAGGGGCATTGAATATGGAGAGGATATGGATAGAACTTGAATAGAACGAAATTGGGATGTGATTGGATGTCACAGGATATGGATGGGAGTTGGATAGAAATTTCACAAGGTTGAGATATGAATAGAGAAAGCTTGAAAAATGCGTCATAAAATCAAAATCAACTGACATTTCTTTCGAATTTCAGTTTCATCAGTTCAACGATACTTAGCCAAATATAATTGCCATGGCCACCCTAACATTTTGTCACGTCACCCGTACCGCTCGCTGCTCGTATTATTGTGGTGTAAAATTCATTCTTCCTGTGCTTTCGTTCGTTTCAGGTTCTCATCGTTTCTTTTGCTTTCATTATTATCCTTTTTCAATGCTATTTCCAGGCGGTTCGCAAATTTTTGTTATTGTTGTTTTTGCATATAGCTTTTTCATATAGGTTCTGTTCTGTTCGAGTTGTTATTTAGCAATTTTTCGCTGTTTCGCATAGTTGCCATTGTTGCCGGCAGCATGGCACGTGAGTTTACAAATAACCGAATCGAAAACGTCATCAGTTGGTGGTGCGGTGGGTGGACGGGCGTAAGTAATGTGTGCGGGGCGAGGGGCGTAAATAGTTGTGACGCGGCATGCACAGCGGCTGTGTGCGGAATGTGCCACAAATTGTGGCGCGCCTGGTACAGCTGACGACGCGCTCTGATAAGTCGCGGATGCTAGTTCTAGGGTGGTGTTACAAAGATAAGGTTAGACAAACAGAATGGGATCGAGGAAAAAGTAGAGATAGAGATGGAGATAGAGATGAAGATAGAGATAGAGACGGAAACGGAGATAGAGATGGAGATCGAGATATAGATGGAGACATAGATGGATATAGTGAAAGAGATATAGATGGCGATAGAGATGGAGATATAGATGAAGATAGAGATAGAGATAGAGGTAGAGATAGAGATAGAGATGACGATAGGGATAGAGATGGAGATGGGGATACAGGTAGAGATAGAGACATAGATGGAGATAGAGATGGAGATGGAGATGGAGATAGAGATGGAGATAGAGATGCAGATAGAGATAGAGATGGAGATGGAGATGGAGATGGAGATAGAGATAGAGATAGAGATAGAGATAGAGATAGAGATAGAGATAGAGATAGAGATAGAGATAGAGATAGAGATAGAAATAGAGATGGAGATAGAGATAGAGATAGAGATATAGATAGAGATGGAGATGGAGATGGAGATAAAGATAGAGATGGAGATGGAGATAGAGATGGGGATAGAGATGGAGATTGAGATTGAGATTGAGATGGAGATGGAGATGGAGATAGAGATAGAGATAGAGATAGAGATAGAGATAGAGATAGAGATAGAGATGGAGATAGAGATAGAGATGGAGATGGAGATGGAGATAGAGATAGAGATAGAGATAGAGATAGAGATAGAGATAGAGATAGAGATAGAGATAGAGATAGAGATAGATATAGATATAGATATAGATATAGATATAGAAATAGATATAGATATAGATATAGATATAGATATAGATATAGATATAGATATAGATATAGATATAGATATAGATATAGATATAGATATAGATATAGATATAGATATAGATATAGATATAGATATAGATATAGATATAGATATAGATATAGATATAGATATAGATATAGATATAGATATAGATAGAGATAGAGATAGAGATAGAGATAGAGATAGAGATAGAGATAGAGATAGAGATAGAGATAGAGATAGAGATAGAGATAGAGATAGAGATAGAGATAGAGATAGAGATGGAGATGGAGATGGAGATAGAGATAGAGATAGAGATAGAGATAGAGATAGAGATAGAGATAGAGATAGAGATAGAAATGGAGATAGAGATGGAGATAGAGATAGAGATAGAGATAGAAATGGAGATAGAGATAGAGATAGAGATGGAGATAGAGATAGAGATGGAGATGGAGATGGAGATTGAGATGGAGATGGAGATGGAGATGGAGATAGAGGTAGAGATAGAGATGACGATAGGGATCGAGATGGAGATGGGGATACAGATAGAGATAGAGACAAAGATGGATATAGAGATGGAGATGGAGATAGAGATAGAGATGGACATAGAGATAGAGATAGAGATGGAGATAGAGATGGAGATAGAGATGGAGATGAAGATGAAGATGAAGATGGAGATGGAGATGGAGATGAAGATAGAGATAGAGATAGAGATGGAGATGGAGATGGAGATGGAGATGGAGATGGAGATGAAGATGAAGATGAAGATGAAAATGAAGACGGAGATGGAGATGGAGATGGAGATTGAGATTGAGATTGAGATGGAGATGGAGATGGAGATGGAGATGGAGATGGAGATGGAGATAGAGATAGAGATGAAGATGAAGATGGAGATGGAGATGGAGATGGAGATAGAGATAGAGATAGAGATAGAGATAGAGATAGAGATAGAGATAGAGATAGAGATAGAGATAGAGATAGAGATAGAGATAGAGATAGAGATAGAGATAGAGATAGAGATAGAGATAGAGATAGAAATGGAGATAGAGATGGAGATAGAGATATAGATGGAGATGGAGATAGAGATAGAGATAGAGATAGAGATGGATATAGATATAGATATAGATATAGAGATGGAGATGGAGATGGAGATGGAGATGGAGATGGAGATGGAGATGGAGATGGAGATAGAGATAGAGATAGAGATAGAGATATAGATAGAGATGAAGATGGAGATGGAGATGGAGATAGAGATAGAGATAGAGATAGAGATAGAGATAGAGATAGAGATAGAGATAGAAATGGAGATAGAGATAGAGATGGAGATAGAGAAAGAGAAAGAGATAGAGATGGAGATGGAGATGGAGATGGAGATGGAGATAGAGATAGAGATAGAGATGGAGATAGAGATGGAGATGGAGATGGAGATGGAGATGGAGATGGAGATGGAGATTGAGATTGAGATTGAGATTGAGATTGAGAGATGGAGATGGAGATGGAGATGGAGATAGAGGTAGAGATAGAGATGACGATAGGGATCGAGTTGGAGATGGGTATACAGATAGAGATAGAGACAAAGATGGAGATAGAGATGGAGATGGAGATAGAGATGGACATAGAGATAGAGATGGAGATAGAGATGGAGATAGAGATGGAGATGGAGATGAAGATGAAGATGAAGATGAAGATGAAGATGGAGATGGAGATGGAGATGGAGATACAGATAGAGATAGAGACAAAGATGGAGATAGAGATAGAGATGGAGATGGAGATGGAGATAGAGATAGAGATAGAGATAGAGATGGAGATGGAGATGGAGATGAAGATGAAAATGAAGATGGAGATGGAGATGGAGATGGAGATAGAGATAGAGATAGAGATGGAGATGGGGATACAGATAGAGATAGAGACAAAGATGGAGATAGAGATAGAGATGGAGATGGAGATGGGGATACAGATAGAGATAGAGACAAAGATGGAGATAGAGATAGAGATGGAGATGGAGATGGAGATAGAGATAGAGTTAGAGATGGAGATGGAGATGGAGATGGAGATGGAGATGGAGATAGAGATAGAGATAGAGATGGAGATGGAGATGGAGATGGAGATGAAGATGAAGATGAAAATGAAGATGGAGATGGAGATGGAGATGGAGATGGAGATGGAGATGGAGATAGAGATAGAGATAGAGATAGAGATAGAGATGGAGATGGAGATGGAGATGGAGATGAAGATGAAGATGAAAATGAAGATGGAGATGGAGATGGAGATGGAGATAGCGATAGAGATAGAGATGGAGATGGGGATACAGATAGAGATAGAGACAAAGATGGAGATAGAGATAGAGATGGAGATGGAGATGGAGATGGGGATACAGATAGAGATAGAGACAAAGATGGAGATAGAGATAGAGATGGAGATGGAGATGGAGATAGAGATAGAGATAGAGTTAGAGATGGAGATGGAGATGGAGATGGAGATGGAGATGGAGATGGAGATAGAGATAGAGATAGAGATAGAGATAGAGATAGAGATAGAGATGGAGATGGAGATGGAGATGAAGATGAAAATGAAGATGGAGATGGAGATGGAGATTGAGATTGAGATTGAGATTGAGATTGAGATTGAGATTGAGATTGAGATTGAGAGATGGATATGGAGATGGAGATAGAGATGGAGATAGAGATAGAGATGGAGATAGAGATGGAGATGGAGATGAAGATGAAGATGAAGATGGAGATGGAGATACAGATAGAGATAGAGACAAAGATGGAGATAGAGATGGAGATGGAGATGGAGATAGAGATAGAGATAGAGATAGAGATGGAGATGGAGATGGAGATGAAGATGAAAATGAAGATGGAGATGGAGATGGAGATGGAGATGGAGATGGAGATAGAGATAGAGATAGAGATACAGATAAAGATGGAGATAGAGATAGAGATGGAGATGGAGATGGAGATAGAGCTAGAGATAGAGATAGAGATAGAGATAGAGATAGAGATAGAGATAGAGATAGAGATAGAGATAGAGATAGAGATAGATATAGATATAGATATAGAAATAGATATAGATATAGATATAGATATACATATAGATATAGATATAGATATAGATATAGATATAGATATAGATATAGATATAGATATAGATATAGATATAGATATAGATATAGATATAGATATAGATATAGATATAGATATAGATATAGATATAGATATAGATATAGATATAGATATAGATATAGATATAGATATAGATATAGATATAGATATAGATATAGATATAGATATAGATATAGATATAGATATAGATATAGATATAGATATAGATATAGATATAGATATAGATATAGATATAGATATAGATATAGATATAGATATAGATATAGATATAGATATAGATATAGATATAGATATAGATATAGATATAGATATAGATATAGATATAGATATAGATATAGATATAGATATAGATATAGATATAGATATAGATATAGATATAGATATAGATATAGATATAGATATAGATATAGATATAGATATAGATATAGATATAGATATAGATATAGATATAGATATAGATATAGATATAGATATAGATATAGATATAGATATAGATATAGATATAGATATAGATATAGATATAGATATAGATATAGATATAGATATAGATATAGATATAGATATAGATATAGATATAGATATAGATATAGATATAGATATAGATATAGATATAGATATAGATATAGATATAGATATAGATATAGATATAGATATAGATATAGATATAGATATAGATATAGATATAGATATAGATATAGATATAGATATAGATATAGATATAGATATAGATATAGATAGAGATAGAGATAGAGATAGAGATAGAGATAGAGATAGAGATAGAGATAGAGATAGAGATAGAGATAGAGATAGAGATAGAGATAGAGATAGAGATAGAGATAGAGATAGAGATGGAGATGGAGATGGAGATAGAGATAGAGATAGAGATAGAGATAGAGATAGAGATAGAGATAGAGATAGAGATAGAGATAGAGATGGAGATGGAGATGGAGATGAAGATGAAAATGAAGATGGAGATGGAGATGGAGATGGAGATGGAGATAGAGATAGAGATGGAGATGGAGATGGAGATAGAGATAGAGTTAGAGATGGAGATGGAGATGGAGATGGAGATGGAGATGGAGATAGAGATAGAGATGGAGATGGAGATGGAGATGGAGATGAAGATGAAGATGAAAATGAAGATGGAGATGGAGATGGAGATGGAGATGGAGATGGAGATGGAGATAGAGATAGAGATAGAGATAGAGATAGAGATGGAGATGGAGATGGAGATGAAGATGAAGATGAAAATGAAGATGGAGATGGAGATGGAGATGGAGATGGAGATAGCGATAGAGATAGAGATAGAGATGGAGATGGGGATACAGGTAGAGATAGAGACATAGATGGAGATAGAGATGGAGATGGAGATGGAGATAGAGATGGAGATAGAGATGCAGATAGAGATAGAGATGGAGATGGAGATGGAGATGGAGATAGAGATAGAGATAGAGATAGAGATAGAGATAGAGATAGAGATAGAGATAGAGATAGAGATAGAGATAGAGATAGAGATAGAGATAGAGATAGAGATAGAGATAGAGATAGAGATAGAGATAGAGATAGAGATAGAGATAGAAATAGAGATGGAGATAGAGATAGAGATATAGATAGAGATGGAGATGGAGATGGAGATAAAGATAGAGATGGAGATGGAGATAGAGATGGGGATAGAGATGGAGATTGAGATTGAGATTGAGATGGAGATGGAGATGGAGATAGAGATAGAGATAGAGATAGAGATGGAGATAGAGATAGAGATGGAGATGGAGATGGAGATAGAGATAGAGATAGAGATAGAGATAGAGATAGATATAGATATAGATATAGATATAGAAATAGATATAGATATAGATATAGATATAGATATAGATATAGATATAGATATAGATATAGATATAGATATAGATATAGATATAGATATAGATATAGATATAGATATAGATATAGATATAGATATAGATATAGATA
The DNA here is from genome assembly GCA_964056695.1 of Melieria picta. Lineage (NCBI taxonomy): Eukaryota > Metazoa > Arthropoda > Insecta > Diptera > Ulidiidae > Melieria > Melieria picta. Next base: position 15,150,068 of record OZ057400.1, read on the forward strand.
TAGATATAGATATAGATATAGATATAGATATAGATATAGATATAGATATAGATATAGATATAGATATAGATATAGATATAGATATAGATATAGATATAGATATAGATATAGATATAGATATAGATATAGATATAGATATAGATATAGATATAGATATAGATATAGATATAGATATAGATATAGATATAGATATAGATATAGATATAGATATAGATATAGATATAGATATAGATATAGATATAGATATAGATATAGATATAGATATAGATATAGATATAGATATAGATATAGATATAGATATAGATATAGATATAGATATAGATATAGATATAGATATAGATATAGATATAGATATAGATATAGATGTAGATATAGATATAGATATAGATATAGATATAGATATAGATATAGATATAGATAGAGATAGAGATAGAGATAGAGATAGAGATAGAGATAGAGATAGAGATAGAGATAGAGATAGAGATAGAGATGGAGATGGAGATGGAGATGAAGATGAAGATGAAAATGAAGATGGAGATGGAGATGGAGATGGAGATGGAAATAGAGATAGAGATAGAGATAGAGATGGAGATGGAGATGGAGATGAAGATGAAGATGAAGATGAAAATGAAGATGGAGATGGAGATGGAGATGGAGATAGCGATAGAGATAGAGATAGAGATGGAGATGGGGATACAGATAGAGATAGAGACAAAGATGGAGATAGAGATAGAGATGGAGATGGAGATGGAGATAGAGATAGAGTTAGAGATGGAGATGGAGATGGAGATGGAGATGGAGATGGAGATGGAGATAGAGATAGAGATAGAGATGGAGATGGAGATGGAGATGAAGATGAAGATGAAAATGAAGATGGAGATGGAGATGGAGATAGCGATAGAGATAGAGATAGAGATGGAGATGGGGATACAGATAGAGATAGAGACAAAGATGGAGATAGAGATAGAGATGGAGATGGAGATGGAGATGGGGATACAGATAGAGATAGAGACAAAGATGGAGATAGAGATAGAGATGGAGATGGAGATGGAGATGGAGATGGAGATGGAGATGGAGATAGAGATAGAGATAGAGATAGAGATAGAGATAGAGATAGAGATAGAGATAGAGATAGAGATGGAGATGGAGATGGAGATAGAGATAGAGATAGAGATAGAGATAGAGATAGAGATAGAGATAGAGATAGAGATAGAGATAGAGATGGAGATGGGGATACAGATAGAGATAGAGACAAAGATGGAGATAGAGATGGAGATGGAGATAGAGATGGACATAGAGATAGAGATGGAGATAGAGATGGAGATAGAGATAGAGATGGAGATGGAGATGGAGATGAAGATGAAGATGAAGATGAAGATGAAGATGAAGATGGAGATGGAGATGGAGATGGAGATGGAGATGGAGATGGAGATGGAGATAGAGGTAGAGATAGAGATGACGATAGGGATCGAGATGGAGATGGGGATACAGATAGATATAGAGACAAAGATGGAGATAGAGATGGAGATGGAGATAGAGATGGACATAGAGAAAGAGATGGAGATAGAGATGGAGATAGAGATAGAGATGGAGATGGAGATGAATATGAAGATGGAGATGGAGATGGAGATGGAGATGAAGATATAGATAGAGATGGAGATGGAGATGGAGATGAAGATAGAGATAGAGATAGGGATGGAGATGGAGATGAAGATGAAGATGAAAATGAAGATGGAGATGGAGATGGAGATAGAGATAGAGGTAGAGATAGAGATGACGATAGGGATAGAGATGGAGATGGGGATACAGATAGAGATAGAGACAAAGATGGAGATGGAGATGGAGATGGAGATGGAGATGGAGATAGAGATAGAGATAGAGATAGAGATGGAGATGGAGATAGAGATAGAGATAGAGATGGAGATGGAGATGGAGATGGAGATGGAGATGGAGATGGAGATGGAGATGGAGATACAGATGGAGATGGAGATGGAGATCGAGATGGAGATGGAGATAGAGATGACGATAGGGATAGAGATGGAGATGGGGATACAGATAGAGATAGAGACAAAGATGGAGATAGAGATAGAGATGGAGATGGAGATGGAGATGGAGATGGAGATGGAGATGGAGATGGAGATAGAGATAGAGATAGAGATGGAGATGGAGATGGAGATGGAGATGGAGATAGAGATAGAGATAGAGATAGAGATAGAGATAGAGATAGAGATAGAGATAGAGATAGAGATAGAGATAGAGATAGAGATGGAAATGGAGATGAAGATGAAAATGAAGATGGAGATGGAGATAGAGATAGAGATAGAGATAGAGATAGAGATAGAGATAGAGATAGAGATACAGATACAAATACAGATACAGATACAAATAGAGATACAGATACAAATAGAGATACAGATAGAAATAGAATCAGAGATAGAGATAGAAAAAGAGATAGAAATAGAAATAGAAAGGCATATCGAGAGAGATATAGAAAGGGAAACAAAATAAGAGATAGAAAGGAAGGTAAAGAGAGTACTCTGAAGTTAAATGGAGATAGAAAGGTAGAGAGATAGAGGGATAGAGAGAGAGATAGGGAGAGAGCCGGAGATCAACGAAACCGCTTTTAATTTTACATCAAATGGAGATAAAGTTTTCAACGAGTTTAGATCTTTTGTAAAAACCGAATTTGAATATGTTCGTTTGTTATTCCAATTCTAAACAATTTATATTAGCAAATGCTAAAACATTAGATTAGAAAAAGCTTACATTTTCCATTTTCCATTTTCCAACATAATTCACTTGGATGAACTTTCAAAAAAGTTAATAAACAATGACCATAACAAAAAACCATCTAATTTGTAATAAAGTGTGCTCGTTGTGATAACTTCCACCTTTTGCCTGAAAATGTTCCGAACCCAAAGAGAAAATAACTTCTTTCGTTTATTAACACACAGAATGTGCAGTCATTTATCGGCTCATTAAATTAATTTGTTCTCCCTGTCCAGCAAACGTTTACTTCCACGTTCTGTTCTTCTCTCTTTCCCCTCTATTGTTACCTATTTGAATTTTGTTAATTGCACGCCTCAAAAGAGAACAACAAAAATTAAGCGTGCAGACTTTTAGAAAAGCCACAACACGTTATGGCTTTTAATTTTGTGCAAATTTTCACAAAAAAAACATTGATTTTTGCAAGCCATTTGCCAGCAAAATCATAACTATTGAACACCTTCTCGATGCGCCTTGCAGTATGCTACACTGCTGGAGCGCTGAAAGTCGAACGATTAGCTTCATCAACTAAAAAACCAGGAACCGTTTTATTAAAAGCAAAATCTCAATAATAACAACAACAACAAAAACCAACAGTCAGCCACATCATTACATAACCGACAAATTCCAGAAGTGCACCGGCAACGAGACAACCAAACGGCAAAGGATACGCCAGCCAAGGATATCGGCGAACATTGCCGCATACGCCACGCTGCGCTGTCGGCAAGTGCTGGCTGAAATTAAAATAAATATAAATAGAAAAAAAATAAACTAAAAAGTAAAGTAAAATGCGGACAAGAAGCAAAGCACAACAACAAACTCGAATAAAATAAAATGCACACAAAACCAACGATGGACGCCGAGCGCATAAAACTTGATGTGCATTGATGGCAGCGTTGCAAAAGCACAAAACTAAACGACAAAATAAAAACAAATGTAAAAAACTAAAAAATTAATTCAAAAATACTTACAAACAAATTACAACAAAACAAAACAACAACACAACGTTATGTTGTTGTTGGTGTATAGTTGTAGTTGTGGTTGTTGAGCCATGGATGTGGATGCTGCGTCGATGTCGTTGCCGCTAATGCTGATGAGTGGAATAAACCCAAGAAGGACACATAACAATAACAACAACAACAAAACAACAACAGTAAAAGTCAACTGCGGACGGCAACTAGTGGAAGCTGTGAGCGTTTAGGCTACCGGCGGACCGGCATTCATAACCACCAACAACACACTCGCGTGTAAGAATTGAACGCGCAAATGTGGCGTTCAGGTTCAAAAATCGACGCGAACAATGGATAGCATCGAGCAGTAACAACAACAACAAAAACAATTGAAATCAAAGTGCTGACATTGTAGGCCAATGAAACGGTGCAACATTTAGTGTATGGAAATGTTGGCGCACAACAAAAGTAACAACAACACCAACACTAATGACAACAATCATCAAACATTGCAGGTAAATGACAAAATCAAATCAAATTCGAGGAACAAAAGTTGAATGGGCGCAATGTGAACGAGCCGACACGCGTCGTTCAACGACTGCTGCTGGCTATTGTCACTGTGACTGTCACTGAATGACGGCTGCCTATATTGACGGAAGTTGCGGTGCGGCATGATTTAACAGGTGGCAATTGCCGGTGGCTGACGGTTGGCCGTCGATTGGTGCGGTCGAGTTAATAAAATTTCTTGCGAATCATAAATGCCATCAAAAGTCAACGACTCGTGCAAAATAGTCTGCACATTTGTGTGAGTGTAAGCTGGTGTGTGTGTGTGTGTGTGTGTGACGCAAAGTGTCTACAGCTGCAGAAAGGATATGAATGATGTATGGACAGGATGCTGGGCGCCAGGTGTTGCTTGCACTGTGTGCGCATTCGAAAGTGTAGGGAAGGCATCTAAATTTTGCTATCTGGTCGTCTGTCTGTTTGTTTGCCAGTTGCTGTTTACCTGCTCCACACACACACATACACACATTAGCCGAGTTGTGGACACTTGGCGGTGTCATTTAAATTTGCGCTGTGCTTTCAGCAATTCAAATAGAACGCGTCCATTGCTGTCTATGCAAAACGTGGGCCAATGTTATTGCATTACTTCAGAGAAAAGAGTAAACAATAATGAATTTCTAATTAGCTAATGGGAAACTGACAAGAATGGGAGACTTTTCTGACAAAAACTGGTCACATGATAGCCTTGAAAAATCGTTGTTAGAATTCTTTCTGAAAGGTTCAATGACACTAATAATAAAAATCTTATAAATTTGGTTTAGCTGAAACATTGAGTTTAATCAGGGACCTAAAATAATTATTATCCATATATTTGGGAATAAAAAAATTGCTCTAATTTAAGAAATTTCTATAATTATTGCTTTATAATAACACTGTGCGTGAAATTTGCCCTCAAAAATTTAGACATGGGGGGGACCTACTGGGTGAGTTTTCTATAGGTATACTGAGTTGAGATCCACCAGCCGTTTGGTAAGATTGGCTCTAGTTTACGAGAAATCCGACTTTGAAGTTTGGTAATTTTCGTCGAGTTTGTCGCTTAAGTAGGTCCTAAATCGTTTCGAATATCGCTTTACTGTCTTCGGCAAGTTTGTAGATATTTTAACGACCAACACATTTGCTTAAGACACCAATCCAAAAAAAATACATTTAAACTGTGTAATTGCGATATGTGCATTTTTGAGCGCAGCGCAACGTGGCGTATGAGTGTCAATTATATGAGTGTTAATTATAATTAAATGAAAGTTAATTATAATGAAAGTTAAAAATAGAAAATTTATTTACAAGGAGATCATTTTTCTCTTTCATTTGATACCAATATTTTCATCATTGCACAACCGCAAATATTTAAAAAAATATTTGAAATGTGTATGTCCTTAAAATTTTAAAGTCCTTTAAAAAGGTTTTTGGGTCAGAAAATGAAAAACTGACTATGCCAGGATACTATAAATGACCTCTAGTTTTACGTCTATATCAACATTTGGATGGGTCTCGGAAAAATTAAAAAAAATTTTCGCACGGTGTAATAAATGAAAAGTTGGTGTTTTCACTCCGTGCATCATAACTTTGTCATTTTTCTTTCAATTCTATTGATGTTAGGCTTAATATTTGCTCAAATAATATATCTTTCATCTTAGATTTTAAAACCAGAAGGCATCATTCATTTTATCTATAACAAAACGATTCGAAAATGTATAATTTTTGAAAATGGTCGAAAAATTAACTTTTTTACAACTTTCATCGTCAGTAACTTACCCAAATCTCATCTGATTTGGACAATCGATATATCGTTGGAAAGGTTAGTTAATTGCCTTCTGAACGACGGCCAACTTGTGTTAGTCGGATGGTTGTTTTACGAGATATGTGCTCATAACTGAAATAAGAGGGAAAAAACGTGTTTTTCGAAGATTTTTCGAAAACGCTTCTTAAGAAAATTTTTTGATTTTCAGTTTCGTGTTCAACAGCCGAAGATTAGTCTAAAAAATACTTTTGTTTTTAGGAGCACGCGATGAACCCATTTTTAGTTATCGGCAACGTAAATAACCAAAAATCATAAATAAAAGTTATGAAGCAATGTAAAAAAATTTGTTCAAAATAATAGTTATCGGTAACGTAAATAAAAAATTTATGAATAAAAGTTATGAAGCAACGTAAGCAAAAAAAAATCCCAAAATAAAAATTACCGAGAATGAAAAAAAATTGTTATTTATCATAACAGTTATGTTGCAACGTAAAAATTAATTGTCGCAAATAATAATTATAATCAACAAATAAAATTTATGTTGCATTGTAATAGTTACATCGCAATTAATTTCTTAAAAAACTTATAATAATTAAGTCCCTGATTTTAATGAATTGGTCACTGGTCAAGCTTTTCTCAATCAAAATATCCAATATTTTCTGCATGACATTCTTCAACCAAATATTAAACAACGCCTATTCTATATGTTTCTGTTCTATGAGCTGCACTTTAATCATTTTCTAAACATAACTCTCATTGAAGATAAGTTATTCATCTAATAACCTTTAGTCCAGTAGTCACAAAAAAGCGCTCTATCAGCTCTTAGTCTTCCTTCATGATATCTCTCGCAATATCCTTTAACATTAACTCTCAAATAATGGTCGAAGCAAAATTGCCTCCGATGACTTCATTAAACTTTATCATCGCTCCGTCAAACATTAACATACCGAAATGTTTACGTATGCTAATTGAATATTAAAAATGTTTTTCTACTTCACTTGCGGCCAATTTTTGCCGCTCCCACCCCCCATTCGGCGACGACGTGCGTTAAGCACTGTCAGCCGATAAAACAACAGAGAGGAGAAGCACACAAGCGACAGTGACTGACTGATGAACAGAGCCGGCGCACGATACTTCAAGTACTCGAGTGGTTTATAAATTGGCAAAGCAGAAGCGATGCAAAGCGGGAGGAAAGGAATTAACTTAAAGACCATAAATTCTTTAATTAGTAAAACGATTTTTGCATAAATTAAATAAGTGCGCGCACTTAATGAATAATTTTTTGTTGTTGTTGCTTTTTAAACGACGCCTACACATAAGAAAGCAAGAATTTTATGGCACAAAAGAATTTCTATAAAAAGCTAAAGACTACATTTTTGGTGTGGTTTAAAGCTGAAAGCAAAATGAACAGTGGATACGTGGCCAGTGGTTAAAAAGCTTAGTGTTGCCAGATATCTAAAATGACTTTCAGCTAAATCTTAAAAAAAACTGAAATTTTCTTTCAAAAATAACAAACAATTTAATAATTTTTTTTTTAATTTTTGTCATCATAAACTTCTCATTAAAAATATATATTTATTTTTTTTATTGCAGCCTTTTTATTCATTCACCTTCAGCCTAACAGCAACTTAACACAAAGTAAACATAAAAAAATGAGATCGGTATGAAATTGGCTTCTCCTTCGCATCCGCTTTCCTTCCTTCATTGCATAAATTAAACACTTTGAAGCATAAAATTTAATTAAAACAAATTAGACACTTTAGCTTTCAATATTCAAGGCTTCAGTGCCACTAATAGTGTCAAATGTATCACCATCAAAATCTTCCAAACTTTTCCCTAAACAATTCTTCCTCCCAAAAAATCGTTTAAAATAAATTAAAATTGAAATTAATTAAAATAAATTAGACAATATTCAAAGCTTCAGTGCCACTAGTAGTGTCAAATGTATCACCATAAAAATCTTCTAAACTTTCTCCTAAACAATTCTTCCTCCCAAAAATTCTTCTAAAATAAATTAAAATTAAAATTAATTAAAATTAATTAAAATTAAAATGCATTAAAATAAACTACACAATATTCAAAGCTTCAGTGCCACTAATAGTGTCAAATGTATCACCATAAAAATCTCCTAAACTTTCTCCTAAACAATTCTTCCTCCCAAAAATTCTTCTAAAATAAATTAAAATTAATTAAAATTAAAATTAATTAAAATAAATTACACAATATTCAAAGCTTCAGTGCCACTAAAAGTGTCAAATGTATCACCATAAAAATCTCCTAAACAATTCTTCCTCCCAAAAATTCTTCTAAAATGAATAAAAATTAATTAAAATTAAAATTAATTAAAATTAAAATTAATTAAAATTAATTAAAATAAATTACACAATATTCAAAGCTTCAGTGCCACTAATAGTGTCAAATGTATCACCATAAAAATCTTCTAAACTTTCTCCTAAACAATTCTTCCTCCCAAAAATTCTTCTAAAATAAATTAAAATTAAAATTAATTTAAATTAAAATTAATTAAAGTAAACTACACAATATTCAAAGCTTTAGTGCCACTAATAGTGTCAAATGTATCACCATAAAAATCTCCTAAACTTTCTCCTAAACAATTCTTCCTCCCAAAAATTCTTCTAAAATGAATTAAAATTAATTAAAATTAAAATTAATAAAAATTAAAATTAGTTAAAATTCAGTAGTCAAAGCTTCAGTGCCACTAAAAGTGTCAAATATATCACCATAAAAATCTTCTAAACTTTCTCCTAAACAATTCTTCCTCTCAAAAATTCTTCTAAAAGGCAGAGGAGAATCTTCTAAATCCAGGAGGAAATCTCCTGATCTGGCAACACTGAAATAGCTGGAGGCTTGTAAGTCGAAGCGAGGCGTTGCATTTGGGCAAAAGCAGAAATTGTTACTAGTGGGCTGAAGTCAAGAAAGAATTGGGTTTATATGGCAATTTATAGTCGAAGGCCTTCTAGTCAACAATTGGATAATCTCAAAGCATCACAGTTTAATGAAACCTATTTGCGATTTGTAAATAATTCAGGACAACTTTAGAGGTGTCACAGGGTAGCGTGGCTAAAATAGTTGTCAGTTCAAATTTGAAGAACATTTACTTAAGTTTAAGTTTATTCAGTAACAATCTAAACAGTAACAATCTAAAAAATTCATACAAAAGTTTCTTAGAAATATTTATACTAAAACTAAAGTCCATGTTCTTAGAAACCATTTTGCAAAGCCCAGTAAACTTATGAATAGGTAAATTGCAGCCACATAAAGTTCCGTGTGACTGGTTATAGAAAATGCACTTTTCCCGCAGACTTAGATAGAGAATTTTTTAAAAGTTGAATGGAAGTTTTAGAAGATACGAGGGCAGTTTTATACATCCGTGACTTTTTGAATAAAATAAATTGTTTTCGACAAAACAACGTTTTATTTCTCAACATAGCATCCTTTTAGCTCGATACATTTAGTCCATGGTTTTTCAAATTTTTTGATCCCTTTCCAAATAATAGCTTGTCTCAAGGTCCTCGAAATAGGCTCAGGTTTAGTGATGAGTTCTTCATTCGAGCCCAATCCTTACCGCCGAGCCATTTTTTCAGGTTTGGGAACAGAAAATAGTCACAGGGCACAGTGATTCGACTCCATACAACCGCGGGACAAAATTAGAAGGAGTGGTCTGTTCTTCATAAAATTTGGTATACTAGTTAATCATGGTCTGCTGAATTGAAATCTCCATTTTGTTTTTCTTAAAATTTTGTAGTTTGGCAATGCCTGAGACTTAAATTTGCAATTTTCGTTATTTTTGGTGTGCAATAGCAACGAGTGTGTTGGCTAGATGTTTCAGATTTTACATTTAATCGGTAACGTCAATATTGATAATTGCAAAGAGTAGCAGAAATTGTCTTAGGACCCTTTAGTTTTGCAATAAAAACGATAATAATAGACATAAGTTTTGCTTTTTTGCAGTTTTCTAAATTTTTCGTGCTGTTTGCATACTTTTAGGGATGAAAAACATAAATGTCGAAAAATAGGTGTTTAGACCACTTTTCAAATAGAATTATTTTCTGAGATCGGAAGATATCGGAGGATGTAATTACATTATCCGACAAAGAAAGAATGCTGCTTAAAATAATAAAAATCCAGGAACATACTTTCACATACTTTTTAGATATTTTTCTCTAAGTTTTGCCAATTTTCAGATTTTTAATTTAGAAAAATATTTTAAATTAAAAGTGAAGTAAAAGCTTCAGGTTTGCAAATTTTGAGAAAACATTAAAAGCGAAAATGGCCACATCATTTCTTAATCTATATTGAAAGCTTTAGCAACTTCTTAGTAACCATGTATTTTTAAAATTTTTTTTACTCAATAGACTAAAAAACTCAATAGACTACTAAAAACAGAAATTATGTTTTTATATTTTTTTGTGAAAAAAGTTTCAACTTTGAGCCGCTTTTGCACACACACAAATTCATTTTTTGCAGAGATTTTTTGGGGTTTTCTTAGTTGGAGTTTTACCTTTCAAATTACATCAAAATCGTTAAATTCTGAGACTATAAACTTTTTGAATTTTGTCTATGGAACGAAGCAGTGCAGGGGGCTAATGCTGAATGGGGTAGCAGTTCGTAGCCCAATTGATGGATTTTTGGTTTCACTTTGTTTTATTTTTTTAATTAAAGCTTATAATATTTTGGGGTTTTATTATTATATCATACTATCAGAGTTTAAGCTTCGTTCTGCTCAGATCCGGAAAGCACTTTAGATTTTCTTACATAATAAGCCGAAAAGAATGTATTGGACCATTTATGGTTTGCCCGATTTATGAATTCCTATGTGAGTCTTGCTGAAACCTTTGATCGGTTAATGACCTCTACAGCCAACAATTCATCTGGCTATTTCTGCCCAAACTCTGGCGAGTTCTGTTCCCAAAGAAAATGCAAATAAATTTAAAAATAACAAATTACAACATATTGAAATTATTTCAAAAGCAATTTTATAAATTTCAACTTTCCACAGCATTGACTGCTTTGTATTTGTGATCGCTTTGTCATTGTGTGCATCACTTGAATTATGCGCTTTACTGTCATATTATAATTTGTCAAACTAAAAAAATTCGACAGGTGAAAAAACCATACAAAATACAACAACAAAAATATTAACATATTAACGTAAATATCAAAACGTTATTAAATAAAACAAAAAAAAACAACAACAATTTTTACAATGTTTCAATGATTCAGTGTGTCGAAAAATGTGGGTTGTTTTTATTAAATTGTTTTTTTCAATACATTTTCTGCATTTTTATGCAGCTGAAATTTTTTTCGAAACTTAAAAAAAAATGTATAAATAATTTTATAGGAATTTACTTAAAATGCTTTGAAGTTTTAACAGCTGAAATGTTATGTTTTTTTTCAACTGCTTTTTGTTAATGTCAGTTTTAATTATAAAAAATTTTTAAATATGAAAAAAAATCATATAACTAATTATTGTTTAATATTATTACTCGCACAATTTGTGTCTGATTAAATATATTTGCGAAAAAAATAAAAAGTAGTGTGACGAAAGCAATGCAAATTGAAAACTGCTTATTTATGTATGTTTTCCAACAAAATTATAATTTTTTGTGTTTATCAGAAATTAAATTGCTTTAATTGCTTTCATAACTTAACTTAAACTGCGTCAATATCAGCAAAACGCTTTAAATGTTGACTTGTGCGCTTTTTGTCTGACATTTTTTGGGGTTTTTCACAGACACCTGAGCACAACACCTGAGACAAACTGAGCAGCAAAAATGTTGTTGGTTTTATGAATTTTTTTGTTTGTTTTACTGTCAATTTGTGCGCGGCATAAATTTCCTCCGATAGCCGCAATTTAATGCGCCGCCCGCTGCACAGTGATTCCGTTGCCCCAATGCTATTTCAATTATTACAACCAAAGACCGCCCCCCACCGCCACACTCCTGCACCCCCGCACTGCAACTCCTTACACCATTTCGCATTGCAAATGTGCGCGCCGCTGTTTGTGTGTAAAATGAGTTAATTCGCCACTTCTCGCCGCTTCTGCCACAAAATGCTTGCGTGCCTTGCTTCGTTTTCATTTTGCGTCCTCGTTCTTGTGTTTATTTCCCCATTTTGTGTGCATTGTTTTGTGCGTTTCCTTTATGGCTGCCGTGTTGTGTTGCTCTGGCTTTCCTTCCTTTTGCTTTGGGCCGCCAATACGCGCCGCTCGCGCGCCAATTTTTACTTCAGCAGACAACGCCGCGATAATTTCAATTAATGCCGCACTTAATAAAAAATGTATTGCGTCGGTTTGTCGGTGTGGCTGCCACCAATCGCCACCACCGTCGGCAATGCAGCGTTGGCGCTGTTGGCGAAGACGCAACGCAGCCGCGAAACCTTCAATTGCAAATGGCGTCCGCGTGCGTGTGGCGCACTGCCGCGCCGCATTGATTTATAAATTGTGCATGTTAATTTATGCGCGTAAATTCGCATTTGCGCTTAATGATTATTGCATACGTGCGCACATCGCCGTAAGCGCATAATTTTGCTGCATATTCTTATTGTTTATTTATTTATTTTCTTTTCGAAAATATTTTAATTTTTTCGCCATTTAAATGAGACTTGCAATCGACGCAAACGCTGCATTGTTCGAGGTGCCATTGTTGATTGGTTTGTGTCCATTACACCTTGCGACAAAAATGTAAAAAATTCATCATTATTCTCGCTTCATTGATTTTGTATCTTTTTATTATTTTAAATCCTGATACTCAAATAAATTAGATTTTTTGTACTTCATTAGAATTGCAGCTTCCGCCTTTTTTTAATAACTTTCGAACCAATAAAGTTAGAGTAATGAAATTTTGACACGTGATCAAGGAAATTTTGGGGTTTAACATACTTACTTTTCAAGAAAATTCTATATAAATTTTCGAGGATATAAAGGATTAAAATTTTCAAAGGACCTTTTTCATATCCTTTTTTACAAATAGTTAAGAATTTTATTTAAATTCTTGAGCATTTTCTCTTTCATTTGATATACATATCGCCAGTATTTGTTTTTTTATTTTTTATCCCCTTCAAAATTTTGAAGTCCTTTTAAAAGGACAAAGGATGTAGAAATGAAAAACTGAGTACGCAGTATTACTATATTTGTTCTCTAGTTTCACGCACATATGGATTTTTTCCGGTGTGAAAAATTCTGTCGTATGGTGTTAGCGCGGCTGCCAACTTAACAGATTTAATTGTTGTTGTTATAGATGATTGAAGGATTACAGCAGAAAGCGAACAGTGTGGCGTTGCGGTTGGAATAACGAATTTTAATTGAAAACATTTTGAACAAAAACTTTAAATTGCCATCATGAAATTAAAGCTTTTGAAGGCTGCATAGATTTCGAAAGGTTCTTTTAGGAAAATGAAATTAATTCGCAACAAAAGGTGACGCGAAGTTCAGAAGTATTAATAGTTCTTTGATTCATAACTGGCACAATCTTAAGACCCATGACAGGTACAGACTCAGCAAATCAGTTAGAGCGTTGATTTCGGACTTTTCAAGAAACTTTGACCATTCGTATTCTCGCCTTTTACTTTCGGAACTATCCATGAAGATAGCTCAAATCGGATTCTAATAATAACTATCTGTTCAGATAACTCAAGTACATAAGTAAGCCCTGCCTTCTGAACTTTTGATTCAGCCAACCTCGCACAATCATCCATTCTATCCCTACAGAGAGCTCTAATTGTAGACTTAACCTTTTCCGGAAATTTGTACGATATATCGTACAATTTTTTCCAAGATTTTTATTTGACAGCGAACGCACTTTTTATGGAACAGCTTTTTAATTTTCATTAGGTAGGCTGTGTTGTATCATTCTGTTTAAAAATATAAATCATTATAGCCGTGGCTACACAGTATGAGTGCGTTTTGTAAGCAGCTTTTTGCAAGAATTTGAAAAACCAGCAAATGACGATACTTCTGCGTAGGAATTTTTAAATATGTAATACTTTTTGGTACCACAAAGCGAAACAATATCAAAGTTTGAATCTCAGTTGATTTATAAAACTTGTTAAAATTAAAATTTTTTGCGCCTAAATATTTTTCCGAGTCTTTAAAAAAATGTTACGATATATCGTACCATATCGACCACAAGGGTTGCAAAGCTTTGTACGATGTATCGTACAAATGGAAGACAAAGGTTGCAAGTTATGTTTGCATTTTTTAAGTTATGGGTTTGGTAATAGAATTTTTGCGTTTTCATGCCTGCCACGCCCATCTGTAAAGCACGTGGCTAATAAAATTCGACTATTCGACAATTTTCGATTAAAAATAAGAATTACTAGACGATTTTTGTTTTACTGGGTAGGCACAGGTAGACATGCGTACTTGCTACGATAATAAGAATCGTATATATTCAGTTTCTTTCTGTAAAGCTATACGAATTTTAATTGATTCTGTGTTTTATTGAGGGGAAAAGCGCTTTGCAACAACAACAACGGTTATATAAGGGCGAATAAATCTGGCTCACTTGTTTATATATATAATTTATATAAGTCGATCAAAATGAAATCATGTTTTAATTTTTTGTTGTTATAATTTATGTTTTCTATCAAAAAAATCAATGAATTGTTCATAAAACTTAAAAAACTAAAAAAAAATTGCATGCATTTTTACTCCTTTGCGGACCATTGTACGATATATCGTACAAAATTGATTGAGCTGTAATTCTGAATCTAAATGGTTTTTAAAATTTTTTTTTGTATTTTATTGCTAAAATGTTCAATGAGAGTCAATATTTGGAAGGAAAAATTTTTATCTCAAGAAATGTGGAAATTGCCCGGAAATGGTTAAGATCCAAGACAGATGCATGAAAAATCTCCCAGCAGGCCGTTCGTACAATAGGACCACGTGGTCCAACGATTTATCAGTACACCGGATCGTTCGAATTCACCGTTTATACCTTTCAAACTACTCAGGCACAGCATTGATAACGCAAGACATACACATCAGGTTTTTGTTCACAAATACAAATAAAACATATATCTACTGCTCCCAGACGACCAAACGGCCATCACTGACTAAGATTGCAGTCTAAGACTGAAATATTCATAAATAATTTTTTCTTAATAATTAATTCCAAATTTTGAAAACATTTTAAATATTTTTATTTTACGGTCACGGGTTTTCACCCATTAAAACCTTCTCGTCGTCGTAGGATTTGCCAAAACGAACATCCTTTTGAATCTTTTTTTGTCCTCTATTTATTTCTGGTTGCCAGGTAAGCTTTTTAATTTGGAGATTTAAGGAAGTCTAGGCGATTCTTCGCGTTCTGGAATCTAATAAAAATTTCTTCGGCTTTTCAAAAATGTTTTTATAAGTACAGTACTTTTCGCTAAAAGCGAACTTCGAGGGACTGGGCAAAATGGTTCGTTTTAGCCGAAAGTTCGCTTTAAAAGGGGTCCGTAATAAGCGAAAACATACAGCACGTACTTTTGAAAATCGGAAAATCGTTTTAAACGGGTTCGTTATAAACGAAAAGTACTGTATTCCAATACATGTAGCAATTTACACCCATTTTTTCTTCGCACCGAGTCTCACATAAAATACGGACAAACTTACATATATTTTTTATATATTAAGTATTACACGGAAGAAGGTTAGGATTGTTTTCTATCTATCGAAGCTGTATGGACAAGAAAGAGGAAGAAATGCTTTTCACCCTTTATGCATTTGTCCTGCATTATGTAGAAGAAGGAAGGCTCACCTGGGCAAATTCTTCCTCAACAATCTAGTGGATCTAGCCGATAGAACTATTCACAGTCCACATGCTTCGTAGGAGCTCAAACTGGTTCAATAAGTGAGTTGATTTAAATTCGATTGATTGTGGTATATCAATTGGCCTTCATTGTCTAAGTGTACGTATGTAGCTCTACGAAGGTCTACGTAGCTTCAGGAATTAAAGAAAGATTTTTTTAAAATTAAATTTTAACAATTTGAAGGCGTTGTTGACGGAGTTTATCATAGTTTATTCTATCACTCTGAAAAATACGTTTATTATAATAATTCGAAAATTTTAAAAATTTAATTTCCATATAAATTTCAACATTAATTTAAAGTTTTTTGTTCGCTCAAGTTTGATTTATTTACTACATTTTTAATAAAAAAAAATTTTATATTGGTATTTTTTTATTTAAAATGTATCTCCTGTCCGCAGCCTCACATTTAAGTAGGCAAATTAAAAATTAATAATGCAAATTATTATTATTAACACAGTTAAACACAAATTGGTGTAATCCTGTCAATTGGACAAAATTAATGTTGCCCAACTGTCCATTTGGCGCGTAATTTTTGAATGCTTTGTGTAATTATGCAATTTACGTGCATCAACTAAATGTAATTCCTGTACTAGTGACACGAGAAAATGAAAAAAGGTACACAATTTGTCAAACTATGAAAGAAAACCCAATTCTCACATTGTCGAGGTGAGAGCGCCAACAATGCCAAAGTCTTCACATGCGTGTCTGCATAATGGCTGCTTGCTTGTCTTTGAACTTAGACACTAAATAACACATTATCAGAGTTCGAGGCATAATCGTTTTGGTCAATTTAGAAACCATTTAAGTACTTAAAAAATGAGAAAAGTTGGCCTTCGAAGCCGAGAAATATCAACATTCAGTGGGACACAAATTGGTGGATTAAAAATGGGTCATTGCGATTGACATGATTACAACAATTTCTAATACTATAAATCTACTATATACTTCTGAATACCTCTTTAAAATTATTTACTGAAAACAATGTATGTGACAGATTTTATCAGGTGTACAACTTTGCTTCCGCCGTTTTCCGATAGGTGGCTGTACCGGCGGAGGCTGGTTGAAATACATAGATGGTAATGCCTTTAAAGTGAGTGTGGACAGTGCCTAACGAATTGTCATCGCCGTTTCAGTGACAGTTGTTCTTGTTTTCGTATTATTCACGCTCGAAAATGTCCATTTATGTGCCCAATTCTCGCCATTTGCGGGAAGTTTTACTTTTCTGTTACAATTCGCAAAAAAATGCAGCTGAAGCGCATCGAATGCTCTCAGAAACTTACGGTGATGCTGCTCTGAGTGAAAGAACGTGTCGGGAGTGGTTTCAACGTTTTAAAAATGGTGATTTCGATGTCGAAGACAAACATGGTGGTGGAAGAGAAAAAACCTTCAAAGATGAACAACTAGAAGCATTGCTTGATGAAGATTCGTGCCAAACCCAAGAAGAGCTTGCCGAATCGTTGGGAGTGAGTCAGCAAGCCATTTCAAAACGTCTCAAGGCCCTGGGCATGATTCAGAAAGAAGGAAACTGGGTGCCGTACGAGTTGAAACCGAGGGACATCGAGCAAAAGTGGTCAAAAAGTACCTGGAAACGCTGAAATGGGAAGTCTTGCCCCACCCGCCGTATTCCCCAGATGTCGCCTCTTCTGACTTCCACCTATTCCGTTCGATGGCACACGGCCTGGCAGATCAACATTTTCAATCCTTCGAAGAATTGGAAAAATGGATTGCTTCATGGGTAGCGTCAAAAGAGGACTCCTTTTTTCGAGCCGGGATCCGAAAATTGCCGGAAAGATGGGAGAAAGTTGTCGCTAGCGACGGACAATACTTTGAATAATACATCTGTAAGCACTTTTTCGCAATAAAGATTTCAATTTTGGAAAAAAAACGGCGGAAGCAAAGTTGTACACCTGATACTATTCAGTATTTTCAAATTAAATTAAAACATATGAATTTGAATTAAATTTAAATGATATGTCAACCATTAGTATAAATTAATTATCTGCCTTAGCTAAAATTAGATTTTGTATTTTACGATCCCTTAAATATTTCATACTCAGTCATGGCACAACTCAATTTGCCACACAGTTCACATTTTCTCTCACCAACTAAATGATGTCTGTCATCGCCTACCGTGTGTGCGTATGTGCGTGTGTGTCATCATAGTCACACAGCCAGTCAGTGTCACACTAATTAGCATTCGTCACAAGCATGTCAATTGCATCTGTTGACGCATTAGTGCGTTTCCTTTGTGCCGACATGTGAACGCAGTGCGTGCAGTGGCTCGCTGGGTAATCGTTCGTTTGGGAACTAACTCTAACGGGCCTTGAGTTGAGAAAAACACTACAAAATAACGAAAATTAACCCGATCCAGATGCCAATGAATTACTAACAAATTAACAACATGGAAATGTGATAAAGCAGACATTTTCAAGCAACATGTAAATGTTGAACATGACATGAAATGTTTAACTAACATGACGTCCTGACTTTTTCTATTTTTGGAATAATTTTTTTATTTTTAGTTTTTTTTGAGTTTTTAGTTTTTACAAGTTTGATGAAATTTTTGGAATTTTTTGAAAAATATTTTCTTTCCACACACAATGAAATGTAAAACACAAACATACAAATTCACCTGTCAGACTGGGTTTATGATAATTTTTCAAAATAGATTTTTCAAGATATTAGAAAGACATGAATTTAAAGTAAATTAACCCTTTCGACCCCAA
This sequence comes from Melieria picta, assembly GCA_964056695.1. Lineage (NCBI taxonomy): Eukaryota > Metazoa > Arthropoda > Insecta > Diptera > Ulidiidae > Melieria > Melieria picta. Next base: position 15,168,622 of record OZ057400.1, read on the forward strand.
AGTTGCCTGAGAGCAGCTTCACCTATTTGCCATCGTATGGCAAAAGCTACGATTGATTTATGGGTTTAATTTAGGTAGGCACCAACAAATTAATATTTTTAGAAGTGAATTCAAAGCAAATTACAAAAATTTTACTGTTATCCCCAAAATAATTTCTAATAATTTGCAGCGATATCAGGGCAAGTTTGTGTTCTAATTGAAGTCTACGAATTGGGCGCGTTTGATAAAAAACCCTGTTTCTTAAGTAATGGTTAGATAAAATCAAAAAGTGATAATTTTGTATGTTTCCATAAATTTTAAATAATTTTTCTGTAATTAAAAAATATTGATACAAAATTTATTTAACCCGTCTTAAGGTAAAATTGATCCAAAGTAAACTAGCTCTAGAACTTTAACAAAGAGGCGTGGCGACTTCAAATGTCGTGTGCACACTTCTTCAACAAGTGTTTCATGATTTAAATACCGAAAAGTAATATCGAGACACAGGGTAAAATTCGGGGTCGAAAGGGTTAAGTAAAACAAAGAAAGCAAAATATGTCTTTATCTTGATACAAAATTTTTTTTCCCGTTTCTTATGCACCAGTAATATAAATAACTAAGTTTTGTCGGACAAATAAGAGTGTAAAAAATGTTGTAGATAAAAAAAAATGTTTGAAAATCTTTTGGAACCAATTTTGAACACACCGCCTTTGTTGCATGCGAAGGCACCAGGACACCTGCACAAAAAAATACAAGAGCCCGTTCAACAAAAAAATAAAATGTTTCAGTGTTAACCCAGTAACGCCTAGCGTGGCACTAAATATGCACTCAAAAAAATTTAATGTTTCAATTATATTTCATATTAAATCGCTCAAAAAGTGTTTTCGCAAAATTCGGAAAAAAAATTCCGACACATTCGGGTTAAATTATTATTTCTTGAAATAAAAGAATACTCAGGCATATTCCAACAACATTTAAGTAGAATGAAATTCAAAAATAAATTAAATTCTATGTATCCCTTCTAAGTCATGGACTTTTTTATGAACTTGTGAGTCCAAGAGGTCCTAAACTTTGGCACTTTAATTAAAAAATTGTACATTGAAGCTACCTTCTTTCTTATGCCATGGTAGACTGATTCAAATTTTAACTGACTTACTGTTTCCTTGACAAAAGTAGAAACCCCAGTAATGGTACATATTAGTGTCCGACCGAATATTCGGTTTCGGTTTCGGCCCAAATAAGTGGTTTCGGTTTCGGTTTCAGTTTCGGCCAAAAAATGGCCGAATAGCCGAAACCGAAACTTTCTAGAATATTTTTTTACATTTTACTGTGTAGCAGATATAAAGTGAAAGGAGGAATAATTTAGATGCCACCAATGTAAATAAACTTCTTTTTTAGCATATAATATTAAATTATTTAATTTTGAATATTAGCGAGTAAGGTACGAATGGGTGATTTTTTCATGTTTATGTTTTTAAAAAATGAATAAATTGTTTTTTTTTAATAAGTATTTATTTATTTATGCTGTGTTTGTTTGTTTGTTCTTTATTTACTTAATGTAAAATTCGTTTGTTGAAAAAAGTGCTTGATATGGTGATTTTTATTTCAACTAGAAAATTTCGGTTTCGGTTTCGGCCGAATATTAAAAAAAAACCGAATATTCGGTTTTGGTTACGGTCTCGGCCCAAAAAAGTGGTTTCGGTCGGACACTAGTACATATTTTGTTAAATTGTCAAAAAATTTCACAAAAAGACAATAAGAAAAAACAGCTTTTTATCAAACAGTTTTACATTGGAACTATCTACTTTTTTGTGCTATGGGTAAACTGTTTCAAATATATACTGACTTAAATATTTTAACTGATTTTCTTTTGGCTTTAAAAAGCATCAGTTCTGCTTCAAGCTGTCCAAATATCATTTCTGTGTTCGGCCAATTTAAATAAATTGTATGCCCACAAAAAATTGCTCACCTCCTTGCACATTCCCACATTAGACATTAACATACTCGTACATGTGAGAGTGTGTGTGTGTATGTGCGGCATAGCTGTAAATGATAATTTACCTTATCGCATATGCCAACGCATGTGCCACGAATGTGTCCTACTTTGGGACATGTCATTGACGCTAATAAGCGCCATTTGGAGCGCCAACAACACAAACAAATACAGCGCCCACCTCTGTCACCTCACCGCCCCATGGGCTGCTGACGCCAAATCCCCGAACTGATGTTGCCAATGTCGACATGTTGTTGCCGGGAACAATGTTGACGCTGCCGATGACGAGATTGGCCCAGCGCTGGTTGGTGCATTGTCAGCAAAGTCGGCGGCGTACGTCAGCCATTCGTTTCGATTATGCTGGCCTGTGCTGTGCGGTGCTGTGCTGCGCTACGCTGCGTTTAGCCGTCATTATCATTCCGCAAGGCATCCGTGGAAATAAATGGTAGATGCCACTATGCGTGGCGCAAACGAAAAAAAACAACCACAACAACATCGAAATGATAATAGTGAGAATAAGAAATGCGGCACAGCAAAGGCATTCTTTTCGCATTTCTTCGCTGCGCCACGTGGAGTTGGGGGCAGGTGTGCGATCGCATGTTGGCGCCAATGTTGTGTGGTTAATGGAATGCGGCACATAACAGCCATTGCCACACTTGGCCTGGCGTCACGGCCGGCAAGTGAGTCGCGGCCGGCAAAGTTGCCGCTATTTTCCACTGCTGGAGCGGTGGCGCTGCTCGCCGACATGCAATGAATATCAACAGATTTTCGCCAAATTATGTGTACGCATATAATTTCTGCTCTCGCCATTTCCACAGATTTTATTGTTAGTATTTGTTCCGAAGCATCGGCCATCGTTGCTGATATGCACGCATCGATACAATAAATACAACAAACATTTTACACACCAACACACGCACACAGCGCACAGTGTAGTTAATGATTTGTGCGTTGCGCATAGTAATGATGTCCGTCTGTCCGTTCGTCCGTCCGTTTGTCTGTCCATTCGTCTCTCCCGCTGTGCACAAAGTTCGGTTCGCTTTGTGATTAGATTCGAATAAGAAGACTTGCGTTTAATGCTATTGTTGTTGTTGTTGTTGTTGTGATTGCTATTGCCATTGTTTAGTTGTTTTTGGGTTTTTTGTTCTTTCAATATTCTTTTTTGTTGTAAGACTTTTGTTTTTTTCATTTTTTTGTTTTGTTTTATTTTATGGATACCAGAAATATTACCACGTAAATTATTAATAAGTCGGATGGCAGGTCTGTCAATGCGATTTATCAGATTATTTAGCATGCATCAAGTGTTGCGCGAATGCATCATAATGTGCTTGGTTGTTGTTGTTGGGTATTTGTGTTGTGTTGCATGAGTGAGTGAGTGAGTGATTTGAGCGCACAGGTGTTGAGCGAAAGCAGTGGATACCTGGATACAAAAATCTATATTCAGTGTTGCCTTGGTGCTGCTAACCAAATTTCCTTTTTGTTTTGTTTTTGTATTGTAATTCGGTGTTTGTGTTATTCAAGATTGGTGATTATTACATATTTTTGTAATTATATATTTGTGATTATATTAACAATAATTAACTTTGTTCAAGTTTGTTCCGGCGTCTGTTGAAGTGGGGTTTGAGGGCAAATCTGAATCAACAGTTGCTAAAAGAAAGAGAAAACATTTTATTGAAAAAGGAAAAGAATGAAATGAAATTAATGCATAATGCATGAAAAGCGGGCCATAGTTTATTTTAGATCCATTTATTTATTTATTTAATTTTTATTTTAAAAGTTACTTCATACTAAAAGCAAAGTATATTGTAAAAAAAATATGAAATTTTCATCAATTTTAAATTAATAGAACAAATATGGAATTTATATTTGGGTACAAATAAATAATAATTTCCAATGAAATCCAGCAAAAGTCTAAACTTTCTTTCTTTTAGTATGGAAACGTAGACTTATGGACAGAGTCCCCCATTGTTCTCCTGTCCATTTTCATGGCTTAATAAGCCTCCTTAATCTATCTTACCCTTTTCAGCTAAAATCGGGTTTTACAATTGATATTTTTTAAATAAACTTAGATATGTGCAAATCAATTGAGAAAACCCAAATACCTGAAAATAATTCCATGAGACAAAGACAAAGATTACTAGAGTCCGACCGATACCAAATTTTGTGGCTGATGACCATGCCGATTAATCGGCCGGAAGGGCGAGTTTGGCCGATGCCGATTAATCGGCCGAAAGGGCGAAAATCGGCCAATGCCGATTACATAGAAAAAATAACACGAATGATACAAATTGTTTGTAATATTCACCACAAAATAACAAAACAACGAGAAAAGATATAATTAAAAACTAAATAAAATAAGAGAATTCAGAATTCTAATACATTAACATGTATTAAAAAAATTATATATCACATTTATCCACTGAGAGAGAAACAAAAATAGTGACGTAAATATTGCATAAAAATTCAGTTTTTTATTCAACTTAAAATTACGATTTTTATATTAAAATGTATACTCTCAAATTGCGACCAGTTGTGCAAATGCAGTGGGAAGAAGTCAGAAAACAAATTTGGAAAAAATAAAAGGCCTGTTAAAAAAATGCTTTCAATTAAAAAAGAAGGATAAGATTGAAAAATTAAATGCCCCTTCTTCTGATATCCACATTAAGAGACGAAATGCATAGACATTTCGAGAAAATCTGTGTTTTTAAAAATACTTACTTTAAAAAAAAACATTTCTAGGAAACATTTATATTAAACAGTATCTAAAAATACAATACTAAAAAGGGATATAAGAACTCGTTGGTACAAAAAATGAAAACAAAAAAATGAAAGCAGAAAAATAGGCCGATGGTATCATCGACCACAAACGGCCGATGTGGCATCGGCCAAAAAAGACCGATACCGATGCCGATGCCGATACCTATTTTTTTGGCCGATGCCGATACTAGCCGATGCCGATACTAGCCGATGCCGATACTAGCCGATGCCGATACCAATTTTATTGGCCGATACTAGCCGATGCCGATTAATCGGTCGGACTCTAAAGATTACTGAGCAAAATATTGGAGTTACAACGAAGTTGCGTTTCTCTAACCATGTCAGCCTTTGTGCTAATAAAACATAATTTATGGGAAGCACTGAACTTTCTGCTCGACCACATGTTGCCAAAGTTGTCAAGGAATCTTTGGAAGTGCATCAATGGGATGCCCTACCACATCTGCCGTATTCATCAGACATTGTTCCTTCCAACTACCTTTTGTTACGGTCGATGACTCATGGCCTGGTCGAGCAGCACTTTATTTCTTACAAAGAAGCCAGAAATTGGATTTGGTCTGGATCTTTCAAAAGACGAGGCAGTTTTTCGTCCAGGAAACTTTGGTGTCGCTTCAATACTTCAATCATCGAATACACCAGGCATTGCTTCTTCCAACTATTACTTGTCCCGATCGATGACTCATTGCCTGTCCGAGTGGCACTTTACTTCTGTATGCTGTCTGAAAGATTGAAAAAGTCGTAGTTAGCGATTAATAATACTTCGAATAAAATGTTATACATTGGACCAATTTAAAAAAACCATCAAAACAATAAAACAACAACAACAACATGGAGCAAGCTTAGCCACGTTAGAACCCGATTTTGAGAGAGAGATTTTTAAAATATTTTTTTAGTGGGGGTTCGTTTCCAAAAGAAATCTATTGTTTAATTTTCATGTATGCAGCTGTAGCGGCTTAGCTTCGGAAATTATGAATCAGTAAGTCAGTAAAATTATATTAAATTTTTTTTGCTTGTAATTGGTTTTTAAACCATCAGAACTCATCATCATCATCAGCAAAACAAGAATAGTTATAGCACATCACGTATATCAACCACCTACTAGCAAAGACCTGAACCATGATATGCGTACTACATCCATTTAGCTTCAGTTGAATGCGCAGATTTTTCAAAACAGCAACAGAAAAACAGCCTAAAAATAAACTATTACAATTTATTTATAACTTCTATAGCTCCTTTTAGTTATTTGACTTGAATATTTTGCAGTTTAATATATATTTTTATTTATATAATTTTGAATTTTACATACATTTTAAAGTTTTTGATTTTTGTAAGCAGTGACATTTTTAAGAATATGTTGTATTAGTTTCAGTATATTTTAGCTTCCCATTATTGGCAAAACCCTTAAAACTCCAACATAAATCCTAAGAAAAAATTGTCTTAACCCGATCGACCCCAAAGTTGCCTGAGAGCAACTTCACCTATTTGTCATCTTATAGAAAAAGCTACGATTGATTTATGGTTTTAATTTAAGTAGGCACCATCAAATTAATATTTTAAGAAGTGAATTTAACGCTTTGCGACCGTATTAATTTTATATATGGGTGTCATGCTGGTCGGAATTAATTTTCGTTGAAAAAACAGTAATACACAGTATGCAAGATTGTAAAGGAAAAATAAAATTTATTAATTCTTTTTAAAACTTAAGATACATGTTTAAATTTATATAAAAATTATATTTTATAGTTCTTCATCGTGTGGTATCTTTCAAAGCAGTCTCCAATATGAAGCCCTGATTTTCGAGAACATGTGTCACAAAGCTCAGCTTTGGTGGCTGAGAGCATACATACGACTGGAATGGTAAAAAAGCTTTGGTGGCTGAGAGCAGACATACGGTCGCAAAGGGTTAAAGCAAATTACAAAAATTTTACTGTTATCCCCAAAATAATTTCCAATAATTTGCAGCGATATCAGGGAAAGTTTGTGTTCTAATTGAAGTCTACGAATTGGGCGCGTTTGATCAAAACCCTGTTTCTTTAATAATGGTTAAATAAAATCAAAAAGTGATAATTTTGTATTTTTCCATAAATATTCAGTAATTTTCTGTGATTAAAAAATATTGATACAAAATTTATTTAACCCGTTTTAAGCTAAAATTGTTCAAAAGTAAACTAGCTCTAGAACTCTAACAAAGAGGCGTGGCGACTTCAAATGTCGTGTGCACACTTCTTAGGTAAATGTTTCATGATTTAAATACCAAAAAGTAATATCGAGACAGAGGGTAAAATTCGGGGTCGAAAGGGTTAATTAAGTTTCTAATGCATATTGGGAGTCAATTAATGACTTATTTGCTGATATTTTGACTGTATGTGTTGAACAATTTTTCCTCAACTTGAGATTTAGCGAATATTAGGAATGTAGTTATATTTTTTGTCTTTCCTCTATTTCCATCTTAGCTGATTACTAAAATTTTATACAGCAACACACCTGACGCTCCCAACTAATTGCACTTCAATTATTATTATTATTATTAATTTCTTTGTATGCTTTAAACTTCATCTAACACTAGAAAGACCGCAAGTTATCCTTACCTACAAAGACTATATGTTATATCCGCTGATATCTCGAAAAGTACGCATCGCATTCGGCTAATTGTAATTGTAAAACCCTAACTGCAGAACTAATTGTAGAACCCGATAAAAAAATAAAAATCACCAAAGCAAAAGTTGACAGTAATACTAAAGAAAATACAGATATTTAAAAATAAAAAACAGTCAAAATAACCGCAATGGTCTTTCTAGTGTTAACGCATCTAAATGCTTTTTGTGCTCATTGGAAAAATACAATATTGAAAAATAGAATTTGTTTTTCTTTTTTATTGGTAAATTACACTGTTCAACTAAAACGTGACAACGAATAATTATGCTGTACTCATTGTTGTTGCTTTAGGTTTACTCAAATACTTAGCAACAGAAGAGCCACACCTGCTGCATAACTGCGTATGTATATTTTTTTTAGACGTGCTTAGTTGTTTCTTTGTCGGCTTTCGTCTTATTATTAAATAGTTGCTTGCTGCATGAATGAATGTTGTTTATTTTATTTTTTAGGACTCGGTCACATTGTTTTGGGCCAATAACAATGATGTGTCTATATTCTGCGTCGCATTAAGGATTTTAATTCACTTGAAGCACTGCGAACAGGTGTTCATTTCTTGATTCGATGCGTAAACAATCATGAATGGCCAAAGTTGTTAGACGCCATGTGGTTATTGCTGACTGGAAGTGGCGCAGTTTGTGTCACCTACTTCCGCAAGTGCAAAATACCAAATGTGTCGTTTCATTTTAATTTGTGGAAGCAGTCAGTGGGTGTTTGGTTTACAAACGAATCATGCACACAACAAATAGTAAAGCAATAAAAGTTATATTTAAATTAAGAAATGCATTATTTTGTACTCCATGACATAAAAAAAAAGAAATCATTGTTGACTTAGGTCAATATTTGTGAATTAAAAATTTGTTTTAACAGAGTTGTACAGCCAGTCCAACCATTCCTATATGACTACTACATATGATATTAAGTTCAAAATAGGACAATTTTTATAAAATTTTTTATTCATTTTGCTCTAAAGATACTAACAGTCTCGGAGATTTTGCTTTCAGGAAGCTATGAAATGAAATAGTCAACAATTTAATGGAGGCACTTTGATGCATTTGTCTGCTGGATCTCAAAAGAAGCATGTCCCCCGTCTGTAACCCAACCCAATCTTCTTTTTTCCTGAACTATGCAGAAATCGTTGACATCTCAGTGATGACACCAAAGGCTTAATATGCTTTACAGCTTGTTCCGGTTAGTTCATGTCTTACAAGAATTAATAGATCCTATAATATAAAAATGAGCCTAACTGGCCCAAGTGTGCTTCTATTGAAAAGCTGTAACTTTCATCTACCTGCAATAAATACCCTTAATATTCTTATATTATATTACCCAGATCTCTGTCCTTATCTCCTTTGATTTCATCATTACAACATTTCACTAAACTAACAAAATCTCTTTAATACGCACTGTTCAAATCGTTCAAGTGGTGCAAGTATGCACCCATATTTAGCTTGAACATGAGATATTTAAGCACACAATTGAATTAATTGGCAACACACACAGCCGCATGGACTGAAATCTCGGCGGACAACTAAACGCCAGCATGTCTGCCTTATCAGCGAACATGTTTGCCTTATCGGCAAAGCCACG